>CM074135.1:2831019-3169793 GCA_037178625.1 Skeletonema tropicum
CGGCTGCATATGTTCATTTGAATGATATAGAGTCATAAGTAACAGGAGTAAAAACAAACTCGTGTATGATTTCATGTTTAGTTGAGACTCTTATCTAAAGACGAAAGCTGGAGACTTGGCTATTCCCCAGCACCCAACACTACAACACGCTATTGCTTCATTTATACTGCTCCATTCATTCTTCACAATTGATAGTTCAACCATTACTTCTTTGTCTGCCCTACCTTTGGGGCAACTTACTCATAGCCTCACCCAAAACGACGCAAACCTTTTTGTGCGATGGCCAAGCAACCTTCTGGCATTCACTGGAACAGTAATAAACCGAACGGCACCGTTCGCAATGCATCAATTTACTCCGTTCCGCCTTCCTATCGGGGAGAGGGCAGTCTTTATTACTGCAAATACCCATCTTTACGATGGACTTGAATTCCTTGTGCCGTTTATCCAAGCATTTGCAAGGGATGCGCTTCTTGAAGAAACTAACAATGGTGTGTTCGTCACAGGTATCGCTTGATAATTCTTCAATTTTGCCATGTCTCCTTGATTGGAGAGTTCCACATGTCAATATGGTTCTCCAAAACTCAAACATATTCGCGAACATTGCCGATTGACGAGCAAGATCGTCTTTCCCCCCTACTAATAACATGTTCGTCCCTTCTGCCAAGAAATAGGATGTAATCAGTTGCAACATGTCGGGATTCTTCATCACTTCTACCCCTCCCCTATTTTTCGTTGCGTGGAGAGCATTTTTGAATGCATCGTCGACCTTGAGACTGTTTTTATTGCCAGCAGTGTATTCACGTACAAATGACCGAACGAACCCTGCACAAACGTGTCCTCTGGGCCATGGAGCAAATCCATGATCACAACATACGTCCGAACTATTGTCATCATGATTATTATTTCTAGCGGCGGCTGCTTCTTCTTCTAGCTTTTTCCTTTCCGCAGAGGCGAGATTGATGGCTTCTTCCAACAACACATCCTCATCATCTTGGTCGTTTTTTTTGCCGTTGTTACTGATCTGCAGCCGCTGCATCTGAGATTCGACATCATTATTTTTCACATCACTGCCCGCACTATTCTTCCCACTTTTGGCTGCCCCCCGTGCCTTGCCTTTCGCCCTTTTCTTTGATGGCATTTTGCGCTGCGTTGACAGCAGAGGGAGTTGTTGCCCTCAAATACTTTCCTCTCCGCAATCTATAGTATTGGGAGGGTCAACCACAGGTAGTAGAATCAGAATAAAAGATCCCAAGAGTTCTGGGTTCTGGAGCTCCATCTTGTGACTTGTGATTGTAGGAGTACCAAAAAGTGATGAGTAAAAAATTCAAATGCTCAAACCGCGCACTGATTGGGCCCTTCTCCCCATTCAATCGAGAAATGTCGGAGAAGGAAGACGAAGGGTGCCCATTTTACTCTTTTGACGTTTTGAATGAGTCTTTAAATAGGGGTATGTGATAGATATTTTTATCAAATTTATGAAGAGGGGTACAAATATTGAGAAGAGATGATACATAGGGTAGCTTCTCCAACAATTTGGATTTCGAACGAGAAAGAATCCCATGGAACCGGCATCGACTCCGAGCCCGCCAACGCCACACAAAAATCGATTTGAATTTTGTTGTCAGCCACACTTTCACATTCTTGCCATAATTTTTTCAATTCATAATTCGTTACATCGTCATTTCTAACGTTGCCTCTCTCTCCAGAGATCATCACCAGTAAGTCAGCTGCCTTTATTGTTATTATTATTACCATTATTCTTCCTGCCGCCGCCGATGATCCGCTAACGTTGCTTCATCTTCTCGCTGCCTGCCCGCCCGCCCGACGCCGCCGACTTGCTCCGCAACAATTATTGCATCGGCCCGGCAACGGTCATTTCTCCACTACGCCGCTGCTCAGACTACCTTCCTTTCCATCATGCCTGCCATCGATAACGCCAACCAAGACATTGAGATTGCCGTCAACACGGACGTTGCCTCCTGGGATGACAACGCTATCGCTGACTTTGACGTTGAAGAGTCACCTCAAGCCACCTCCTACCTCCGCAACAACCGCAACAAACTCATCCTCATTGCCGCCACGGCTCTTCTCATCATCCTTGTTTCCGGTTCCTCCGTTGCTATGAGCAACAGCAAAGGCGTGAACGCCAACTTGAACGTAGCCGTGGCTCCCAAGGCATCCAAGGTCCCCAAGGCGTCGTCCATGGATCCAAAGTCATCCAAGGGTCCAAAGTCATCCAAGAGTCCAACGACAACCCGTGCCCCCAAAGCTAGCAAAGCCCCCAAGTCCACAGCATCTCCAGGCCCTTCGTCTAGGCGCTAATTTTGCTTGGCTGTCGTCGTCATTGTCGAGTGTAGACTGTTTGTATGCGTACGTGAGGGCAAAGCTCTCATCTCTCAGCTCACGGATAATCATGTTGTAAAGGTAGTGCGGATGTAACGCCTGGAACGACATTTAAATCTGTGTATGTTGAGGAAGAATATTCAGATGATGGAATAGTATCTAATTGTACTGCTAGTACCGTTCGTAGCCGCAATCTGTAAGATTAATAATTGATCTCAAATTTTGTATCAAATCGGACTGAACTTTCACATGTACCATACAGCTTTTACTTTTACTCCAACACAATTTCTCTCTCCTTCTAGAGTGGGCCTCGATTCTTCAGTCTATGTCATATTGATAATGATTTAATCCGAAGAGGATGATCTGATACAGTGAACAATCAAGTCAAGTGAACATGCCTCCCTACTATCGTTGTTTGTACCAAGTCAATAGAGATAAATAGAGCTCTTGTCATTGAGGTGCATCATCATCTTTTCCTATATATGCTTACATACAAGAGGATCTCAACTACCAGTTCTTCTAACACGTGCATTACGTAGTATTGGTACTGTCATCTTCGTCTCAACAAAAGTGAAGAAGCTGCAGTTGTCATTATTGGCGTGCGGCGGCAGGGCAAGCTTCTCCCGGCTTTCGTGCTTCTGTTCTTGCTGCACGAAATTCTCTTGCTGCACAAAATTGAGCATAATAAAGCATTTGTTTTTTGGGTAGGTGCTTTCACAGATCCAAAAGGTTCATCAAGTAGAGATGTTTAATGTATTCTCTAGTTGTTGTTATGGACTTTCTGATTATTACTAAAACTCTTCACTGCATTGTATCCATCTCTGCATTCGATTGGTAAACCAACATGTCGAGAATTGGTCGTTCTTTGGTGTCCTTCAAACGTTGCTCGGAGCGAATGAGATTTTCAGGAACATTGAAGCTGCGTTAGAGGTCCAATGGTTTCATTAGGTAGAGTCCAGCTAGTGTTCTCACCCTTGACAAGACACGTATATCCAGTTCACGCATCGATAGTTCCAGTCATTCACAATGAGGTTGTCTTTTTATGAGCCGAGCAAGCATTTTAGTGCATAACACAATATCATGATTGGTCTGGAGCAACACAGGCAGAATGCAGTGAAAAATAAGAATCCAGGATCTTTCGATAATAAGTACAAAATACAATACTTAATTAATCTACAGTGAAAAAAAATTATGATATGTCAATTTGAGATGCCGAACAGCTGCTACCTTCTTGGAGTCGAAGAGCGCAAGCCCCCCTAACGCCAACCCAATTAAGACTCGGCAAACAAAATATCCTAAGGGATATAATTATATAAACTATAGTGTGCTAGAGAAAGGTGTTAAAATTATGCTCAACACAAATTTCACCCCACAGTTTTTGTATTTGCCCCAGTCTATTCTCACATTATCCAAAGTTTGAACTAACCAAAAAGCGAGAATGAGGCCTCTTTGGTGGGGAACCCTCTATGTACAAAAAATCTGGCTAGCTGATTCCTACCCATGTACAGCCCACGTACAGAAACGTTACATACATGAGCCCACGCGCCCACGCTACGCTCTCTAGAGCTCGTCAGATTTCCGCAATAACTCTAAGCTTTGTCGAAGCTTGGATATCCTTCCGTATACCATTCATGTCATAAGGATGAAGTGTTCAAATCCTCCAAGATCAATCACCTTGTCCCGCGCACAAGCACTTTGATCCCACCCCTCGATTATTTAGTCTACGTCAGTTGTATTGAATCGATCCGAAAAGACGGTGATCTGATAAGTGAAGACGCAAGTCAAGTTATCCGTGCCGTGCTATCGTTGTTTGTACCAAGAATTGCTGTTGCTCTAGACTTGGCGATTCTCTATCCCTTATGCGTCTCGCTCTCGCCTCCGGGCTCTTTGTTTCACGTGTAGCCGCAAAATTATCCGACTGTGAGCAACGAACGATATCAGTACTTATTATCAATTGTGGCAATGTCAGCTTCAATGGCATCTATTCTAGAGAGCCCTGCGATGTGCCCTTTGTGTTGTTTCAGGCACTGCTTCATGCTCACTCCTGCTATCGATGATTTCAATGCCACATCAGTTCTACCTGTCAATGTTGCTGTCCCACAAGTGAAAGTTAAATATGAAGCAGTGTCTACAGCAACAACGGGCATAGCACAGAGCTATAATAGCTGAACGTAGAGCTGAAGTGGAGGCAATAGAAGCTGACATAACAACGATCGAAGCAGGAGAGGGTTAGTACAGTAGTTGTATTGCAATTTAAGCTAGCAGTAGCAGTAGCAATTCAAGTTGATCTTGTTCAATTATTGCTGTAACACTTCACTCATCACTGTTGTTTTAGGAAGCAAGTTAGCAGAGCATAGAGGTTAGCCAGCAATGAAGAAGAAGCAGCAGAAGCGAACCAAGATGACATCGACGCCCAGTGCAATGAAAGAAGTCGATCATGAAGGTCTATCTAGAGAGAGGATGATGATAAATACTCACTGGATAATCAAGCTCATGTAGACGAGTAATACGTAGGTCACACAAGCTTCCGCGAAGTCAGCTACTCCTGGCCTACTATCATCTAAGAGAGAGCAGAAGGATTTTAGGAACGGTGTGGATGGACGCGGGCACCGGGCGCCACCCCGCTTTGAAAGAGACAGATTATCCCCAAAAGAGAATTTCGAAGCAATAAATGGATACCAGAACGGCCTCTGGTATCCATTTATCTTGTCTTGGGGGTATTTGGGGATTTGCCCCGTCGCGAGTGGGGACCAAAATGGATTATGAAAACTGTACAACGTTACGATGCACGGCTAACACCGAACACGGAACACCAGAGCATAGAGGAACTATTGTATCTTCTTCTTTTCACAGAGGGCCGACAAGCAGAATGGACGGCGACGCTCCTCTCAACGAGGAAGAGAGGTGGATCGCCGAATGGCAGAGGATCAAGGAAAATGATCCTGATACGACGGAATTAAAGCTATACGGCGATGATCATTATTTGACAGTCGACGAATGGGGAGAGCTCGGGCGTGATATATCCAACAACACCCACTTGACATTTGTGAATCTTTACAATGACGCCCTCATCGATCGTCAGAAGATGTCATTTTTCTTCCGAGGATTGACAGGGAGCGACTCAATAGAAAAATTTTATCTTACCGACACTGAATTAAGCGCTGAGGGAATTCGGAGCATGGTGCCATTTTTAAAGAATGCTTACAATCTCATGTATTTGAATCTCGATAATGATAATTTACAATCAGAAGGATTTAATGTGCTGTGGAGGGCATTGCAAAATAGCCCAATTGAATGTTTGGATTGCAGTGACTGTGGCATCGAATATATCGAGCTTGACAGCGAACAAAAACCCATGCAGTTACAGGAGCTAAATTTGGATGGTAACAACATCAATGCTGATGGATGTCATGAATTAGCCAAATTGCTTCAGGGGAGAAATTCTACGCTATTTGATCTATCTCTCGCTGGCAATAAAATCGACGATGAAGGAGTGGGCATTTTAGTTGACGCCCTTCAAAAGAATACATCATTGACTTGGTTGAATCTTGAGAAGAATAATTTATCAAAACAAGGACAGTGCATGTTGCTGAAGCTCTTGAATAACATCTCTAGCATCGAAGCAACATTACAATCCAACTGTACCTTGAAGTATCTCTTGGTGGACCGATTGGTTACACACCAAGATATTCGGGCGTATATCCTTATGGCTATGGAGATGAACCGAAAGGAAAGCAACCCAGCAGATGTTGGTAGGACAAAGATAATTAAGACACAGCTACATGGCGGTGTAAGAGCGGATTTGGCAGAACTACAGGGAGTAAGTCAATCGTTGTACAGCGAAATCAACCCTCTTCACTTGCCCGAAGTGATTGCATTGATTGGCCGACATCATGATCAGGGAGAACTGTACATGGCATTGAAATCATCGATAGCAGGAATGATCTCTACAGTGAACAGGAAGAAGTGGCTTCAACAGGAAAGTGCATATTATCGGGCCAAAATAGAAGATTACAGCACCAAAATAGCTGAGTGTAGAGCCAAAGTTGAAGCGGTAGAAGCTGAAATTGCAACAATCGAAGGAGAAGAAGGCCAAACAGTGGATATGGGGAGTGAGTCTCTTCCCAGGAACAAAAGACGCCGAGAGTGGTGATGGGGACTGTGGAAAGGGTCCTAAACACACTTAACACAGCGCATCTAAATACTCCTCCCATCATTTACGACGATTTCTTGCTCTTGCTCTGGGCCTCGAGATTCGCTATCCTCTGCTGCGCAACCCCGCTATCAGAAGATACTGATATACAAACCCTTGAGTATCTAATAGTTACTGCGAACAATAATATGACTTTTTAAGTGATCACAGACGAAGTGGATTGCACCCCCTCTTGATTAGAGTTGGAAACGTAACACTAGTAGCTTGCGCTACAACCAACTCCTAACATGATCATAACGTCGTCATTCTTTTTACTTCTTCGTTTACTCAAGGCTGAAATCATCTCGTTCGATAGCGATAGCAAATAGCGGTGGTAGATACATCGATGCAATTACACTCCACTCAGTAGATACATTGAAATTTATTTCTTGCTAACCAATACTAAGATCAATCAACGGCGAGCGGCTCCTTACAGGTTACAAATACGATTTGCATTTTGAGCAGAGCATAGCGAACATGGTAAAGAACTTTGGGGTTATGAAACGATGTTCATTTGGGTGAAGATGATATCAACACAGCTATTGATTGTAAATAAAGCGCAGTGCTGGCGAATTTGGGAGGAGTGATTCGGACGTGGTACTGGTACAGCGAGATCAACCCTCGCTCTCACAACCTCCCAGAAGACTTGCGTTGGCTGGTCTTTATTCGAGGAAAAAGAGACGTTCGTTCCATTGAAATCATCGAGAGGTCGATAGCTGGGGTGATCTGTAATATCTACAGTTACTTACAGTGCTACTGTATCTCACAGATCGATGAGTAGGCTTTTGATTCTAGTGCGCCAGTGCGGCCGCGCACTAAATTCTTGTCTTCCCCAGCTAGCATACATAGCAGACCTATTTCCTCCACGACGGTTCAGCTACGCGTGAAAATGACGGTTAGCGTCTCTCGCGCGCACGCTCTCGTTATTTCTCCACTTCTGGAACAGAACAGTATAATGACACATTAAAAGACACGCTATCAGCGCATTTCGTCATTGTTTGTGACACAAATCTGGAAAAATTGGAATTTTCCAGTTGACACTAACCGTCGCCGTGAACCGTCGTGCCTCCCATTTCGCTCTTCCTTTCTTCTCTTACCCTCCTTTTTCATCATGAATCATGACAAAAAAAAATGACAACGCCATACCCCAGCCGAGGGAAGCTGTGACGTAGCTTTCAGCTGTTGCTCCAGCTATTGAGTATTTCAATGAACGCTTGTTTGTCGTTCGAGGGCGCCAGTATCTTTAATCCTGCTGTTGCGAAGCACCTCAGTCGTAATCAGGCCATGGCAAAGTTGGAAAAGCTTCGTCATCACCCTGCACTAAATCTGGAAGGCGAGGATAATATTGTTGACAAGCTCAAGCATGGATGGAGTACTTATCGCCAGAAAGTAGCAGTGGCTCATTCCAAGTTTGAATACAACAAAGATCACTCAGCTATTCTCTCTTGGCACTATATACCAGCAGTATCTCAATCTTGACGCTGAACTTGCCGAGGATTCTAGGAGGAATAAAAGTTGCAGGTACTGTGGCTGTCGCTCAAATCAATGCAATTGCAATAGCAGCTTGTGTTACTATTAGGAAGCAGCTCAGCTATTGTCCCTCGTGATGCCATCATCAGGGGCAGCAGAACGGGTCTTCTCACTCCTCAACAACAACAACAACTTCAACGAACACCAGACTCGTACGTTGGGTGATCAGATCTTCCTCTACCTTTACCTAGCCTATAACAAAAGGGGACTGTGAATACATAAATAGTTTTGTTAAATGTTACTCTAGGATGCATTGTATGTTGATTCGAGTTGCTGAGTCCTCTTCATTACATTGCCAGTATCATCCCTCCACAGCGCTGCTGTGGGTGGTGACGCTAGAAGCGCGCCTAAGTAAAACCTTAAAATGGCTACTTTTTTGGAAATAGATAGAGTAAGCGAATAGTAACTCTACGATGAAACCAAGACTACCATTGGAAAGCTTATCTCCTCTAGTTTATGATTCATGTGTTGTTTGTGCAATTTGGTCGACTATGAGACGAGTTGGAATCGTCCAAAGTTTAACGCTTGTCTGACTTTGGAGCGGCTCTCTCACACTCTGCGGGGTCGAATGCTGTCGTGAAGGCATGCATTCGATTCGTCAGGTGTTCAGGATTCCAGTGCTTGCCTTCACGACAGCATTCGACCCCACAGAGCCATTGAATCGACAACTCCATGAGACATCATTTCAATCCATTTTCAAATTTTTTTCGTTCGTTCTACTAGCGATTTGCTAGCATTTTTTGAATCGCAGAGACGATCCGACCTCTGACCGTCAAGCTGTTCATTCTCGGCAACTAAGCGATCGATTCAACCCATTCCACTTGCAGAGCTCTTCTAGCAGACCTATTGGAGCGAGCCGATGGCTGTGCTAGGTTAGAGTAACTCTTTTTGCTGCGTAATACTGCGTCTAAACTGGGCAATGCAATAGAGAGATCGCTTTTCACACGTCGGCGATGCATTTGGTTCATATTTGCTACCAACAGCAATATATTCATCCATAAAACCGTGCCGTGTCGATTTATTAGGTAGGTGCTATAGATAGATTGAGTTGAATCGTAGCAAAGCGTGCCAGATTTCGATGGTGTCATTCCTACAAGTTAAGCAAGCCGTCGTCACTCTAGGACATCCACCTAATAAATGCAAGAATCCACTCTTGCTTTAGCATTTACAGTATTGTGAAGCGCAAACATACGTCGGTAAGAGGCAACTTGAAATCAAGTAGCCCATGCGGAAGGAATTGCAGCAAGGAAGGGCGTCTACCACCTACAGTCAGACCTCATTGGAAGATCAAATCGAAGAAGCTGCAACGCTAAAGACAGCCAATGATTTGGCGTGGAAGTAAAGAGATACAATTGAGCTTACAAAGTGACTTGGCAAAGTCTTTAAGGAGAGGCATTTGGAAGATGTCCCAGTGAATCGTTTCTTTGAAGAACTCGAAAAGGTCTTTCCTCGCTTTTACAACCTTGCAGTGAGCCATAAGACCAAGTGTTTTGTGATGCAGAGGAGCAACTCCAACTTGTACTGAAAAGAATAATCTCGGTAAATTCATTAAGCCTGTTCGAGATTTGCAGATAGAAAGGCTCCAAACACCCTCAGCACCAAGCGTCGGCGTCGGGCAGGCGAGTTGAAGAAGGCGAAAGCAACCAAGCTGGATATTTGGGCCGAGTTTGCCAAAGTTGAAGACTCCAAATCAGACCACGATACAAAACTAACCCACCCAATCCTTATATAACACCAGAGGATGTATTCACTGCACTAGAACGTTCGTAATGTTGTGATATCGACCACGATGGGTAAGGTATGCCGAAAGACGGCAATTTTCCACGCCCCATTTCAAATTGCATTACGACTAAGTAGACCTATTTCGAGCAAAATAGCGACTGTAGACATTGAATACATAGACAATAAGCTGTACATGGAGCCATCGTTTGTCCTCCGATGAGTTTCGTAACATGGTGCACGGTGCGGTCGAACATGGTAGTTTTGGTGAAGTTTGTTCTGTGTGATTTTGAGGCTGGATGGCGAAGCGCGCCAAATCACTTCACCGATTTTCGGCCCCTTGGAGGAGTTGACAATGACGCCCCTACGACCACCAACATCGCCGATGAAGACGAATCCAACGATACGAATGGCACGAAATGACCTCAATGGACCAATCTTGGCGAGATCGGGCGGTGATTTGAAGATTTGATCACTACAGAGACCATTATAAGCACAAAAGGGGCATTTAACTAGTGGGTCACTAACAAACTGAATATCTAGATAACTCCATAACTATTGGTGCAAAAACGGCTCCCTTTGCAGTTCATTGGTCCTAGTGGTATACTGAAGCTGTCTGAGCAGTGTTACAGTGAAATTCCAAAATTCGTTTTGTTAGTAGATTTAACTAGCGTCACCACCCATAGCAGCGCACATTTTTTTAGCCTAGTATGTCAGCCACTAGTTCCTACCGTAGGACTCGAGTGCGCGATTATGTGCGGGATGCGCACTAGAAATCAAGATGGTGCGCACTAGAATCAAAAGCCTATCGATGAGATGCAAATGCCCTATCAACACACGGAAGCTTTCCATTCGGATAATCAGTACCGTACCGCTGGCTCTTCCTGTCATTTTTTTATTTTTTTAGCTAGCAGGCAGGTGTCGTGTGGCGGCAGTCAGAGGATCGAGGTTGATGTTTGCGTAATAATACATCGATGTATTAATAGCTCAACTTCGGTGTCCTTCGTTCTATTTCTCTGTAGAGTCATTCAGTGACAGAGCAGCCACATCAGAATGGACAGTGACGACAGCATTTTCTACGAAGAAGACAGTGGGTCCGACGCTTCTCTCAACGAGGACAGAGAGGAGTGGCTCGCCGAATGGCAGAGGATCAGGGAGAATGATCGTTATACGACGGAGTTAGATGTACACGGCGAGGATAATTACATCGATGATATGACCAACGAGCAATGGGAGCGGCTTGGTCGTGATATATCAAACAACAACCACTTGAAAAAAGCAAGTCTGTACAATGACGCCCTCAACGATCATAAGATGTCATTTTTCTTCCGGGGATTGACAGGGAGCGACTCAATAGAAAAATTTTATCTTTACGACAGTCAGTTCAGTGTGGCAGGAATTCGGAGCATGGTGCCATTTTTACAGAATGCTACCAATCTCAAACAGTTGGATCTCGATAATAGTAATTTACAATCAGAAGGATTTAATACGCTTCTTAGTGCATTGAGTGAGAGCCCCATTGAAGGGCTACGTTGCTGTGACTGCGGCATTGAATCGATTGAAATTGACAGCGAACATATACCCAAAAATTTGAAGAAGTTAAGTTTAGAGGGTAACAACATCAATGCTGATGGATGTCATGAATTAGCAAAATTGCTTCGGGGGGGAGATGCTACGCTAACTGATCTAGATCTCGCTAACAATAATATTATTGACGATGAAGGAGTGGGCATCCTTGTTGATGTCCTTCAAAAGAATACATCATTGGATTCGTTGTGTCTTGAGAGGAATAACAATATATCAGAACAAGGACAGGGCATGTTATTGAAGCTCGTGAATGACATCGCTAGCATCGAAGCAACATTGCAATCAAATCATACCTTGAAGTATATCTACATGGGCTCATTGGTTACAGAAATAAATATTCAGGTACATATTAACAGGGCTACTCGGATCAATAGAGAGGAAGGCAACTGCAACCCAGCAGCTGCTGCTAAGGCAAAGATGATTCAGACGCAGCTACATAGCGGTGTAAGAGCAGAGTTGGCAGAATTACAGAGAGTAGGTCAATCGTTGTACGGCGAGATCAACCCTCTTCACTTGCCTGAAGTGCTTGTATTGGTAGGTAAGAATCATGATCAGGGAGAGTTGTATTTGGCATTGAAATCATCGATAGCGGGAGTGATATCTTTAGTGAATAGGAAGCAGTGTCTACAACAGGAAAAAGCGTACTGCAGTGCCATAATAGCTGAGTATAGAGCCAAAATGGAGGCAATAGAAGCTGAAATTGCAGCAATCGAAGCAGCAGAGGGCCATACAGTGGATGTGGGGAATGAGTCTCTTCGCACCAATAAAAGGCGTCGAATTTGAGGTGGGAATATTGTCTAACATTTTGTGTAACCAAGTATTTCTCCCCATAATTTACGACAGCTTTTTATTCCTTTTGCTCTGGGCTTTGCGATTCTCAATCCTCTTCTGCTTCTCAGTCTTAGCTTAGCTCTGGCCTCAAACTTATCTGACTGTGGCCAACGAACGATGTCAGTATCAGCTAGATAGGTTAGTATTACTAATTAACACACAAGTCGAAGTGAAATTGATTAAGCCCCTCTCCACAGTCCCCACCATCACTTTCGGAGCCTTTTGATGCTGCGACACTCATTCCTGATACCTTCTTCATTTCCTCTGCTTCGTCAATTGTAGCTTCTATCGCCGCTATTCTAGTCCTGTGATGTGCCGTTTGATGTGTCAGGCACTGCTTCTGATCACTCCTGCTATCGATGATTTCAACGCCACATCACCTATTAATGAGTCATCGTATCGTGAATCGAACATAGCTGAATAGAACCAAAGTGGAAGCGATAGAAGCTGAAATTGCAACGATCGAAGCTTCAGAGGGTTAAGTAGAGCAGGGGGAATTGCAATTAAGACTAGCAGTAGCAATTGCAATTGAAGTTGATCTTGTTCAATTATTGCTGTGCACTTCACTCATCACTTTTGTTTAGGTTGCAAGTTAGACGAGCATAGAGCTAGAGAGTACTTATCGGCTTCATAATCTGTTCCTCCCTGGAAGTTACCGCCATTGTCTTTAAAGTATTTCCACTCGTCATTTGAATGCATTCTCTCTGTGGAACGATTTCTTCTAGAGAGTTTCGACAACCAACTCGAAGAAGGAGGCATATCGATGGCAGCCTCCACTCCAGCATCAAGTCCATCATCGGAGAGATCATCCGCAGCTGTGCTGCCGCCATACTGTCGAGCTCATCATCTACATCGGAATCGTCACCAACCTGGCTTGGCGCTTATGTGGTATCGATAATGCCAAAGGACTTACCAGTGCACTGTAATGACTTCGATGATAAGTACCCTCTCCGGAGCATCGCTCGGCGTCTCGTAGCATGTAGCATGCACATGTTTGTGGCCGGCGAGTTTTCTCCTCTTTTTTTCTCCCCTTTTTTCGCCCCCAAATTTGTTGAAGCCACAGCCTGAAAAAATTGCCGCTATATATTGTACTGTTATCGTTCTGGCGGGGCCGGAGCGATTCATACTTAGAGTATGGTCGACCATACTTAAAGTATGGATCGCTCTACGAGGGTCCTACGTAGGAATAGTACACAAAATTGTTTTTTTGTAACGACATCGGCGAAGCACCACCATCCCCCACCATGACAGCCGCTACACTACTACGCCTATAACTATAATCAAACAATGAATTACAGTATTATACTTAGTAAACGAATTCTCCATAGTGTGTTCTCGACCGTCGATGCGTTGGTTGTATTGTATTTGCCCCCCCACGACGCCCCCTCCGCTGATATATACAGGGCATATCTTGTGCATTTCTACCGATGTGCCGCTCAATATCATGTATTAAACCGAGGGTAATACAGTAAGCCGACGCCTCATAATGCACAGTAGTCCTTCCATATGTATGATAATCAATAAACTGCGGCTAAAGTACGACATGCTGGCATCTATACTTGTCCTGATCCAACAACTCCTTTGAAAAATATTTTTTTCATTTTCCAAATCCGCCAACACTCCGCCACCATCAATACCGCTATATTATCACTCCCTCACCCGTTCCCTCAGCACCGACACGTTCCATATATATAGTACCGTTGTCCTGTGCATTTGTTTGGTGATTGATGGAGTTCATGGGTCGATTCTCCACCATATCCATCTGCACATCTTTTGTTCAAAATATCGCCCGCCTCGTCTCATTTCGACCACCACAACGTCAATAATAGGCCGATCCGTATGGTTCAAAGACCAACAATCATCGCAATAGGGTTAGGGATTGGACCCGTGCAATATTCATTGCCATATGAGCAGTCATGGGGTTGCTTTAGGGACCTACACAGAAACCATACTTTAAGTATGAAGAGGTAAGTTTTTTTGAAGTGCTTTTATTTCATTTGTATTCGGTCAAAAATAAAGTGGTGATAGTCTTTTCTAATGTAAAATTCACCGTAGATTTCGATTCTGCCCTCATCTGCTTCTGAAAACGGAGTTATCGTCAAGTTATAAGGGTGTGAAAATAAAAATCATACTTAAAGTCTTAAAGTATGAAAATCGGCGTTTTTTCGCGCCGGCCGCGTGTTATGGCTTGTGGCAGCCGGCCGCAGTATGGACGATAACTACAGTAATCTCAACGAGGATGCTCAACGAGTATGAAGAGAAGAAGATTGCCGAATGGCAGAGTATCAAGGAAAATGATCCTGATACGACGGTTTTGGAGCTA
Source organism: Skeletonema tropicum (assembly GCA_037178625.1). Lineage (NCBI taxonomy): Eukaryota > Bacillariophyta > Thalassiosirophyceae > Thalassiosirales > Thalassiosiraceae > Skeletonema > Skeletonema tropicum. The sequence continues at coordinate 2,845,545 of CM074135.1, forward strand.
TTCGGTGGTCATTACACCCAAAATAATATGACAGACGAGGAATGTGAAGAGCTTGGGCATGATATATCAAACAACACTCACTTGAAAGAATTACATCTTTACAATCGTGCCCTTAACGATCATGTGATGTCGTTTTTCTTCCGGGGATTGATGAGGAGCGACTCAATAGAAAAAATCTATCTTAACGACAATCAATTATTTAGCGTGGTATCAGTGCGGAGCATGGTACCATTTTTACAGAATGCTACCAATCTCAGGTATTTGGACCTCGAAGATAATGATTTACAATCGGAAGGATTTAATGTGCTGCTGAGTGCATTGAGTGAGAGCCCCATTGAAGGGCTACGTTGCACTGGCTGCGGAATTGAATCGATTGAAATTGACAGCGAACATATACCCAAAAATTTGAAGAAGTTAAGTTTAGATTGTAACAACATCAATGCTGATGGATGTCATGAATTAGCAAAATTGCTTCGGGGGGGAGATGCTACTCTAACTCATCTACATCTCGCTAACAATGAAATCGATGACGAAGGAGTGGGCATCCTTGTTGATGCCCTTCAAAAGAATACATCATTGAATTGGATGAGTCTTGAGAGGAATAATGATATATCAGAACAAGGTCAAATCATGATACTGAAGCTCGTGAATAACATCTCCAGCATCAAAGCAACTCTGCAATCAAATCACACATTGAAGTATATCTTGGTGGACCCATTATATGAATGTCATGAGATTCAGTATTATATTTCTGTGGCTAATTCTATCAACCGTGGGAAAGACAATCTAGAAGGTACTGCTAGGACGAAGGTTATTCAGACACAACTACATAGCGGTGTAAGAACAAAGCTGGCAGAACTACAGGGAGTAAGTCAATCGTTGTACAGCGAGATCAACCCTCTTCACTTGCCCGAAGTGATTGCGTTGGTAGGTAAGAATCATGATCAGGGAGAGTTGTACGTGGCATTGAAATCATCGATAGCTGGAGTGATATCTACAGTGAATAGGAAGCAGTGTCTACAACAGGAAAAAGCATACTACAACGCCATTATAGCCGAGTGTAGAACCAAAGTGAAGGAGGTGGAAGCAAAAATTGCTGCAATCGAAGCAGCAGAGGGCCATACAGTGGATGTGGGGAATGAGTCTCTTCCCACTAACAAAAGACGCCGAATGTGAGGGGGGAACATTGTCTAACATATTGTGTAACCAAGTATTCCTCCCCATGATTTAGACAGCTTTTTATTACCTTTGCGCTGGGCTTTGTGATTCTCAATCCTCTTCTGCTTCTCAGTCTTAGCTTAACTCTGGGCTCTTTGTTTCGCATGCTGCCACAAACTTATCTGACTGTGGCCAACGAACGATATCATTCTTAGCTAGATAGGTTAGTGTTACTAATCAACTCACAGTCGAAGTGAAAATGATTAAACCCCTCTCCACAGTCCCCACCACCACTTTCGTCATCTTGCTGCAGAATCATTCCTGATATCTTCTTCATGTTCATCTAGCTCTGTGATGTGCTGCATCGAAGAATCAAGTCAAGTGAACCATGTCGTCCTGTCCTTTTATACAGCTCTCTACGGGGAATGCCCCATGATACCAACATCAATCACATGCCGTGCAACGCACAGCCTTTATTGACGTATCCCTTGCCTACCCTAGATATGAATGTGATGCTGCTTCTTTCCATGTGACTTTTCACGGCATAGAAAACCTCAAACAACTTCAGTACCACAGCATAGTATGTACTCGCTGCGGTGAAGGTGCGACGCGAATGGATTCCTTTTTCTCGTCGATTTTGGTCAAACCACCGAAACACGAATCAAAAATCGGGTTGAGACCTCTCGCCGGTGCGGTCATCACCCCATAATTCTCAACAGTAACAACTTATCGTTGCCTCTCCAGAGATCATCACCAGTAAGTCAACGCCTGAGCCTTGCCTTTGTATTGTTTTCCTCTCTCCATTATTGTGCACTAACAACGTGTCCTCTCGCTGCCGCTGTCCGTCCGTGCCGACTTCCTCGCTCCGCAACAATTATCGCATCGAACCTCATTTCATCATAACGTTCTCCGCCAACTCAGAATTCTTTCCTCTATTATCATGATTGCCATCGATAACACCAACCAAGACGTGGAGATTGTCACCAACGTCCCTTCGTACGATGAAGGCTTGGAGCTCGAGCTCGAGGACGTAACTGAACAACTTTCCTTCGGCAATGACGCTGAAAATCACCGCTCCTCCAGCAGTAGCGTGTTCAACAAGCGCATCACGATGTTTCTCATCGTCGCCGCGCTTATTCTCTTGTGGTGTGTTGCGGGATTCAGTGCTGCTGCAGTCAGCCGCAACAACGTCAACGTGGACGCCAACTTCAACAGTGTTTCCAACGCCCCCAAGGCGTCAAAAGCCCCGAAAGCAAGCAAATTCCCCGAGACGTCCAAAACTCCTACATCAGTTGCTCCCAAAGCGAGCAAAGCTCCCAAGGCGTCTTCATCACCAGGCTACCTTAATCTAGGCCCTCCATCTAGGCGCTAATCTACTTGGCGGTTGTCATTGTCGAATGTAGGTTATTTGTATGTGTACGTGAGGGCGAAGCTCTCAACTCAGCTCACGGATAATGATGTTGTAAGGGTGTGCGGATGTAACGCCTGGGGCAACATTTGAATCCGTGTATGTTGACGAATAATGAATATTCAGATGATGGAACAGTATTTGATTGTACTGTTGGTACTGCATTTGTAACCACAATCTGTAATATTTTAAGTGATCTCTTATCTTTTATCACCTCTGACTCAACTTTCACAAGTATAGTTTTTACTGCAACACACTTTCTCTCTCCTTCTGCTTCTCTAGCTGTCCTCGATTCTTCAGCTAACTCACGTCATATTGATTTGATTAGAAGACTGTGATCTGATCAGTAAAAGTAAAGAAACAAGTCAAGAAGATAACCAGCCGCGTTGTCGTTGTTTGTACCTAGATCTCTTGCAATTGTAATTGCAACAGCATCTTTCAGTATGCTTACAAGATAGGATCCCTACGCTTTCACACACGTGTAACGTGTATGCAATTTGTCATCTTCATTCGTCTCAACAATAATTGAAGCAGCTGCAGCTGTCGTCATACCCTTCCATCACGCCACGGTCGTATACATTCATTTTCTGAGATGTTTCAAATCATTCGAGATCGATCATATTGTCCGACGCAGAACACTTTAATCTCACCCTCTCTTGCCTAGATTGGTGGTAGGAGTACGAGGACAATTAGGGACGTTTCTTTCATCCTTAGCCTTAGTTCCTTACCAGCACCATTCACTCGGACGACTCGAATCCTTTGCCTTTGTCTTGCCTTAGCGTTTCCCTGACCTAATCTTCTGCAGAATGAGGACTATTATATTCTCCAGACCTGAATCATGAGATCCCATCGAAACAAAATGACACTGTAGCCTCTCTCCCAGTGTTATTCTGTTCTCTTGGAAGTTATTAGTGCTGTCAAAAATTGATCAGAACGGGTTGTCAAGAGTCTCTGTACCTTTCATTCTATTTTGGTATTGACACGTCATCTGAGTGCCGTTCTGCTTTCATGAACGGCAAGATCCACGAATCCACCACGGCCGACCGGCGCCCGGCGAGCCGTAGCCGGCACCCGAACCCGGCACCCGGCAACAGACAACAGACAACAGACAGAACGGGAGAACAATCATGAAGGAGAGAAGGCCATGCTCTCTCTTGAGATAGCAGAACGACGGCCGGCATCGCTAACAAGCGGCGAGACGGTCGCAGTGGACGACCGATATTATGATATGTGAAGGAATATTGGCAAAGGATTATTGCGTTTTTCTCGTCAGCCACCAGCCACCAAAAATTGATCTCTCCATAGCAAATAGCAACCCTCTTACACATCTGTAAGCTCTCAATTTTATGACTTTCGAACTACATCAGTGTTTTTCATGTTCTATTATCTTGCCAAATCGAAAATTAAGTTAGATATTGCAGCTCCATGGTATAGGAGTAATATTAATATTAAATGTTGATTATGTAGTATGTGCGTTGTGCGACAGAATTTTACAATAGCAGCTCAGGCGCTACACAATAAAACAACGGTGTAGCTTAGCCGTCAAATGACTGCTCAGATCAGGGCTCGCAGCATTAGCACTGCAGCACGCGCACAATACATATGTATGTTAATATGTTACATACAATAACCTAGCTAGAGACTCACATACACAAAACAGTGTAGGTACATACCCATGCGATTTACATAAGTATGTTTGCACATTTACATTCAGCACTCAAGATCCATTCACGCACAACATGCACACATTCACACATAAGAAAAATAGACAATAGCCCGAGCTATGTTGTAATACTTAGAGGCCCGAGCGAGCTGAAGGCAGCACAACAACATTGTAGCCATTGCCGTGCTCGGGAGAACATTTAAATTTGAAGTTCATTCATGCACACGCACACATTCAGCAGATACAAGTGCCCTCTCTCTTTCTAGACTGTTCAGGGTTCGCAGCACCATGGCTTGCAGCATATAGCAACTCATTTCTCTTTCATTCAAGGTGGTAAGACGGTAAGTGCTTGCTGTCTGTGTCCGGCAATCCTTTCGGCAATCCAAAGACCGTATGTTGAACCAAGCCGGTCCTGATTAATGTCGTTGATGTAATTTGATTAACTTTTTGTATTTGTATTTATTTATTCATTCAAGGTGGTAAGTGCTTCATTGACATCTGTATCACAACATCTATATTTTATGAGGACGCTCTGGAATGTTGGATTATTTTGCAGATGTCGGCAAGCAAACGATGGACGAAAAGCTGCCGCTAGCTGCTAGTTGCTTATGCTGTTCGGAAGGGTCACTGTTGGGCTGTCGGCTGTCGCGTCGGAAGTCGGACTTGGAAGCTGCGCTAAAAGCCGCCTTCTTCGTCTTCAGAGCACGCATCGAGCATCAACATCAGCATCAGCAGCAGCAGCAAGAACAATAGCAATAGCAGCAGCAACTACGCAAATAGAACAGACAGCAACCAACCCATCACAGCCACTGACATCATCAGCAACAGCAGCCATCATATCAGCGGCAGCAGGATGGTTGGTAGGGAGTAGGGAGCGAGTAGCGGGAGTAATAAAAGTGTAGGGATTAGGGATGGACGGGATGGAGCGGAACCAGTCACAGTGGAAACAGGTAAAGCGCGCAGCGACCAAATCTCAAAACCCTCCCGCCTGAACGAAAACCCCTGCCCCCCAAAACTCCCGCCCGCCCCCTTCAGACTTCACAAAATTTGGCGAGAAAAAGCTGGTAGCGCGCTGCGCGCTGCGCGCATGCCCCAATCCCGCGTATCACAATGACAGCGCAGCACTATGCAATTTGTAGGGTATATATGTAGTAACCTTACCACTACCAAATATGGAGAGGGCAGAGAGGTTTTATGTCAATTATTGTGTGATGGTAATGACGATGTGATGCCTGTCATTGTCATGTAATATTGTCATGATCATACAATGACAATTACAATGACTTTTACTTTTACTTGTATCATTATCATTATCAATTTTATTATTATTATTCGGATTCTCACCCAATCATTCTTAACATTATTATTTTCCTACACATCTACGTTTACATTTACAGAAGTATTAACACCCAAGTACATACTAGGTACATCACAATGCACTTTTTCACACCAGCTAGCTTGCTGGCTCTCCTCCTCCTTGGCATTGGCATGTCCACTCAAGCTCATGCTGCTCAAACATGCTTTGCTGCTGATGGCATTTATCTGAAGGAAGCAGTCAATAAGTATTTTGGAGGCACTTGGACTGATACTGACATTGACCAATATGGATCAATTGAGAACTGGTGTACCAACAAAGTTACCACCATGTACCGATTGTTCTATGGCAAAACTACCTTCAATGCAGATATTTCACAATGGGATACGTCTTCTGTTAAAGACATGACATCCATGTTCTATCAGGCATCTACCTTCAATCAAGACATTGGAGCATGGGATACATCCTCTGTTTCTGACATGACATACATGTTCTTGGCAGCATCTGCATTCAATCAAGATATTGGAGGCTGGGCTACATCCTCTGTTACTAGCATGAGTTTCATGTTCTTGGGAGCATCTGCATTCAATCAAGATATTGGAGCCTGGGATACATCCTCAGTTACTGACATGTTTGTCATGTTCTATGCAGCATCTGCCTTCAATGCAGATATTTCACAATGGGATACATCCTCTGTTACTGACATGAGCCAGATGTTCAATTTGGCATCTGCATTCAACCAAAACCTCTGTGCATGGAAGGACAAGTTCCCTTACGGAAATGCAAGTGGTATCTTCACAAGCTCAGGTTGCCCCAACAAAGCAACTCCAACTTCTGCTCAGGATGCATTTTGTGCCGGTTCTGCTGCTGAGTGCGAAGCCTATACACATCCTCCTACAAAGCCTCCATCAGCTACACCCAATCCTTCAAAAGCTCCATCTCCAGGACCAACCAATCAACCAAGTCCTACAAAGTCTCCATCTCCATCAGCTACACCCAATCAACCAGGTCCAGGTCCAGGTCCAGGTCCAGGTCCAGGTCCAGGTCCAGGTCCAGGTCCAAAATCTCCACCAACAGAGAATTCAAAAGCTGAAACGGCTGGGGCTGGGAAGAAGAGCAAAGGAGGCAAAGGAAAAGGAAAAGATAATTTGCCATCTCCAGTAAGTTATGAAGCATCAAAAAGATCTATGTTTGACCAACAATTCATCTCTTCTCATTCTAATCAACTCAAATTCTTTTTGTTTTTGTTTTTGTTTGCTTCTGGTCCATGCTTATGTGGATGGCATATTTTTGTGAAAAGATGAGGAAGAGAGAAAGAAAAGGAGGGAAAAAATGAGGAGGATATAATAATTTGTAATAGTAATAGTTTAACAGCTTTCTGGGTAAGTCGTTTTTGAGCCAACAATCTTCCTACTTAGCCCCTTTTACCATCGTACGTAGTAAAAAACACCTTCTTCCTACGAATCATGGCAGCCAATCTGCTTCCTACCATGCTCTTCTGTTGACAGCAACGGCCTATACCTATATTAATGAAGCCAATGCCACGGATCAATAGTAATGGTAGTTGTTAGTCGATTGTTGCCACTGGGTTCATGATCATGAATTCATTGTTTATACCATGCTCTTATTGATAACAACAACCAAGACGTGGAGATTGTAACCAACGTCCCTTCGTACGATGAAGGCTTGGAGCTCGAGCTCGAGGACGTAACTGAACTTTCCTTCGGCAATGACGCTGCTCCTCCAGCAGTAGCGTGTTCAACAAGTGCATCACGATGTTTCTCATCGTCGCTGCGCTTATATGCTTATTCTCTTATTCTCTTGTGGTGTGTTACGGGATTCAGTGCTGCTGCGGTCAGCCGCAACAACGTGGACGCCAACTTCAACAGTGTTTCCAACTCCAACGCCCCCAAGGCGTCAAAAGCCCCGAAAGCAAGCAAATTTCCCGAGGCGTCCAAAACTCCTACATCAGCTGCCCCTAAAGCAAGCAAGAGCAAAGCTCCCAAGGCCCAAGGCGTCTTCATCACCAGGCTACCTTCATCTAGGTCTAGGCCCTCCATCTAGGCGCTAATCTACTTGGCAATTGTCATTGTCGAGTGTAGGCTATTTGTATGTGTACATTCCGGGGTGATGGAAAAACTGTTGGTTATTTGCTTAATTACACTCGAAGGGTAGTAACTTGTGACATTGCTCTGGATAATTGTAGATAATTTCGCCCCTGGAGGGCCAACCATGACGTACTTTAAGAAGCTTTCAACTCAGCTCACGGGTAATAATGTTGTAAGGATAGCGTGGAGGTGAAGCTTGGAGCAACATTTGAATCCGTGTATGTTGACGAATAATGAATACTCAGATGATGGAACAGTATGTATTTGAATTTGATTGTACTGCTGGTACTGCATTTGTAACCACAATCTGTAATATATTAAGTGATCTCTTATCTTTTATCAGCTCAGACTCAACTTTCACAAGTATAGCATTTACTCCAACACACCTTCTCTAGCTGTCCTCGTTTCTTCATTCAACTCACACGTCATATTGATTTGATTAGAAGACTGTGATCTGATCAGTAAAGAAGCAAGTCAAGAAGTTAACAAACCGGCCGTGCTATCGTTGTTTGTACCTAGATCTCTTGCTATTGTAATTGCAGCATCATCTTTCAGTATGCTTATGCTTACAAGATAGGATCCCTACCCTTTCCTATACGTGTATGCAATTTGTCATCTTCATCTCAACAACAGCAACAGGTGAATCAGCTGCAGCTGTCGTCATAGTCATATCCTTCCATCACGCCACGGTCGTATACATTCATCTCCTGAGATGTTTCAATTTCAAATCATTCAAGACAAATCATAGTGTCCGACGCAGAAACACTTTAATCTCACCCTCTCTTGCCTAGATTGGTGGTACGAGGACAAAATGGGGCGTTTCTGTCATCCTTAGTTCCTTACCAGTACAATTACAATTACGGACGACTCGAATTCGAATCCTTTGCCTTTGCCTTTGCCTGACCTAGGCTTCTGCAGAATGAGGACTAATATTCTCCTGACCTGAATTAGATCCCATCGAAACGAAATAATGATACTGCAGCTGCAGCTGCAGCTGCAGCCTCTCTCTACCAGTTCTAGGCCCAGTCCCAGGTCCCAGTCCCAGTGTTATTCTGATTCTGCTCTCTTGGAAGTATGTATATACTGTCAAAAATTGATGATCAGAACCGGGTTGGCACTTGCACTTTCCGATTCAAACTGCCACGCCGTCATTTGGAACAGCTGAATAAGGCGTAAGGCAGGAGAAGGCAGGGCAAAGTAACGTTGGCAGTCTCCACTAGCCTAAAAGCGAGTGTAAGTATCTTCAAGAGTCTGCTGACCTTTCATTCTATTTTGGTATCGACACGTCATCTGAGTGCCGCTCTGCTTTCATGAACGGCAAGATCCACACATCCACGGCCGACCGGCGCCTGGCGTGCATCTCGAAGATATCCACAATGACGGGCAAGAAGTATCTAGCAGTATCATCATCTCGTCTCTATCAAAAGCCATTCTATTATTCTTACAACTGCTCATCAACAATGGTGTTCGAAAAGACACTAAATGACTTGGTCAGTGGCATCCGCGCACACAAACGTGATACCGCTCTGTTCATCTCTCAATCGATTGCCGAAATTAAAAATGAACTGTGAGTTTATGTTGTGTTGTGCTTTTACGTCCGAGGCAACGATTTCCCATCTTGATCATCGTTGCTGCAATAAATATGAATTGATTGGTTCACGTGTGGTTCACTAACGGCTAAAAATTCCATTTCTCTACTGACCACATTATGTTAATACATCTATCATATCCATCACAGCCAATCGCCCGACTTTTTCACCAAATCCAACGCCCTCCAAAAACTCACCTTCCTCCAAATGATGGGGTACACCATGTCCTGGGCAGCATTCGCCGCAGTCGAGGTAATGTCCTCCCCACGCTTCGCCCTAAAACGTGTCGGGTACCTCGCCGCCTGTCAGGGCTTAGATCAACCCGAAAACAGCCCCGTGGTATTACTAACTACCAACTTGTTACAAAAGGAATTACGTGGAGCCAACCTCCTCAGCGGGAGTAAAAGTGGAGAGAATATTTATCATGCCGGTCTTGCCATCAATTGTTTATCCAATATTGCCACTGAAGATTTAGGTCAGGCACTCTTACCCGAATTACTCCACATGCTCAACCATCCCTCACCGTACATTCGTAAAAAGGCATTATTGTGTCTCTACAAAGTGTTTCTGAAATATCCCCAGGGACTCCGATTAAGTTATGACAAGATTAAATTATGCTTGGAGGACTCCCAACCCTCGGTTGTAAGCTGTGCCGTCAATGTCATTACCGAATTGGCCGAGAAAAATCCCAAGAATTATTTACCTTTGGCACCGGCATTTTTCAAATTACTAACTAGCTCGGCCAATAATTGGATGTTGATCAAGGTAGTCAAATTGTTGGGTTCATTAGTTCCAGAGGAACCACGTTTGGCACGAAAGTTATTGGATCCACTATCCGGAATGGTCAAATCAACTCATGCCAAGAGTTTATTATATGAATCTGTCCATGCCATTACCCTGTGTCTCCCCTACGTCAAAAAGGCGGATGGGTCCCAACCCGCCAATATTCCCGAGGTAGTCGAATTATGTGTCGAAACATTACGTAGCTTTGTTTCCGATTCGGATCAGAATTTAAAGTATTTGGGATTGGTCGGATTTGGATCATTATTGTTGAGTCAACCACGTGTATTGCATGCTCATCCAGAGTGTCGAGGATTGATATTGACATGTTTGAGTGATGAAGATGTAACCATTCGGACACGTGCATTGGGATTGTTAAAGTTTATGGCGACCAAACGAAACTTGGTCGATTTAATCTCACAATTGTTATCCCATGTGGAGGCTGCAAGTGGAGAATATCGATGTCAATTAGTCGAAGAGATAATACGAATGTGTTCCTCCAACAAGTACGAGTTGGTCATGGACTTTAGTTGGTATGTCGATGTATTGGTTAGTTTGGCGGGTGTGCGTGGGATTGAGAATCAGGGGGAGATGATTGCCAAGCAGTGGATGGATGTGGCGTGGCGTGTTTTGCCCGTGAGGTGTTATGCGGTTCGGAGAAGTTTGGAGATTTTGATTTGTCGTGGACCTGGTGGAGTGGATGAGGCTGTTGTTGCTGGTATTGTTGATGCAGCAACGGAGAGTGATCGGCATTTTTTGAACGAGGTGTTGCCTGCCGCGGCATGGATTGTGGGGGAATATTCTCAATTGATTCCGGATGGAGTCGACGAGGAGGGATTGAATACTACATTTGATGCTTTGTCGAAAGGTCCGTATCATGCACTGATTCAGGCATTGACTGCGCCAACCGATGCTGCGGGGATGAATCCACTTCCCTGTCCTACACAAGCGGTGTTTGTTCAAAATGCAATGAAGGTGTTTTCAGCAGCGTGCCAACGCAATGTGGATACTCAGAACAGTCATGGGATGGGCCTCGAAAAGTTAGTATGCTCTGACGAAGAGTTGCATGCCTGTGCTGAGACTTTGATGAAAAATTTAATCATTTACGCTGAGAGTACTGATCCAGAAGTGAAGGAACGAGCCTTCACGTCGTATCAACTTCTTTTGTCCATCGGGCTCTCTTCTTCCTCCAATTCGTTCGCTACTGCCGCGTCTACTGCTTCGACTTGCCGCAACGCCGCCGAAACGCTCACGTATCTTCTCACACCTGAACCAATGAAGCCTATTAGTGCCAAGGCACAGAAGCGATTAGCTGCGGAAGGGCCGCCTTCACCAGTGTCTGTTCGGGACTGGGAGAAGGAAGTCGACTGGGATGTATTTTGGTTTGCAAAGGAGGAAACTCCTTGGTTCGATAGAGATGGCAATGTGAAAGGGAGTGTGGAGAATATCAGTTTTACGAAGCACTTGTCCAATTCTACCTCTGCAGAAGTGAGAGCAGAGACAGCGGGTATTGCTCAACCAATTGCAGCTACTATGCAACCTTTCGGAGACATTTCATCTGCTGGGGCAGAACAGGTGCCGTTTGGTAGTGTGAGCAACGTGATGTCAGGAGCCAGTATTGGACAGGCACCTTCCACTTCTCATCAGAGAGTTGGAGATCCCTTCTACCTTAGTTCTAAACCCATGCCAGCTTCTGCGCTGTTAGACGGTAAAGGAGCTAGCATGGATGGAGGTACAAACGATGCAACAAATGCGGCTGCTAGTCGATTTGGAGTTCTAACCCTTGATGATAGCGGAGGAGAATCGGAAGAGGACAGCGGAAGGAAGCAAAAGAAGAAGAAAAAGAAGGCAAAGAAGATTCAAAAAGAGCAAATGGGAGTCGCAATCGCAGATAGTGATGATGAAGATGACAATCATGCAACCCGAACAAAACGGGGAGGTATTGACAAAGGTGATCGTGCAAAAGATTACGCCAATTTGGCTTTGGTTGACCTCACCACCCCACTCGGCGAGAATGACGTTATGCCAAGGAATGAACATTACGTTGTGCCAGAGCGTCCACCTGTTGAGCCTGCTGCGGTGCATCAGAAACAAAAGAAGAAAAAGAAGGACAAAGAGAAGAAGAAATCCTCTCGCAAAGAGAAGAGTCCAACTGCTACTGCTGCGGTTACGGGCGATCTATTGGGGTTTGATGGGATGGACTTCGGTGCTCCAGTTGTGGATACACCAGCTCCGCTACCGGCTGCGGCTGAACTTACTAGCAATCCTGTCACCAGTGCATTTGATGATCTGTTGGGGCTAGAGATGCCCCCATCTATCGAAGCACCTGCAGCTATCCAAAGTAGTCAAGCAGAAGAGGCGAAAGCTCGCAAAGCAGCAAAGAAGGCGTCTAAGAAAGCAAAGAAGAAGTCCAAACAATAACTTGTGTGAATATGTATCATCAAAGAGATAGTAGCAAGGGTAAAGAAGTGCCTTTAATTAAAGAGTCAATTGGCATGCAAGTACTTACTTGTGTAGTACTCCCTCTGTCCCACAAAAAAACTAGCTTTTTGATTTAAAATTGTTAAATTTTGGTCAATTTTCGTCTAAAAAATTGCTATCGCACATCGTTGGAAAGCTTATTTCACGCCGGTTACGATTATAAGGAGGTTGGAGGTTGTTAAGCGAGTATTTTTAATGATATTGTGACAAAAGGCGTTAGAATAACCTTAAACATAACACTAATGTGAAACTGAAAGGAAACTGAAGAGGCCTCTCGGACACTTGTGTAGGAACTCACGTAGGAATAAGTACGTCAAAAAGCTAGTTTTTTGTGGGACTACGATTAACTTCAAATAGCCATTTTTTTTTGGGACAGAGGGAGTAGAAATTATTAAAGCTCCAATGACGAGTTCAGCTATGAACTTTGGGCCTCATATTGAACTTGAGAACCAGTGAATACATACGAACATATTCGAATGTGCTCTGAGAGCTTGAACTTGAGTGTATAAACGCACGAATAACAACTTCAAGTGCGTGGTCGGTTGAAGCGAGTACCACAGATAGTTCTTATTGCCGTGGGTTGAACATATTAAAACCCTTTCACAGACTCACAATGAACGACCCACTTCTTACACGTAAGTACAATGTTCAAGTTGTGGCGCACAGTAGTTGAACTTCGTGAGTCGTGAGTTCAAGTTGCTGTGGCGAATCGTAGTTGAGCTTGTGGTCGTGATTGACCTCTTTTTTTTCTTCACTGATGATGAACACCACGCACACCACCTCAATCAGTTGCACTTCCTCTTGCGCATTGCACAAACAACCACCTGTACATGACACCAGACCAACGGAGTCTTCCAACTCGTCATCAAGTCAATACTTACTCGTAACGAGAATGGGCACGGATTCATTTTCAATCACATTATCACTCACACACTGGGGGCCGGGTGGAGTAATCGAACTAAACATCGGGCCCCATCGTCGACTCATCAAGGCCCAACTACCATGAGAAGTACGGGCGATCTCCGACTTCTTCGCCGCTCCAAACGTAGGTCTCGGCCCGAGGGGGAGTTGGCAAGATCTGCTTCTCGCCTACCAACAGCCACTAGTTTCACTGGGAAACTTTGCACCGCATTGTCACCACACAGGCTCAGAAGAGCAACCTCGCAGACCACGGCCTCCTCGCAGAATGAGAACTGGGATGAGGACCTCCGCACATCTTCAGCTTCAGCTTCCTCGAATAAGCCGTCGAAGATTGAGCAGAGCGTAATGTTTGACAGGAAATACGGTGTCGGTGCTTGTTCAAGTAGCTCAAATTCTGTACACTTACCTCTGAAGCCTTCGCTGAAATCAGATGCCACTCCAAGATTGAAAGTAGCTAATAAGCATGTACATTTCACCTCCATAGATAAGGAAATACGCTACGAGGTCACTAAGGATGACATCAAGAACAGCTGGCTTGATGAAGATTTGTCGAAGGCTGTTGAGGCGGTCGGAAACGAACGTCATGACATGATTGTAAGTTTTGGCCCTACGGGGCGTTTTACTTCGTCAGACGTTGATACATCCAAGAATATGAAAGTATGCATGGTGAGAATTCAACGTCGTGGGCTAATTAACGAGATGCTGGGGCAACGGAAGAATCTAAGACGATCGGTTTTGGTGGAACAAGCCCGTCAGAAACGGACGGGCATATTTGACGCAGAAGAGATGCGTGTGGTCGCTTCCAAACAGTCCAAGTGGGGAGTGGAACTCGCAAAGAGTATCTGGTGGTTAAGCCGAGCATGACACTTGCTTAGTTACCCAGGTTCAAAAGAAGAGATTTTTGTAGTTGCAAATACTTATAATTGTACTTGTAAATAGAGTGAGCTGACATTGAGATCTTCTTCCTCTCTACCCACGAGACTTGAATTTAAAGAAGCAGCTCATATATTATGACTCCGAGAGGAAAGAACACAGCGGCTATGCAGCTTCAACACACTGTCATCCCGACCTTGGGCCATCATCGACAGAAGGTTGTTCCGTTCATGTCACATGTGTGAATAGGAGTAATTGAAGCAAGAAATAGATAAGATAGACTTAGGAGGGTTGTGTACCCACCGTGGTACCCAGCCCGAAGTACCCGAAAAATGGGTAGGTATCGGGTGTGGGTATACCCATCAAGTACTCACCCGGCGGGATTTCGGAATGGGTAGATACCCATACCCACCTACCCGAGTGGGTGCTGTTTGGACAATGGATGGGTACGTTGGAAAGGGAGCAAAAGGAGGCAAAAGGTGCTGGAGGAGTTGGCAGGAGTAGTGAATATGTGTATTGCAAGTAAATTCGATGTAGTTTCACTCGAATTGCATACAAAATGAATGTGATATTAGATATTACGTTCTCCTCCTCAGACCAGATTTACAGCCTAGAGAGAAAAAGCCTTTTCGAAACGCTGAGGGCTCGATGATGATCATCAAACCAGGTGCATGTACTAAATATATACACACTCAAGGAAGGCGTTTGATGCACGTAGAGCTGAAATTGGCAGTACTACATGGAAGAAGAACAGGTACCCACACCTACCCAAAACCCAGCAAAATTGGGTGGGTATGGGTAGATACCCACACCCACCTACACATTGGGGTGAGCACTTTGGGTACTACCCACATCTACCTACCCAGGGGTATTTCCCGTGGGTACACAACCCTGTTACTTAGGAGCGTTTCCTGACTCGAAGTCACCCCTACCACCGGGGACTGGGCCGCACAAGAGAGAAGAGAGAAGCTAGGAACCCAAACCAAGCCACCACTGTCCCAACAATACCCCTGCCGCCCTAATTCTGAGAGGATTTTCAATCTGACAGTATATGCACTATTTGCAGAGAGAAGCCCTACTGGACGAATTTTGGCTAGTAGACTGTCATGGTGAAATGAACAAAAATGGCGACCGCGCCAAAAATTGTCCGGACGCTTTTTGAAGTCACCTGTGCGGCGGGGGCTCTGCTCGTCTTCTCTCGTCTCGCCCAGCCCCCGGGGTAGGGGTGACTCGAAGTTCGCAAAAGGAACCGACATACAATACCGATTTATCGTCCACGACAAAAGGCGAACCAAGAGATTGAAGAAGCAAGATAGAAAGAAAGAGAAGTTTCAGGAAGTTTCAGGCAGTTTATTTGATCGGAACCTGAGTCAGAACATGTATCGTATGCCGTTACGACAGTACCTACATAGGAATGAGTAAACGGACCAAGTTCTTCGGGACAAAAGATGTCGTTCAGCACGATCACTGTTTTGAGAAGAGATTGTGTTGTGCTGTGGAGCGATGCAATGCCATTATCTAGATACTACCCGAATTTCCATTTCATCGCACAGCATACAGCGTAATATTGTCATTATTCATCATTCAGCCAGGATGGCAAGCCGTGATAACGACAGCGATAATAACGCCCTCGCCAAAGCGAGATTACATCCAACCAATGTCAAGGACAAGGAAAACGTTGTGACCGCAAAAGCGAGTGTTCCTTCATCCGAAGCCGAAGCCATGAATGGAGAAGGCTCTGCCTCTGTTGCTGTTGTGAAGGCTAAAGCTAAGGAAGGTTCACCTAGCCAGAAGCAGCAGCGCTCTGGCTCTGAAAGTAAGTGCACCAGCAAGATCTCCAAGCTTCGTCGTCTGAGCAAGCTGAGCTCACGTTCACGCTGTATTATCCCGGAGGCACGTGTCATCCAAGCTTCCTATGAGTGCGCCTACATCTATGACTCGGAACATGACGATAGTAAAGGTGAAGCTAACGGAGGAAAGATCCCGATCAAGGCAAGTGTTGCTGTTGTGCCCGAGTGGTTGCTACAGAAGATCCAGCAACAGCAACAAAAGGAGGAGAAGGTGGAGGGCAAGGCGAACAGTAACGGCAATGACAGGTCACGTCATATGCATGTTGTAGGGTGCCATTGTTTCGATTGTTGGTAGGTGAAGACGTGAGCCGTAGCATCTGGGTGTTTCATGCTTGAAGTCGGAAACAACGCACAGATGTCTTCGGTTGTTCTTTCACTTCTATTCGATATGGCTTTTTAAGATGCAGTGATTGAAATGTTTGCGCTTATATACTTCATTTAGATATAGTGATTAATGTTAAGGGTTGGATAACGTGTTGGTAACGCTCCATTACCTGTGGAGATAGTAGAAAATGAAAACTGCTATATTGTAGGACTCATTGTCTACATCTTTTGCCTTAGCCTTCGTCATCAAATGAAACATCAAGACGCCGCCTGACTTTTACTCAACACACACGCTACACGCTATAATACTTACAGAAGTACGCACATCTCTCTTCCTAAATGTAAAGCTAAAGTTGAAGTTATCATTAATCTTAACTGTACAGTGCATCTGGTGGATATGATCCTGACCCTATCTCTCTTACATTTCTTCCAACTTTCTCATCGCTGCCGCGGCTTCCCCTAATTGTGCTAATAAAGCAGCTAGCTCTTTTTGCCTCTTTACATCATTATCCTCCAGAGCCTTCACGAATTGTTCCTTGGCCTCATCAACCCGTGAGAGTACTACCTTTAATGTTCCCGATGCAACATTGTTTGCGGTAGACTGAGAAGTAGATGCTGCATTAACATCCTTTTTCGATGGGGCAGCAGCCAAACTAATCTTCTTCTTATTGGCAACATCAACTTCCACAGTAGGCTCTCCCTCAAGTTCTCGAAACAAAGTAGCAGTACTACCACCACCCCCTCCTCTGAAAAGTTCCTTTTTCTTGTTCTCATTTTGACTCTTCCACCATGTATCAAACCTCTCACTAGCAGACAATGATTTCTTGGCACTCTGTTGTCGTTCCTTCCACCATGCCTCCAGCATATCATCAGGGATTTCTTTCTCGCCATAGTACTCGTCATGTGGTTTAGTTTGTAGTGCTTTCCATCTTGTAGCAGCTGTAGCTGCAGCAGCCGTGGTATCTTCATTGATGCTTGATGATGATGCAGTCATCATCTCCTTCTTCTTCTTTTTCTGGATATCCGAATGACTTAAGTTGCTCGTCTTCTTCTTCGGCTCCCTCCTCCATTCCTCCTCAAACTCCTTCACCAACTCCTGGAAATTCTTTGGCTTTGGCTTCTTATTCTCTTCATTCTCACTACCATCATCATTGACCTTGGGACTACACAGTTGAATCCTCTTCCTCACATCCTGAGTAAATTGTTCAATCTCGGTCAAGTCTAATGCACAGGTGCGATGTCCTCGACGGACTTGAGCAGCTTCCCATTCGTCAACTTCTTCGTTGGATGATGGATCATGATGCGTTTGTGTATATTCTTCCACTTCTTGTTGATGCTCCTCCGCGTCAATATTATTCTTATTACCATCCTGCTCATCCACTTGTTGATCTTGATGATCTTGCACTTGTTGATGCTTCTCGTCATTATTATTATTACCATCCTGCTCATCATTACTACCGTCTCGAATATCGAATTCATACAGCGCCCTAACACGTGGTGATTTGATCGTTGCATACAAGTCACTGCGACGACTACTGCTTGCTGTCTCATCAGCACGCCGCTCTTTTTGTTGTTGCTGTTGCTGTTGTTGATATTGCTCATGCTGCTCTTTGATGGACGTAGGAGATGCATTCTTCATTATTTCACTGTAGCACTGTCGTAATTTCATCCTTCGTGCTTGTGATCTGCTTAGAAGTGATTGACCTTCAGATTCTGCTGCTGCTGCTGATGCTGATGCTGATGCTGCCGCCGCCTTCTTTGTTGTTGCTCTTGATGATGCTGCAGGCGATGATGATGCTGTTCTCGATGATTCTGCTGCCGAGGGAAAGAAAACAGCTGCTGGTCGACTTCTCTCTCGATTCGTAAACGTGGGAGAAAATATGTTAGATGGCGAAGTTGTCCTCGATGCAGTGGAGTAGAGAACTTCCGTCTTTAATTCTTCATAGGTTGATGCTGTGGACTTTTTTATTTCTTCATAGGTCGTTAGGACTGAGGGTGAAAGTATTGATGCAGCTGATGGTGGTGATAGGATGGAGCGAAGCATCTCGGATGAAGATTTTAGAGCACTTGTTGCTGGTGATGTTGGTGGCTCTCGTTGTTGTTGTGCGTCTCCTCCTCTTGGTACCTCCAGTGCACCAAGACCACTGTAGTCTTCGTCATTAGGATGATATTCGTCCACCAAGTTGTTATGAGCTAGAAATGTTTTGACCTGAGGTCCTCCTCCCGTGGTGTTCGCACTGGCGGCTGCTTGCCGTTTATTATTATTATTTGGAGCCGTAGTAGTAGTCTCTTGTGTTGTTTTGTTTCTGAAACTAATCACTAGACCTTCAAACGTAGGAGCACAGCCGGACAAGAAGGTCATGATGGTTGGCTGCGTATAGCGTTCTCTGAGTTCTCGTCGTTACTGCTCTAGAGTTGATGGCTGCCTGCTAGTGATATTATGGTGTGTGTAGAGATAGTATCTCTCCGTTCCCACGACTCTCTTTCCAGGCCAACGCTTGCACTCAATGATAATTGATCAATAATCACGAAACTGCTCTGCTACACATATAAATGAAGATACACACGCAAATGTATACAGAACTCAAATTGGACTCTAGCGAGAGGCTATGTATGTTGGTCTCTTGGTGGTTATGTTGATCCCTTTTCAGTGATGGGTACTATCGTTGATTGCACTAGACTGCGTTCACGCGGTGGCCAACGCTCGTTCCAATAATCACAAATTGGCTCTTCTACACGTGATAAATTATGGGCCTTGTTGGTCACGATGGTAGATGGGTTTATGTTCGTCTTTATGTTCGCCTTTCTCGTATCATATCGCTCAATTCCGAATATACGTACGTCGGAATTAGTATTGTTCCGTTAGGAACTGACCAGATAGGAATCTCGGCTCGCATTTCGTTTCCCCTATCGCCCAAATCTACCACATGGGAATGTGACACGAAAACATTCCACATGGGTTGTGAGTTGTGATACACATGACTTTTTGTTCGGCGATGCCCACAATTTGCTGACATCATTTCTCGCGTTGAAACAAGACGACTTGCCTACTATTTGGCTCTGTATAGCTGGCTGTACCTCACTCATTCAATCCATGAAACAATGCTACGCACATCAAGCAAAGAAACAAGCGCACATCATCAATAAATGACAGCAGAAAGCGAACGAATCAAAGCCCTCGCCGGGCTCCTCACCAACGATGATCTCTACAATGATGATCTCTTCTTTTCCGGAAGTGTCAAGCAAAAGCAACAGGTGATTGTATCCAAGTTATCCAAGAGTGCTCCAATCAAAGACCAGCAGGGGGGTGTTACTACTACTAATTCACATCATCATCAGAGGACAGCAGTGAGCCAAAAAGCTCATTATCATCATGACAACTCTGACGATCCACAACAAGGGGTACAATTTGGAGAATCCGCCGATCAATCCATCTTTGTCTCCTCCTCCGTACGTGAACGTGCCGCAGCCATGTCAGGCTTCTTAACTAAAAAGAAGGAGGGTCCAACTAGCGGTCAGGCACGTGCCATGGAATGGCGTGGTGTAGGAGGTGGAAACAGCCACAACAACAGCAGTAACAATCACAATAACAATAAGAATCACAATGGAGGAATGGAATGCACACCCCAAAAGATTGCTCCAAACTTTGTATCTCAATTTGATCGAGTGGGGGGTGAAAACGATGCAATTAATGGTAATAGTACACCCACGAATAATAAAAGGAGAATGATGATGAAGAAGAAGAGCAAGCCAAGCTTTTTGTTTCAGTTTGATGATAGTCCACGAGCAGCAGCAGCAGCTGATGGTGGAAAGGGTACTGCAGGTAATAATAACTTTCAAGAAGAAGAAGAGGAGAAAAATGTTCCAACAAGAGCTCCATTGACTCCTCGTACGCCAAGAGCTCCATTGACACCACGTACACCATCACGGACTACTGCGAACAATAGCAGCAGTAATAATCTATTGAGTCCACGAACTCCACGTCAAACTACAACTACTACGCCAAGGGGTAGTAGTAGTAGGCATCGTACCAACATGCTAGCATCCCCTCGTGCAGGGATGATGATGAATTCCAAACCTAATTTTGAACAACAACAAGACGCTACACCTACAGCTACTCCAGGTGCAGCTACAGCTACTCCAGCTACAGCTGCCGTGGATGAATCCATGGCGGTCGAAGTAGGAAGTATCACTGAAGAAATTGATGATTGGTTGGGTGGTATGTCTCTTTCTGATTCAGAGGAAGAAGAAGAAGAAGAAGGAGAGAATGAAGATCAGTCGAATGATAATCATAGTGAAGAGGAGGAGGATGCTGATTGCGAATCCAATGGTGAAGAAGATGAATTCTTCATGAATGATTTGGATAAGGTCCTTTCCGAGGCGAATGGCTTTTTGGAGAATGTGGTGGATAGTGAATCTGAGGAGGAAGAAGAAGAAGAAGAAGAAGAAGAGGAGGAGGAGGAGGAAGTGGAGGAAGAGCAAGAGAGAGTACACTTTGGATTCAACAATGATGATGACGAAGAAGATGAAACTGATGGAATGAGTGATGAATTAGAAAGTGAATTGGAGAGTGCTCGTCAGCTTGCAGAGGGATTTACGAAATTTCTTGTCGAGACTGAGGCTGTGAGTAGTCGTAGTAGTAGTAGGAATCTTGAGGAAGAGGAAGAGGAAGGGGAAGTACCTATTGCATGGGATGGTGTTGAAGAGGAAGAAGAAGAGGAAGAAGAAGAACATGATGTGTCGAGTGCATCTATCGAGGAAAAAGAAGAAGTAGATGATGAAGAAGAAGACACTGTAGAAGAAGAAGACACTGTAGAAGAAGAGAGTGTGGAAGATAATGTTGGTGATTGGGAAGAATGGACAAGAAACATTGACTTCTTTGCCAACTTTGACGTGGAGGAGGATAAAGCAGAGGATGCATCTGATACAGCCGAGCCTGTACAATCACAAGAGGAAATCGCTCCTTCTCGAGTGGGACTCGAGAGGCCCCGATCAGAGACAAAATCAAATAAACCCAAATTGAGGATTCAAATCAAGGGAGCTCCGGAACTCAAACCTACGAGGAAAGAAAATGATGATGGTGT
Organism: Skeletonema tropicum; assembly: GCA_037178625.1. Classification (NCBI taxonomy): domain Eukaryota; phylum Bacillariophyta; class Thalassiosirophyceae; order Thalassiosirales; family Thalassiosiraceae; genus Skeletonema; species Skeletonema tropicum. The sequence goes on from CM074135.1 coordinate 2,867,099, forward strand.
GTTCTTCTATGCCTCCCAGCTCTCACCACTTGCACGAGATGACGAACAGCTGTTGGATACTACTCAGCCCGTCATGTCATCACCGGTATCAGTGGAGCCGGACACTTCTAAAACTGATACTTCCCCTAAAAAGTTCGAGATTTCGCCTAAAAAGTTTGGTTTCAAGAAGATTGTACACCAAGCATGTCCAGAAAGCGAGGATGATGAAAGCGTTGACGAATCTTCAGTTGAAGAGGACATCTCACCATTTCACGCACAATTCGATATGCCTGCTGTGTCGTTGACCAAGTCTAACGAATCCGAGAAGAAGTCAATCAAGTCACCGCCAAAATTGACCATTTACATCAAAGGAGCACCACAGTTCCAACCTCAGCAGGCTGAAGAAGAAGATGCCTTTTACTTTTCACAGCCCTCACCACTAGTTGGGGACGATAAAGGCTTGCTCACTTCCAACTTTTCGACCTCACCATTGGCATTTGAGCAGAAAAAGGAGAAGACCTTGACAAGCTCTACGAAGAAGCATTTCAAGAACTTTGTTAGCAAAACAATTCCAGCGAAAGGAAATACCAAGTTTGATCTGGACAACTATGGCAATGATTTATTCAGCAACCAATCTGGAAATGCCTTCTTCAATGATAACTTCTTCTCTGCTGCACCGGGATCCCCGGTACGTCAAGCGAAGGATGCAAAGAAAGAAGGCGGTAGCACAAAGAAGAAAATTCTTGGTCTGCTGTCTGGAAAGAAGAAGAAGAAGAAGCAGAATAGGGGTTTGTACATGCTTGATGATTGAGAGAATAAGCGAGCTTTAGTAGACGGGAAGATTAATATGTAGATAACGTGCAATAATCTTGTTTGTGACAATTCATTCCATTTTACGCATTGGAAGCTCAGTTCAGTAGACATATCATAGCATTATAATCTTATTCAGAGCATTAGGGTGACAAGATGCAACAACGATAACGATGCCTTTTAGCATCCAGACGCAATTATTGTACACGAAGCATGAGTGAATGAAAGTATCAAGCTCGACGTCTTTTACTGCTGCGAGGCTCACTCCCAATATGAGAACCATCTGCTTCTTCAATTGCTTCAATTTCAGCTTCTATTGTCTCCACCTTGGTTCTATGCTCAGCAATGAATGTCCTATACTCAGCTATTGCAGCTTCGTGGTGTGCCTTTTGTTGTAGTAGACATTGCTTCCTGTTTACAGAGGAGATTACACCCGCTATCGATGATTTCAATGCAACATAAAGCTCTCCCTGACCATGATGTCGGCCTACCAAGGCAATCACTTCGGGTAAGTGAAGAGGGTTAATCTCGCTGTAAAACGATTGACTTACTCCCTGCAGTTCCGCCAACTCCGCTCTTGTACTGCTGTTCAGCTGCGTATTTAACACCTTTGCCCTAGCAGCAGCTGCTGGGTTGCCGCTGCCTTCTTCTCGGTTGATCTGCGTAGCCATATTGAGATGTTTCAGAATATATATGTCCGTAATTCTAACCAATAAGTCCACATAGAGATACCTCAAGGTATGGTTGGATTGCATTGTTGCTTTGATGCTAGAGATGTTATTCACAAGCTTCAACAACAAGGACTGTCCTTTTTTTGATATACCATTATTCCTATCAAGATTCAACCAATTCAATGATGTGTTCTTTTGCAGGGCGTCAACTAGAATGCCCACTCCTTCATCGTCGATTTTACTGTTAGCGAGATATAGATGAGTTAGCGTGGAATCTCCCCCCCGAAGCAATTTTGCTAATTCACGACATCCATCAGCATTGATGTTGTTGCCATCTAAACTTAACCTCTTCAAATGCTTGGGAATAAGCTCCCTGTCAATCTCAATCGATTCAATTCCGCAGCCACAGCAACGTAGCCCTTCAATTGGGCTCTCACGTAATGCTCTCAGCAGCATATTGAATCCTTCTGATCGCACATTGTTTCTATCGAGGTCCAAATACATGAGACTCTTTGCCCTCTGAAAAAATGGCACCATGCTCCGCACTCCAACTGCGCTTAATCCATTATCGTGCAAAGCCATTCTTCCGATTGAGTTACTCCCTGTCAATCCTCGGAAGAGCAGAGACATCTTGTGATCATTGAGGGCAGCATCGTAAAGATCTACAGTTGTCAAGTGGGTGTTGTTGGATATATCACGCCCAAGCCGCTCCCATTCTTCGTCTGTGAAATTATCGATGTAACCCCCGCCGCATTCGCCTAATGTAATCGTATTAGGATCATTTACGCTGATCCCCCGCAAGGCAGCTTTGAACTCCTCTTCCGAATCGACCGAACTGTCATCCTCTTCCGATGGAAATGAATCGTCATCCATTTTTCGTGTTAGCTTGTTGAAAACCCGGTCAAGTTAGAAAGCTTCTCTACAGCGTCCCGACAGCAATAGATAAATGATCCGTGCCTTCGGGCTTAGGGACAAGTAAAGTAATAGGTTGTTGATCGGTTGCGGTTGTTGTTGCTATTTGCTCTTGCGTTGACCGTTGACCGTTGCTTGACTGGGGACGGGCGGCGGGCGGGGCCCGACGACGGGGCGGGGGCGGGGCGGGAAAGCCAGCCGGCCGGCCAGCGCACGCAAAGCCGGTTCAAGCAGGTGAGTGCCGTATCGAGTGCCGTATCGAGTGCCGTACCACTCACACTCACAATATGCAGCGCCACGGGACAATGATGCAGCGAATGTCGAAGCTGTTAACATGTCATTTGCTGATGTGATGCAACTACATATCAGCCATGAAGCTTGACGCCTTTTCTTGCGAGTCAGACTATTATGTGCTCACAGCTTTTGCCGGTTGGCTTTGGCTAGCTACTTCTACTGCTTTTGAGATCATTCTCTCTCGAATCGCTAGAGCTAGAGCTTATAGTCATAACCAAAGCTTCGTAATGCTTTGTAAAAAACAACCTCGAAAGTATTAGGATAGATATAGATCTTGTAGCGTGCTTGGAAAGTTTCCGGTACATAATCATTTCATTATACACCTTATTAACATTGAGGTCCTGGCACAACTGCGATATACTTCTCTGGATCTGACGCAACCGACGCCAGTGGAATGATCGACAAATTTTCAAGTCTTCTGTTGCTATGAGTTTTGCTTCCAATCTACAAAAGTCCCGTATACACCTTCGAGCATCCAAACGCAATTATTGTATGAAGCGTGAGTGAAAGTTATCAAGCTCGACGTCGTCTGCAGCAGATGCTGGCTTCTTTGAGTGAAGAGATGCTCATTTATTCGCAATGCAAAAGAACAAGTACTGCTTCAATCCAGCTTGCCCGAGAGAGAGTTCTTGAATACCATGCTAAACTAAATCATGTCACTTCTTTTCATTCTTTGTTTATTTGCCATGAACAACAAGACGAGTCAAGTTCAGCACTTGACGCGTAAGCGGAGCAAGAACTCTCTCTACGTCGTCTTTTAGAAAGTGATGACATCAATCTGTCTGCAGCTTTCTTCATAACACACAAATATAGCGTCATAAACGCATGTGAGAGATCAATAGCACTGAGCGAAGGCAGAATCCCGGATGGCTAGGTGTTAGAATGCATAGAAGTTGTCGAGATGCCATGAAGTGTGTAGTCATACTTAGTTGCAAATAGTGTTACAAATTAAGCATCCAGAGCAAGGTGGACATTGAGGTTGCAACAATTTACCACCAAGATGAGCTGGAAGACTCGGATGCATGCTCAACTGAACCCATCCAATTTGAGATTGAAGAGGTGGCATCAATGAATCATATTCAATGTCTTCCGCTGCCGCTGCGAGAATCCCTCCTTATATCTACAAGGCCCTCTCCATCTTCTCAATTGCTGCAATTTCAGCGTCTATGGCATCTATTTTGGCACTATAATACACCCTTTGCTGTAGTAGACACCCTTTCCTGTTCACTGTCGATATCACTCCTGCTATAGATAATTTCAACGCCATGTACAGCTCGCTCTGTCCATGATATTGACCTACTAATGCAAGTACCTCTGGGAGGTGAAGAGGGTTGATCTCGCTGTACATAGATTGACTTACTCCCTGCAGTTCCGCCAACTCTGCTCTACTAACGCTACGCAACTGGGTGTCAATGATCTTCATCCTGCCAGCTGCTTCTGAGTTGCCTTCATCTTCGTTGATCCCGACTGCTTGATCAATATGCCTTTGAATGTGTTCGTATCCATCCGATAAGTTCACATAGAGACACCTCAATGTGTGGTTCGATTGCAGTGTTGCTTTGATGCTTGATACATCGTTCACCAGCTTCAGCAACATTATTTGTCCTTGGTTCGATATTTTGATATTCCCTTGCAAATGCAAAGTTTTCAGTGTTGTATTGCTTCGCAGGGAATCGACCAAATTATCAACACCTTTGTCGTCAATCCTGTTGCGATCCAGATATAGATGAGTTAGCGTGGAATCTGCCCCCTGGAGCAATTTGGCTAATTCACGACATCCGTCAGAATTGATGTTGTTGCAATTCAAATGTAGATATTTCAAACGCTTGGGAATACGCGTGCTGTCCATTTCAATCGATTCGATGCCACAATTATCGCAATGCAACTCTTTAATTGGGCTTTTTCGTAATGCCCTAAGCAGCATATTAAATCCTTCTGATTGTAAATTACTATTATCGAGATCCAAATGCATGAGATTGTTTGCATTCTGTAAAAATGGCACCATGCTCCGCACTCCTACCACGCTGAAGACATTATCGAAGAGCCATAATTTTTCTATTGAACTGCTCCTCGTCAATCCCCGGAAGAGCAGAGATATCTTGTGATCGTTGAGGACGCCGCTATCAATAGTAACGTTTGTCAAGTGGGTGTTGTTTGATATATCAAGACCAAGCCGCTCCCAATCCTCGTCTGCCATATTGTCAATATAATTACTTCCGCCGGCCATGTCTAACACCGTTGTTTCTGCATTATTTTCCCTGATCCCCTGCCAGGTAGCTTTGAAATCCTCCTCTTCTGAATCAACCGAATCGTCATCTTCCGATGAGCCCTCTTCCTCTTCGCTGTGAAAAGAAATGTCGTCTTCGTTTTCCATCTTTCATATGCTGCTTGTCAATAAAACCCCGTCACGTTGGAAGCTGCCGCTCTCTCCTCCCTCTCTCAATCTCTCTGTCTGAGAGACAATCAAAAGCCACAGTGGCTGACAGTTGACAGTAGTTGTTACAATAGTTGTTGACAGTGTAAAGAATGCATGTGCAGTGTCGTGTGTTTGTGTGTGGGGCTTTTGGTTATTTCTGTGCTACGGTAAACTACTATCACTGGTATTGTAAACAAGAAAAGCATCTGTGGAAGGCTGAGAAGACTCTCTGGGAGCGCGGGAAAGGGGGCTCCCCGAAATTTCTGCTTTAGACATCATCCGGTACTCAAGCGAGAATGTCATAATATCAAGTAGTCCCATATAAAAATCTCAACGCATATCGCCAATTGTTATGCCGGCCGGCGTAAACGTTATGCCGGCCGGCGTAACGGGCGTAAACCGGAGTAACGATTATGCCGCCCGGCATGAACCGGCATATCGATATGCCACCCGGCATATCGAGTTACACGTGTCTGCAGCCAACACTTTCATTGTTGAACACTTCCTACGAAGCGCTCTCATTTCATCGACGACAGCACAACGACAATGGCACTCAATCAATCATCAATGGAAAAGAAAGCATTTTTCTGTTTGATTTCACCGCATACGCAAAGAGATCAATCCACATGTAATCTTCATGATAATTTAGTTTTTAGTTATTGTAGGGCGTGGGCGTGTGTTGACAGGAAACAGGAAGGAAGGTGTTACAAATTACGCCGCCCGGCACATCGATGTGCCGGTCGGCCCGACCCGGCGTAAAGCATATGCCGGGCGGCATGAACCGGCGTAACCGGCTTAACGGTTATGCCGGGCGGCACATCAAAATTTTTGGCGATGCGTGCGTTGGATTTTTTAACAGGACTACTTTATATCAGGTACGGCACTGCTTATCTTGTGAGAGATCCTGTATGAAAATGGGGATGTAGCCCCCTTTCCCGCTCTCCCTCTGAAGTTGACTGAGCGAGAACTGCTTACTTCATTCTTCTTGTTTGCAGAACAGATAGGAGTGGTGGTGCATTTTTTATTTGGTCAAGTAAGCACTTGACACATTTCTCTTGACTATGCTTACTTCTTAACAATTTTCTCGTAAGGAAAGGGCTGTTATGCCAATCCGCCATCTGATCCATCTTCACATTCTGATTCTGAGATTCTTCAATAGAAAAACCAAGATCATATATGCCTTGTAGGCAACCCAACAAGAGACTTACTTGCCCCGTAATCCGATGTATCATATTTGCTCGGTCTTGTTCTGAAAGAGAAATTCCCAAAAACACGGGGCCGTCCTTTGAAAAGTCAACATCAAAGCAACACGCAGTCACATTGATGTCATAATTTCTTGTGGACTTAAGTTGCTGCGGGCTATGGACCTCAGCTCATTTCGTTATCACAGGAGGCTTGACTTGCTGAATACTTAGTCAGGATCATTTCTTCATGCAAATGTAACTCAAGCAGCTTGATACTTCCAATTTAGACCGCAACTAACAACATAACTTCGGCTTTCGTTTATGACATCAGCTTCGCATCTGTCTAGCTCTCCAGCTTTGCTGCATGATATTCCTTTGCCTTGCTGCAATCCGCATCGTCACTCATCATCCTCCCATCCTCCGCTGCTACTACTAGACATTACACAATCACCGTATCATTCTCAATTCGCCATCCGGTTCTTTCGAATCAGGGAGAGAGAGGAGTGAATGGACAACGTGGGATATTTTTTAATCCAAATATCATCGTAATAACAGAAGAAGCTGTAAAAGCTAGCGGCAAGTTAGCAGCCTACAGATCTGGGCTGCTATACTTGAGCGTAAGAGGAAGAGATTGTGCTGAAAAGAGCATAACTTAAAGACGAAGAATATTATCCAAGTCGATCTATTGTTAAGGAGGTGATGTGCAGCAGAAGTCGGGTAGAAGATATGCTAGTGAAAATGATGCGAGATCTCAATATTGATATTGCAGCAAATATTGAAGGAGTGGAATGGTCGTCAATTTATCAAGCTCTTTGTCTTTTGTTGCTTCGAGTTTACTTCCAATGTCCACTACAACATCCCTATCTTCATTTAAACCTCTTTTGAGACGCGATACTGCAACTACGGTGGATAAGATACAAGTCATGAAGCCCGAAGCCGTTTACTCCTGCGAGGCTCACATCTAATATGAGAACCATCTGCTTCTTCAATTGTGGCAATTTCGGCTTCGATTGACTCCACTCTTGTTTTATGCTGAGCGATTATGGCCCTATGCTGAGCTATAATGGCATTTTGCTGAGCTATAATGGCCCATTGCTCCACAATATCAGCTTCGTGTTAAATAAATAAATACAAAGTTAATCAGATTAGATATCTATGATACTAAAAGGGACCTGCTTCGGTACAACTGTACGGTCTTTTCTATTGCCGAATGGCTTTCCAGACAGCAAGACGGGAAACTTCCCGTAGGAGTCAAGGACTCCTCTTAAACGCCGAAGCGTCTGTAACCAGGTGAGAGTGCTCCTGCGACACATAGTTTGGACTCAATTCTTTCAGTCAGGGTGGTGCTGTTTCCGTTTCTTCCTCTTCGGCGGAGCATGGCGTTGAGTGGTAGCTAACAATGTGGCCTCCCCAAAAACTACGGACTCTGCTTTGCGTTTCTTATTCAATAGTGAATGTGTCTGTTGCAGTGGCGTGGGGTCTGTGACCAGGATTTTCCCCCGAGTTTTGGGACCTCCCGGGATAATTCGCTTGTTGTTGCGACGTCGCTTTGCGCGCTCCTTGCCTTTTGAGTGCTTGACTGCGGCAGAAGCTTTCTTTGCTGGAAGCGGTTTGATCTTAGATTGGCCATTTCGGCTCCTCTCATTGCTCTGTGTTGGGCGTTGACGCCGCCTCGATTGGACTGCCCGTACTGCAGGTGGTACAGGCCTGTTGGTACTCGCTAGCCACAACAGCATCGCCACCCTACTTCGGGTGTCTAACAGCTGGAAATCTCCCTCATTGTACGAGGAAGGGGACAGAGGGATCTGCTGAGCCAGCATAGTCGCATTAGCGAGGACAAACAATCCACAGTCGTGTCCATTGGTTTGTTTCGGAGAATTGTTGGAGGCATCTACTAGTGACCACTCTGCTTTCCAATCGTCACTCGGTACCCCGTGAAGTTCACTGTATTTGTCCCCCAAATACCTTAACATTGTAGTCAGATACAATTGATTGCCCGGCTTCCTACCTTGGGAATCCCACAGGGTAATAACCTTTGTTTCTGTATTCGCCCTGAGTAATAGCCAGTGAGTTCTTGAGTGGTTGATCGGCACGAAGATCTCTTTCACTCCCAAAATCTTATTCTTCCTCCTTAAACGATTTCCCCAGCGTTTAACGCCGTCAAAGTTGTAGGACGGAGCAGACCTGCCGTCAGCCCCCGTACGTAGGAGGGTTGACATGAAGAATGAGTTGAAGATGTAGACGTGTTGCCGATTCACCTTTGGGAGGAGGACTCTTAGGAGATAGCCATTTATAACTTCATCATTGAGCCACTGAGGGGGTCGCAAAGACCGCATTGCATCACGCCGAACCTTGTCCCCTCCTTGGAGGCATAACTGAAAATTAGCCGGCACGTCCCGCAAAAGGGCTCCAACTTGACATCGGTGTAAGTCTTCATCCGAGTTCCTTTGCAGAAGCCCAATGCGGTCCTGTTGTTGCGGACTCACAGCCGGTGGTAGAGTTGTAGGAGGCTGGGTAGGTAGGGCGCTCGGCTGGGCTGTACGCCTTGCTTTTTTCGGGAGAAAGATGGGAGCGAGTGCTTTTGGTTTGCGCGCAGGTGCGGCAGTCTTTGAAGTACCCTGTGGCTTTGATTTGCGATCTTCTCGTTGCTTGGCACCAGTCGTGACTTGCCCAGAAGGAGGCTCTAAAAGCCCGCCTGATTCATCCCCCGCAGCTTGCCTGCTTGCTACCGCTGCGTTCAACCAGTATTGTAGTTCAGAGGTCGGTTTCCCATAGAGCTCGTCCGTCGGAATTTCAAGGAGACATCGTGCTTCAGCTGAGAGCCCATCGGATCCAAGATTAAGCTGATGTTCGATCTCTTTCAAAATCTCTTCTCTTGATGCAAGTGCTTTGGTTCCTTGCGTTCGATGATGTTTCGTGAGATTCCTACAGATCCACTGTGTATGCGTGAGCGAGAGTAGCTTGTCCAGGAAGCCGCTTGTCCAACTGTCGATGGTCAGAAACGAATGGTTCTTTAAAAGATGCTCCTTCTGCATCTGGAGAAACTCCTTGGATACTTTCCCCTCCATCACGTTTCTCCATCCAATCCTATCTAAGCTATTACCCACTCTACGCATCTGTTGAGACATCCTCCATCCCTGACTATGCACCATGTCCACGAATAGAGTGCTGCCCTGAAGAGAGATAAAAAGGGGTAGCCACTTCTGTATGCACGTATGCGTGCAATGTCCCTCCATCCACTCTTGTAGATCGTTTATACTGTCAAGCAATAGACCCCTCCTAATTCTACTCTTACAGCGGTTCAGGTGATCCGCTGTTTCAAAGCAACCGCAGTTCGGACATTTATCGGAGGCATTTTTGTCATATCTAGTTATCATTTGACCAGTTCCACAATACCCGGAGCATTGTTTCGCATACCACAGATTGAACATCTTAGGCCTGCGGTCGAGAAGCAGGCGCAATGGTTCCCAAGCAACAGAGTCGAATATATCAGGGTGTAGGAGTTGTTCATCGGCATAGAACTGTCGTGCTTTCACCTTCCCTACGTGATACCGTAGGTCCTTTGCTAAGTCTGCAGTCTGTTTGATTCCATCGATGATAACAACCGCTGCTTCTAGCGGTAAGCTCAGAGTGACCGGGAGAGAGGAGAAATTTTCAATTGCTCTCTTTATGGCTGCTTTTGCCCTGAAATCGCAGTCTACGTTCAGTCTAGCTTCCAGAGCCAGGCAAGCATAGCCCAAGCTGTCGTCCTGGTGTGCTTTCACATGAGACAGCTTGTGCGCAAGAGCCGAGACACTTTGGATTTTCCGCAGGACCCGGAGAATGTCGTTGTTCTTCGCCGATCCCGGGACACGATCGTATTTTCTGGAAAACGTGAGAATAGTTCCTTTGTTGTCACAAAAGATGTTTGCATTGGACAATGGCACTCCATAGTGTTCCTCTATTGTCAGTAGGATAAGGTGGATAGCCAACATCCCTAGCTGTTCTCCTCGATAGCTATTTGCCCATTTAGAGTGCTCCGTGAATTCTCCTTTAAGCCACTGTTGAGACTCTGCGCAGTAAAAAACCCAAGCCGCACCGCAGATCTCTGGCGCCAACTTTTTCATGTATGACCCGTCTGTACAACAGAACAATGAGCCTCGTTGAATAGCTTCCACAATCCACGAGGGATCCGATGAGAAGCTGATACTATCCCACATCCATTCCCCCCCTTTACTGCGGAGACGCTCAAGAAATGTAGTAGGGGCTACGACTTCTGGCTGGCTGGCCAGTGGCGGTCCTTGTGCTAGCAGTTTGATGGAACCATCTTCGTATTCCAGAATCGTCGTTGGTACCACTGAAGAAGCGGGCTCATCCAGCACTCGGACTGGCTGCATGATCGACACTCTGTCATTCGATTCCACGTCGTGAGCGTATTCATAAATCGTATCATCCGAATGTATCTCCACTGTCCGTGTGTTCGTGTTGAGGAAGTGACGCCAGATCCGTTTAGATGGGTTGATCCAATCTCCAAGTGGCTCCTTAAGAAACAACGATTTGCTATCAGTCAAACGTTGCAGGGATCTCTTCCACAATTTCCAATCTGCTTCCGTCGGATATTCCGTGCCAAATTCCAGTGTTGACCGCTGTTTACCAAGGCGCCCTTCAGGTGAGTCCTTCCAATGCCCGTCAAGCAGATATTGCTCTAGATATCGTCCATTTGGCGTAGTCACGTCAGAGAGGAACATTGCCTCCTGAGCTTTCCTCACTCTATTGACTCGCTGTAGCTCCGTCCCTCGTAGACCCAGTTCAACCATGCAGTCCATAATAGCCCTATCCTTGCTCCTCGGGATGGGGATGTCATCATATTGCAGATCCAGCACGATTCCCAGTTCGTCTATCTTCTCCCATAGGGCTTTCGCCCATGCGTTGGTTGATAAATGACCCCAAACTTCAAAGTCATAGTTGAAGGGACAGTCCGGTACCCCTATTTCCACTTGAAGGTGTTCCATAGCTGCTCTTAAAGTGATCCCTAGGGCTGAAGGTGTTCCATAGTGTTGCAAGAATGAAGATAAAGTAGCAGCCGCAGTTTCCACCGTCAAGTCGTAGAGACCGATTCCACCAAACGTGGCCGGCAGGTATCTCCATTCCTTGGTAATTGATCGGTTGACACCTAGGTTGCTTAACATATAGAAATCTGCTGACATCAATCCTTTTTTGAGCTCAGGGATTGACGCCGAGCAGGCCCCCAGACCGTACCTGAGTCCAGACCATAGCTGATTGGTGTAGCTCATCCACACCGAACGAGTTGGTATTTGCCCGCTCTTAATCTGAGCCGTCCACGTTGTCATTTTTTCTCTCATCTGCTCGAAGTGCTGGTCTGGTTTCCCATCCGGTCTAGCGTAGAGACCTAAGTTGTTGTCAGCTTTATTCGATGGCAACCTATCTATTTGCGCAGAGCCCCCGTCAGTAGTGGGGACGTGGAAAATCAAGTCATCCAGTTCACTCATGTCAACCTCTTCGCCGTCTGAGGGCATCGCTTTTTGATCCGTGTAACACCAGCCGCCCTTTCCATCTGGTGTTTGATCGTGTATTGTAACTCCACATTTGTCTGGTTTCAAAGCGCCACCCGTTTCCCCCAAGGCACCTGCCCAATCCGAGATTGACTCTTGCCCTCTAGCACTTGTCGAGATAATGTCATCGTCAGCTCTAAGACCTTCCCACAAATTGGTATCATCCACATACAGAATTCCCACCTGATTAATCTTTTTATGTGAGATTGGACACTTCACTTCCACTCCATGCCCATTAGTTTTATGGGTATTAATCATGACCGTGCTGATCTGTTGCCATGTCGGTGGAGCTGCACCGTTCCCTTGAGCGAGACCGTGTTTCCCGTCCTCTTTCCCACCAAAATATGAAGAGGATTGGCCAAAACCAGTTCTTAGGAAAAACTCCATATTATGCAAGGGGCGGAGCATCGACAGTGCCGCACATTTGGGCACTTTAAACGCCTGTAGAGTGAGGCTGGCTATAGGAAGAGCAACCCGGTCGTAGCACTGGGCCGCATCAACCTGTGCCACCAGGAGGGGTCTTTTGGTGATTCGGGCAATGTCGTACATCAATACTTGTTGCAGGATTGCATCCTCTGCCGTGCGTCCCTTCCCACTGTAGATCTCCTCCGGGACCATCCCCTTTGCTCGGGCGAGGTCCAGCATGCGATGTCCAAAAATCAACTTATTACAGAAATTGAAGTCAGCCTCAAGCAAGAGAATAGCTCTCAATTTATTCACCAACGCCACACCTGCAATCTTCTCGAGCATTACCGACAGACCCCGAGCCCAACGTTCTGGGCCGGTTCCTGTTTGGATCATAAGAGAGAACTTCTTTGCTAGCAACCTGGACAGGTCGTCATCGAAAGCTATCGACTTATAGTGACCAAAATGCAGTCCCGATATCGAGGATGACGTTCTTTCTTTCACTTTCCTCCAGTAATATTGGTAGTCCTCCTGTGAAACGACAACGGAAATCTCACCATCGCCAATCTTTTTCCAGATGGCTGCTATTTCGTCCAGTATCAGTATTGTGCGTTGATCTGTGTCTGGGGGAGGGGCGAAGGATCCTTCAAGTATTTCTACCGCTGTATTCGTGTCGGCATAGACTCCCAGGAGGTCGAATAGTACCCCTTGGCAAACTGGGGCAGAAGTAGCTCTTCCAAACCTTGTGCGGAGTTCTGACTTCAGTGCCTCTTCAATCGATTCTTTTGTTGCGTGCTCGACCACTTTCCCGTCTGCTTGTGTAACTTCCACTCTTGTAACATTCATCACTCCTTGCTGCTTTGTTGCTCGTTTAATACCCTGCCACTGTTTTCTCTGAGCCTCCCCTTTGAGGATCAGCTCCACCCGCTTGGCTTCATCAACACGTTCATTTATCACAGCATCGGTCAACTTCTCGTGTAAAAAATGCTTTCTGAGGTAAGGTGATTCAGCCATGAGTTCTCGTGTGCGTTTTTTGGTCTCCTTGTACAGCTGAACCACTTCATCGACAGGGTACCGAAGACAGTCCTCCATTCCTTTGCGCCTGGCGAATCTTCTCAAATTGCCCCAATTGACCTTTTTTCCTTGGTGATGTCGTAGTATCCATTTCAGGAGGTGGCATTTATCCATCCACGATTGTATTGCTGGAGAGAACTCATAATGCGCCGGGTAAATCACTCTGCATTTCGCCTCTGCGTGTAGCATCTCCTCTTCAATCATGTTGTCCAGGATTTCCATCTTGGACACCACTTCAGCCGAGGGCGGGAATGAGGCTATCCTATTTACTTCTTTGAGCTTCTGGGGGATGCGTCTATCTGTGAAGCCTTTTTTTAATTGTGCAAGGTACTTCACTCTAATCCGCGGCACCTTGGAGTTAAGCTTTCTAGCCTTCGGTGGCACAATACGACAGATAGAAGTGCCAATAACCGACCGCATCTGTAGGTCGACAACCACTGGCCGGTGATCTCCCAAATCACCGTCGAACGGTAAGTAGCTGGCTCCAGTTAGTTCAACGTCATCCGAGATCCAAATACCGTCTATGGCCCCATTCTTTTGGCTGTTGCCTCGAAAATGTGTAGCAGGACCTCTTCTGCCGGGGACCATACGGTGCACTGCTTCCCTCATGCGGATATCATCCTCTGCAAGTCGTTTACTGAGGACTCCGTCCAACACATTCTCATTAGCATCCATCATCAGAACAACCCTGTCGCCTTTGCTGCGCCACCGTTTGATGGCATCGACAATGTGTCTCCGGAACAGATCCTTGGGGTTGGTCTTCAGCTGGTGCGATTGGATGTATCTCTCAATATGTTGATAGTATGTACCAACCCCTTCTGATTTACAGGGCGCGTAGGCACTTAAGAAGACTGTTCTCACGCCATTGACCGGCTCCGTCCTATACCAGCTGAACATTCCCAGCTCAGTGGAATCTTTACCGCAGGTCATGGGTAAGCCCGACAACTCGTCTCTAATCACAACTGCTGTCCCCCCCGCTTGAACATTACCAATGTTCTGAAGTTCCCGAGTGTTCTGAGAATGTACTGATTTGATTCTGTCATCTCCATGCCTTAGCATCGAGGCTACCGTCACTGATGATTTTAGATGGTGGAAGTTGGTGTTGGTCTCCTGGAGCCCCAGAACATCCACACCATACGTCCGCAGGACGTGCTTGAGTCTATCTACCTTGTGGTTGTTGTGCTTCCACAGACTGAGCCCGTTGATATTCAACGACATTATTTGAACTACATCACTGCCCTTCTCCTCCACCCTCAAGTTCCCGTAAATTTTCACAATCGTATTCTCCACTGTCTGGCCAAGTGGACGGAGTTCTTTCGTCGAGGAGGTTCTATCTTGTTTCTCCCTCTCTTTGTGCCTATAATCATCAAGCAGTTCATTGAGGTCTTTTGCTGACGGATCATCGCACCAACGCTGCCTATTTGCTATGAGCTGCCTCATCGTATCTGCATCTAACTTATCACTTGTATTATTCTTTTCGCTGCTGTACCTCCCTCTAAATTTGACGTGGTTGCGTGTATTCGAGAGTCGGTACTGTTGTGCACGCCGGGCCGATTTCTTCTGATTGGAGGTACTGCGGCGAGGTTGTTGCTTACGTTGCCTCTCTTGAATGGATTGGCTCACCTCGGGGTATCGGGCAAAATACCGTAGAGGCTGCCCATTATCCATTACACCATGGGCCCCACAACACCTATATCAGATGGAGGGGCCTGGGAGAGAGCTGCCTCGGCTTGTGAGACCGAGACGTCGACGCAGTCATTAGATACCAATCTAACAAGGAATGATTCACTACCGCGATTGTGTAGAATAAATTTGGTGTAGATGCTACACACATCCGAATCTTCACCGCAATACGTATTGCCATTTTCCAAAATATTGTCACTGTTGTTATGATTTTGTAGCACAACTTCGACCGTAGACGTCATCCAATTCACAACGCTAAAAGGACAATAGCCAGAAGTGTTGTTGTTATGTGAAAGAGCGACAAAGGGTCTACTTTGTTGTGTACATCTCCAATTATATTTGTGGCGTACAAGTGCCGCGTCTTCCATGCAAATTTGCTCCGATATAGGTTCTTCATCATGCCAAGGTGGGGGCCAAGGTGGTTTAGGTGGGGGGGCTGGGATTGCACCTTTTTGATGTAGTAGATTGTTGGCAGTAAGTTGTTGGACTGCTTCCTCCCTCCTCATCTTCAAGCCTTGTTTCTCAACCGATTGTGTCACAACCCAATTGTTGTTCCAGTTTCTCTCCTCTCCATCCATGAGATTAAAAGTCGTCCATCCCTGCGTTGCGTCCATTGACCGGCAGAGTCTTCCATCCCTTAATCCGTCCCTCATTCCTCCGATATCTCCAAAACAATTTTCCAAAATATTGTCACTGTTGTTATGATTTTGTAGCACAACTTCGACTGTAGACGTCAACCAATTCACAACCCTAAAAGGACTATAGCCAGAAGTGTTGTTGTTATGTGAAAGAGCGACAAAGGGTCTACTTTGTTGTGTACATCTCCAATTATATTTGTGGCGTACAAGTGCCGCGTCTTCCATGCAAATTCGCTCCGATATAGGTTCTTCATCATGCCAAGGTGGGGGCCAAGGTGGTTTAGGTGGGGGGGCTGGGATTGCACCTTTTTGATGTAGTAGATTGTTGGCAGTAAGTTGTTGGACTGCTTCCTCCCTCCTCATCTTCAAGCCTTGTTTCTCAACCGATTGTGTCACAACCCAATTGTTGTTCCAGTTTCTCTCCTCTCCATCCATGAGATTAAAAGTCGTCCATCCCTGCGTTGTGTCCATTGACCGGCAGAGTCTTCCATCCCTTAATCCGTCCCTCATTCCTCCGATATCTCCAAAACAATTTTCCAAAATATTGTCACTGTTGTTATGATTTTGTAGCACAACTTCGACTGTAGACGTCATCCAATTCACAACCCTAAAAGGACTATAGCCAGAAGTGTTGTTGTTATGTGAAAGAGCGACAAAGGGTCTACTTTGTTGTGTACATCTCCAATTATATTTGTGGCGTACAAGTGCCGCGTCTTCCATGCAAATTTGCTCCGATATAGGTTCTTCATCATGCCAAGGTGGGGGCCAAGGTGGTTTAGGTGGGGGGGCTGGGATTGCACCTTTTTGATGTAGTAGATTGTTGGCAGTAAGTTGTTGGACTGCTTCCTCCCTCCTCATCTTCAAGCCTTGTTTCTCAACCGATTGTGTCACAACCCAATTGTTGTTCCAGTTTCTCTCCTCTCCATCCATGAGATTAAAGGTCGTCCATCCCTGCGTTGTGTCCATTGACCGGCAGAGTCTTCCATCCCGTAATCCGTCCCTCATTCCTCCGATATCTCCAAAACACCATTCCTGTTTGATGTTGCAACCGGCCGGCCACATGGCCCTGCCGCCGCCCTTCCCAAACAATGTGAGTGTAGTGTCAATTGATGCGTACTTTTTTGCCGTAGTAAGTCTCGTTTTTAAGGAGCCATTCATATGGTTATTATACATTATAGTGTCGTCGTACCCTGTTCCCAGGGTGCAGTTGGTAGCGGTGTCGGCTGCCATGGTTCATGTCGATCGCTGTAGACGATGTACTAATTCCTACGTAGGTATTTATGTCATTTTTTCATATCTTTTCCAGACAACCTGCTTGAGATTGTAATATCAGCTTCGTGTTCTGCCGTTTGCTGCTTTAGACATTCCTTCCTATTTATCGTAGATATCACTCCCGCTGTTGATGATTTCAATGCAACATACAACTCTCCCAGATCATGATGCCGACTAATTATGCAAGTACTTCGGGCAAGTGGAGGGGGCTAATCTCGCTGTACGAAGATTGACTTACTCCCTGCAGTTCCGCCAACTCTGCTCTTCTATCGCTATCTAGCTGTGTCTCAATCACCTTTGTCCTCCCAGCTGCTTCTGGGTTCTGTTTGTTTTGTGCATTGATTTTTGTAGCAAAATGGATACGCCACGTAATCTGATAGCCTAAATTGGATGAATTCGCGTTGATGTGTGTCAATGTGTGATTTGATTGAAGTGTTGCTTTGATGCTCGATACATCATTCACCAGCTTCAGCAACATAATTTGTCCTTGTTTTGATAAGCCATCATTGTTCACCAAACTCAAATCTGTCAATGATCTGTTGTTTTGAAGGGCATCGACTAAAGTATTGACTCCTTGGTCATCAATATTGTTGTGATCGAGAGATAGATTTTTCAGTGTAGCATCCTCCCCCTCCAATAATTTTGCTAATTCGCGGCAACCATCAGCGTTGATGTAGTTGCAATCCAAAGTTAAAGATTCCAAATGTTTGGGGACATTATCCCTGTCAATTTCAATCGATTCAATGCCACATCTAATGCAATGCAGCTCTTTAATTGGGCTATCACACAATGCCCTCAGCTGCATATTGAATCCTTCTGATTGTAAATTGTTGTCACTCAGTTCCAAACACGTGAGATTCTGAGCATTCTGTAGAAATGGCACCATGCTCCGCACTCCAAGTGCGCTCAAACCATTGCGGAACAAACGCATTTCTTCGATTGAAATGCTCCTCGTCAATCCCCGGAAGAAAATTGACATCTTATGTTCATTGAGGGCACCTCTAGACAGCTTCAATACTCTCAAGTAATCGTTGTCTGATATATCACGACCAAGCTCTTCCCATTGCTCGTCGGTCATACGTTGGATGTAGTGCTCATCACCGCTCCCGTACAATATAATCTCATGACGATAGTTTCTCCTGATCCTCCGCAATTTCCTTTTGAACACCTCTTCTGGGCCGTCATCTTCATCCGATGATGAGAAATAGGGGTACATTTTGTGGAACCCCTGACACGGTAGAAAGCTTCCACTCTCTCACACACTCTAACAGAGCAGCACCTTTGCCATACTACTTGACGATTACCTAATGGTGGGCTATGCTTCTGTGTTTGTTGGTGTTGGTGCCGGTGCCATTGTGCGTGTCTATTGTTGCTTGTTGCTGTTCACCGCCAGTGAAATAAATGAACGCGAAAGCATTATGAGATTGTGAGTGCCGTAAGGGCTTGACTGAGTGCCGTATGTAAGTACAGTCAACAGATACACGTATGTACTTAGCCAGACTAGCTTCTTATGAGAATCTTCTGCTTTTTCTATTGCTAACACGTACGTGTTGGGGCCTCTGGGACATAGCCATCTATTGCATCACATGCTAATGTTCATTTTATCAGTTACCATAGATAATATCTGAGAAGACCCACATGACACATGACGTACTTTCAAATTTCAGCTATTACACTGGATATATCATAAGTACTTCTCACATTCAACAGATTGCGAAGTAATACCAAAATTATTGACCGAGTGCTTGTGTGGTCATTCCGAGAGTGATGTGATGCAACTATCATCCAAGCTTGACGTATTTTGCTGCAAGGATTTTTCTTTGTCTTTGTCAATTACAGTTAGCTAGGCTAGCTTGGCATCATGCCAAGCCACTTTACTGCATTATATATCATATTCCCCTGCTGCCGGCGAGTTGCTTAGGCTTAGTTCACTGCCTATAAATTATGCATATGCTATCTAGACTGCGGGCTCTCTGCGCAGCAGCAAGTAAATGGAGTTGCAGTGATAGTAATACGAAATCTAGTAAATAAATTGCGCACTACGCAGTATTGCGCAGCTAATACTAAAGGAGTGGAATGATCAACAATCAATTTTTAACGTCTCTTTATTGCTACGAGTTCTGCATCCACTATGCAGTACATAGTTCCTTCTGAATCTTCGAGCATCCAGCGCAATCGCTGTGAAGAGTGAAGGTGACATGAAGCATGAGTACAAGTTATCAAGCTCGACGTCTTTTACTGCTGCGACACTCGCTTCCAATATGAGAACCTTCTGCCTTTTCCATTGCTTCAATTGTGGCAATTTCAGCTTTAATGGCATCTATCCTAGCCCTGTGATGTGCCATTTGTTGTTGTAAGCACTGCTTCCTGTTCACGGTGGAGATTACACCCGCTATTGATGATTTCAATGCCGCGTACAGCTCTCCCTGTCCATGATACCAATAAACTAATGCAAGCAGTTCGGGCAAGTGAAGAGGGTTAATCCCACTGTACAAAGAATGATTTACTCCCTGCAGTTCGGCCAACTCTGCTCTTCTATCGCTATTCAACTGGATGTCAATGATCTTCATCCTGCCAGCTGCATCTGGGATTTTTCTCTTCTGTGTATTGATACGTACAGCCAAATTAATATGCCGCTGAATCTGCTTTTTCACATCATTCGGATCATTTATTGAATTCACACGGAAGAACCTCAAAGTGTGATTTGATTGAAGTGTTGCATTAATGCTTGATATGTCGTTAACCAGCTTCAGCAACATTATTTGACCTTGTTTTGATATGCCATCGTTCTCTCCCAAACTCAATCTCGTCAGTGACTTATTTTTTCGTAGGGCATCGACCAAAATATCAACACCTTGGTCATCAATTTTATTGCCAGGGAGAGATAGTTCTGTTAGTATAGCATCTTCCCCCTGCAACAGTTTTGCTAGTCCACGGCATCCATCAGCGTCGATGCTATTGTTAGCTAAAAACAGCCTTTCCAAATGTTTGGTTTTTGCTCTTTTTCAATTTCAATCGATTCGATGCCGCAGCCACTACAACACAGAACTTTGATGGGACTGTCACGCAATGCCTGAAACAGTGTATTAAATCCTTCTGATTGTAAATTATTATTTTCATTGAGATTCAAATCAATGAGATTGCTAGCATTCTGTAAAGAAAATTGATGTCTTATGATCATTGAGGGCGCCACTGTTGAGATCTAATTCTTTCAAGTAGATGTCAATTGATAGATCACGCCCAAGGTCCTCCCAATCCTCGTCGGTCATATTTTGTACACGACGATCGCCGCCGCTCCCTTTTAATTTCCACGCATGAGGATTATTTTCCCTGATTCTCAGTAGAGTTAGAGTTAGATTGGAGAGCTCCTCTTCCGAATCGACCGAACCATCTTCCGATGATGAGAAATAGGAGTACATTTTGTGGAACCCCTGACACTCGCACGGTAGAAAGCTTCCACTCTCTCACACACTCTAATTGAGCGCCTTTGTGTGTGGGGCTTTAGGTT
This sequence comes from Skeletonema tropicum, assembly GCA_037178625.1. NCBI lineage: Eukaryota > Bacillariophyta > Thalassiosirophyceae > Thalassiosirales > Thalassiosiraceae > Skeletonema > Skeletonema tropicum. Next base: position 2,887,497 of record CM074135.1, read on the forward strand.
ATTTGCGATAATACTTGACGATTACCTTATGGTGGGCTATGCCTCTGTGTTTGTTGGTGTTGGTGCCATCGCACAATGCTTTTAAACGAGCTGTGGTAGGAGAGACAACCCTCTCCCGTGGTTCCGACTGCGACGCTGTTTGGTTCTGCCCTCGGCGTATGAAGACTCCAATTGTTGGTTCAATGATGTCTAGAGGTAGCGATAATGCAACATTTACCTAATTTCCTAAGTGATATGATATGTGCAGAGCATTGTGCGTGTCTTCTGTCATGATGTGTGATTATCTAGAGAGAGTCATTGCTTTTCTTGGTTCGTGGCGCGCGGTGGATGGCACGGGCGGCTCCAGAGCATTGTGAGATTGTGAGTGCCGTAATTGCTTGATGAGTGCCGTACCGTCACTCTCAGATAAGTAGCAGGCTAGCTTCAATCAACAGGAGAACCTTCTGCTTTTTCTCTATTGCTTTCATTTCGGCGCCTCATGCCTCCACTTTGATTCTATGCTATTCTATTGCGGCTTTTGTGGTGTGCCCTTTGTGTGTTATAGAAACTGCTTCCCGCTATTGATTGAACAACGACGTGCTTTCTCCGCTCGGCCTCATCGAAAGCAAGATTTCATTCAACACTCGAAGAGGCCGAAGGTCAGGACAAAGAGAAGTAGTGATTGCAGCAAAGGAGGGCAGCCGGCTCTCTTAATGTTGACGAGAGCCCGAACTCTACATGTGCTAGAGAGAGAGAGAGAGAGAGAGAGAGAGAGATTGAAAGAACAAACTCAAGCCTTAAAAGAAGCTGCATGATACGAAGTGCAACAGAAGAAATGCGTGCTGCAATCTGAATATTATGATCTAATACATATTGAGAGAGAAGAATGTTGAACATTCTATCAAGCTCGGCGTCTCTTTCTACGTCTTCAATCTAAGCATCATCGCAACAAGAAGACTAAAGCTGCCAAAATGTCAAGCTAGCTAGTAGCCTCATTTGGACCAGACAGTTCAGGCCAGTCCCACCAAACTTGATTTTGAAGGGAAAGGGTTAGCGAAAAAGAGCACATCCTCAGATCAAGGACTGTCCAAGTCGGTATAGAAAGTGATGTGCAGCGCAGCAAGTAAATGGTAAACCTGAGATAATAATGCGAAGCCTCTAGTAAATGAATTCTCTACTACCATGTGAAAGTTTTTCGTTTTGCTTCTAATCTGCAAAAGTCCCTTCTACAACTTTTATCATACAGACGCAATTATTGTACATGAAGCATGTAGTAAAGTTACCAAGCTCGACGCCGTTTACTGCTGCGAGGCTCGCTTCCAATACGAGAACCATCTGTTTCTTCAATTTACGCAATTTCAGCTTCTATTGTCTCCACCCTGGTGCTATGCTCAGCTATGAAGCCCCTATGCTTAGCTATGAAGGCCCTATGCTCAGCAATTGCGGCTTCGTGGAGTGCTCTTTCCTGTTGAAGGCACTGCTTCCTGTTTACAGTGGATATAACGCCCGCTATCGATGATTTCAAAGCAACATAGAGCTCTCCCTGTCCATGATGACGACAAACTAATGAAAGAACTTCGGGCAAGTGGAGAGGACTAATCTCGCTGTACAAAGATTGACGCACTCCCTGCAGTTCTGCAAGCGCTGCTCTTGTACTGCTGTTCAGCTGTGTACAAAGTATCTTTTCTTTGCCAGCTGCTTCTGGGTTACTTCTTTTCCGCAAATTGGCACTCGTAGCCATATCAATAAGCTGCTGAATCTGCTTTTTCACATCATTCCGACCATAGATCGAATTCACTTGGACGTATGTCAATGTGTGATTTGATTGAAATGTTGCTTTAATGCTCGATACATCATTCACTAGTTTCACCAACATGATTTGCCCTTGAATTGACATGACATCATTCTTATCCAAACTCAACCTCATCAGTGATGTATTGTTTCGTAGGGCATCGACCAAAATATCAACACCTTGGTCATCAATCTTGTTTCTTTCGAGACACAAACATTCTAGCGTAGAATCTCCCCCCTGCAGCAACTTTGCTAATCCATGGCATCCATCAGCGGTGATGTTGTTACCATTTATGAATAAGCATGTCAATTTTCTGGGGGCATTCTCGTTTTCAATCTCAATCGATTCGATGCCGCAGTTACTGCACCAAAGCTTTTCGATAGGGCTGTCACGCAATGATCTCCACAGCGTATTAAATCCTTCTGACTGAATATTATTATCATCGAGATCCAAGCTTATGAGACTATTTGCGCTCTGAAAAAATGGCACCATGCTCCGCAATCCTACTGGGCTTATTTCATTGCCTGGCAGATCTAAATCTTTGATTGAGCTGCTCCCCGTCAATCCCCGGAAGAAAAACGAAATCCTATGATCGTTGAGGGCTCTTGAAAAAAGACGTACATATTTCAAATGGGTGTTGCTTGATATATCACGACCAAGCCGCTCCCAATCCTCGCCTGTCATATTTTGGATATAACGATCGTCGCCGCTCTTGTGGAATATCGTCATAGAGCAACGATTATTCCTGATCTTCCACAAATAATCTAAATTGAATGCCTCTTCCGAATCGGCCGAACCGTCATCAAACAAACCGTCATCCATGTTCCGTATGGTGCTTGTTAAAACCCAGTCACGTTGAAAGAAAGCTTCTCTACCTCTACAGCCTACATACAACAGAGCACACAGCGACCCAACAACAGTGACGAAGGCGTGCTGCTTGCTGCTTTATTCATGGCAATGGGAACCCTTCATTGGGGACTTCGAACAACTGCCCGCAGGCTAATATAATCTTTGATGATGGCTTGATTGAGGTTATTGCTGTACTACGGTAAACTACGTATCACTGGTATAGTAAACAAGAAAAGCACCTCACACAAAGAAGAAAGAGAGCGAGAAAAATGGTGAGTGCATGCCGCACGAGTTCCGAGTGCCGGAAGTGCTTCACTGAGTGCCGTACCGTCACATTTCGCACTATTTTTCCGCTGGACAGAGAGCAGAAGGAGCTACTTACTTACTTATCGCAGCACACGTTCTTAATCAGTTAGTTATCGTACCATAGAAGATAATGACGCCTCTGAGAGGGCCTACCAGACGTACTGTAAAAATTCAGATATGACTACTTCTCACATTCGACAGAATGCGAAGTACCATATATTTTTGACTATGCTTGGATTCGAGAGTGATGTGATGCAACTATCAACCAAGATTGACGCATGTTGCCGCAAGAGACGCAGCGCTTTCTTTTTCGTCTTTGTCAATTAAAGTCAGCAAGCTGTATATATAGTTCAAGAGAAGATGAAGGTACAGCACTCACCATTACCTTACGGTACTGGATGCCAGAAAAGAAAGAACAAACTCTGAAGCAAAATGGACCACAATCAATACGATTGCCGCTGATGAAGTTAATTCGAAAGGATTTGTCGTCAATGATCCTTCGGCGAAAGTAAAATAGATATTGTCTACTGGGATAGGTTACATCTTGCAGTTGAAGTAGTTGAAGTGTTCGATCATACTTAATACAGCGACGGGAACCTGGGTCCCAATGATGAAGCGAAAGTCGGAGTAGATTATGTTAATACTCATTTGCTGTGGTGATGCAACTACAGGTTGACGTCTTTTCTTGCACTTTGGTACACACATAACTTAACCATCTTTTCTTGCACTTTGGTACACACATAACTTCTGCTTGTCAGTGACAGCTTTTAGTGTGCCAATGTCAATGCTTATGCTTATGCTGCGAGGTATATCCTATGCCTCTGCTGCCTGCCGCCTGCCACCTCCCGCGAGTTGCATTCTATTTCTATTCGTTCATTCAGTGACTCCTTATCTTACTCCGCTCCTTTTAGACAGGAGACAGCTCACCAGGTGGAACATTTAATTCAATAATAATTTTCTCCTCACCGCAAAACAGTGAGTTTTGTTGAAAACATCACCCCGCAAAAAATTTGAATCATTCCGCCGTACCTACTGTAACAGTAGCAAGCACCATCAGTAAGGCAGGTGGTGGTGAGCTGTTGTCTCATTCTTTATTTCGATAAAGTACCCAACTATTGTCTCCATTGATACAATATACACTCAATCAAAACAACATTCAACATGCCTGCCATTGCACTTGCCTTAGTTGTCGCGAAAGCTGGCTGTTTCGTCCTCGGTTCTTTGATTCATGAAGCAAGTGAACTCATGAAACGCTTTGGTGAACATCACGACGATACTGCAAGAGCTTCGAACTTGTTGATCAAAGATGAACAGTTTAGTCTCCAAGAGACTACCAACGAATCATCAAGCAACTCGTTGATTCTTTACGCATCTCGAGAGGTCGTTCTTTCATCAAGCTCGAGGGAACTAGCGATTCTGACAAACGATGCTCCTGCTCGTGAAACACCATTCAATGCGTTTGAGACCAATTCTCTTTCCATCATGAAGAGTTTCAACTTCTTTGCTGCTTAGGCTTGGTTCCGTGCGAGATTCATTGCTTTGATGCAATCTGCATTCCGTTCCGTCATTACTGACATGAAAATGGCGATGTCTTCTTCCATTGCTTCTGCTTCTGAAAGTGAAAGTATTGTCGAAAAGAAAGCAGTCGCTTCCATCGCATTCTTGATTCCAGCGAGCTCCTCCAAGCTTCTGGCTCAGGCTATTCTCATCTTGAAAGAGTCAACCCTTCTGATCAAGAGTCGTTGTGAGAGGAACATGTCCACGCTTCTCAGACATATCTTTCCGACCGAAGTCGGAGGAACAGACATATGCTTTGACTTGCTCCCCAATAGCAACTCAATTGGCGATATCATCTCAGGCGACGTCGGTACTTGGACGCAAAGGTATAATGGAATGGTATATACTTGCCTCGAGATTTTTCCAGCTACTTCACCAGCCTCCTCCGCCCTTTGCTTTTGCGACTTCACGGTCCCAAGGCAATGGCGCTGGTATTGCTGTTCTGTGGCAGCATTTCTTTCATTGGATGGAGCATTCCTCTGATGATATTCGAAGGCTTTAAACCTGATCAGGGCTTTTTGCAGAAGCTGCTTGTTCCCAAGGCTACATCAGAATTGGAAGTCGGTGCATTCGGATCTATCAGACCTCAATTTGCATTTGTTTCGGATGGTACCTCTAATGCTTTCAACTTGATGGGATCTGCCGGCAATTTTGACGATCTGCATTCTGCCTCGATGGCAATGGGAGCGAATGATGGACAAGTAGACTTGAATCGTCTTGGTCTAGCTGACTTCACCCCCAGTCTGCATTTGTGGCCAACTGAAGACTTCAGTACTAAGTCTGCCCCCCTTGACTTTCAAACTAATTTTCTCTGGGGTGACGAAGCAACAGCTGCTTCTTTTGACTGGAATATGAATGCGATTGATAGTACAGATGGATTTCGAACTGCGCTCGAGTCTAGGCTATTCATTTTTGTGCTGGAAGTACCTAACGAAGATCGTGTCTCTATTGGGATTGCTACGGAGCAATTTGACGGCTACAGTTTGTCTGCAATAATAGATGAAGTCTTTGTACTCGGCTTCAATTCTCAAGCTTTACAGGATCTGTCTTCAAAGAAGTTGGAGCTGGGCTATTACTCTTCGACTTCAAGTAGTGTTTTTGATGGGCTTCCTTCTACTACGCCGACTATGGTATTCATTGGAGTTGGAGCAGGTCCACCTCAACCTCAAGAGCTTTCCACAGTCAATTTTCTCTCAAGAGAATGTGATGATGGATACACTGGCCCAGTGCACGTTGACGATAGATACTCTGATTTGATGGGTTTGCAAACACACGAGACACACGCTGGTTTGGATCATCCTGGCTTATTCATGCTTTTGTGGACACACAACAACTTAATTGCTGCGGCTTCTTCTCACAGACAGACTGGCTACTTCTGGGAACACAAGGCAGCTGCTTCCTTACCGCTTGGCTGGAATATTGAGGTCTCCCATTGCATCCAATCTGAGTCTCCTCTGTTCGTATGTGTGCTCGGAGATCTTTCATCTGATAGATTTGACACGAGCCAATTTGCATTGGTCGTGGCCGAGACCCGTGATGACTGCACTGCATCCGCAATTACACATGAGACCTTGACATTTACGCCCAGCTTTGTTGTCCAAGCTCCACAGAATCAATATTCTGTGGAGTCAGAGTCACTGGGTCGATATATTCTTTCGAAGAGTGTATCCGACGGAAACACCTTGAGTATGCAGATGATTGTCGCTGAATTGGGTGCTTCTGGTGATATTTCTCCAATCCAGTGTCGAGATGTTGATAGGTCGACAGCCTCTGACGCGGCGCTTGCTTATCCACTGCTGAGGCTACCAGCTGGAAGTTCCAAAAGGCTCTCCGCACCAGCGCAGCCTAGTCTGGGATTTGGAGTGCTAGAAGAATACACAAGTCGAGATATTTTCCGTGAGCTTCGTCAACTTGCTTGGATACTCTTGATGCTGGCGTATTGCAACTCTGATGGAGCTACTGATGAGCTTGAAAATGTCGCACTCTCCTCTGACTCTGAGTTGGAGGTGTCACCTGATACAAACTTGGACTTGGAGTTATGCGATGATGAAATAATATTTGCCGATGAAGATCCAGAGAATAGAGCAGACGAAGCTATTATGCGTAACACAAATGTCAAGCCTTCGAGGCATGAGGTGATAGCATTACGCTCGGAGTTGGGGAGACATTGGAAGTCTCCGAGTAAGCGCCGGGTGCGGAGGACCTCTCGTTACCGCAGTCGACCAAAATATTTTGAGACGACGTGGGTGTAATTTGGAGAAAGGCGAAGCATAGCTGAGCTATTTTTGGACAGACTCTGGCCGCAATCGCACCTGTTAATCGTGTGAGACCTCAGTGTGTGATTCATTGCACCGCCGTGCATGTGGAAATGCCTGAGTTAGAGTAAGAAGTCTCAATGGACCCTGGATTGTCAGTAGCTGGATATGCAAGTGATTGATTATCGGCACATCATTCTTGGGACAGGAGCCGGTCTACCTTAATATTGTTTCTCTCTTTATTTTCAGCTTGAGCCGAAAGGCCGGAGGTAGGTTTAGCTCGATGTCTTCGTTACCCTATACTAACTCGTTCAGTGTTGCCTCTCTCTCTCTCTCTCTCTTTCTTCATACTTTAGAGTGAGTTCTCTTCATTTCCTTGTCTCCAAGCCTGGCCAGCTAGGAGACGAGAAGGGTACGTGTCTCGTTTGCTTTCCATGTCATTTTTTCGTACAATACTTTAAAATCCAGCGTCGGGTTGGTACTCCTAGAGACGACTTAGCGTCTGGAGGTGGAAGGCATTGGTTCAGAACCATTGGCAAAGACCGGGCAAAGTTCCCAGGCAGTTTACCTTGGGGGTACTGCTAAACCATAAGTCTACCCTGGTTCCTTTGGGTTCCACGCCACCCCATTATTATTAGTCGGTGGCCTTTACGTGGCAATGGGGATGAGTACACTTTTCTCTCTCGAGAGGATGTGGAAACTAACTACCGACAAAAATACTTGACTCGACTTCCTCGGCAGAACAGCTGGCCGACTTCATTCCGGAGGATACTTCAATCCAGATTGACGTATATAGCTGTCTAACTTCATTTTGGATTGATACAGCTGGTGACTTGATTCCTCTGGAGATCGAAATCTATCCTTACCCGTATCCACACAATATCAATATTCTCAACTTCAAATCGAATAGACAAAGTTATCAACCGTACCTTCACATCCTTGGCACCATTAGCTGCCTTGACCACCTTTCTCTACAGCTACATATTGTAATGTGTTTTATATAGCATAGAACTTCTTCATTTCTAGGAAGAACAGATGATGAGCAAAGAGTAAAGGTACGCAGTTGAATCGTTACACCTTGTACATTCTACAAGAAAAAACCTATACCATACATTATACATTCAAATACGCTATTTCAGCATTTAGGCTGCCTGCACACTTGTGTCCATATAACGTCACTGTCCAACAATTACCCTCTGCCTTCAATGAGTAATGACAACAATCGTCTCAACTCCACTGCCAATTCTTTCTCGCTAAATAGAGTATCCAGAAAATCGTCATCTGCCATCAACAAGTCATCAATTTTTTCAATCCCTCTCGCGGATGCTTGACGAAGAAATGGATATTGATACTTGAGTGACATGTTCAAATTAGTCATCGCCTTCTCAACAAGATGTGCAAACGCAGCATCCTCTTCAAATGTGTTTTTCAATGTGACGTTTGATTCGAGGGATTCGTGGCTGACAGAAAAATTGGCTTCTATCCTCGTATAATCTTTTCTATGATGATCAAGAAAAGTGCTAATGATGGAAACAATATCGCTTGGAGTACGTCCATTGGCATCGACTGCATGCTTGCCGCAACGGAAGGCATTGAGCAAGTGATCAACTATAAGATCTCCTCTCCCTATACGAGTCAAACATGACGCCGCCAAATGTATGGGAAAAGATCGATTACCGTCAATTTCACCGGCTCCGGCTGGATAGGCATTGAGAAGGGCTATGATTATATCCGACGGAGCGCCCAAAACTATTGCTGCATGCAGCGGCAAGACATCAAGGACCACCTTATCATTCACCTTTTTCTGAGCCCAAGCCTTCACTTCGGATGGCGCGTCCCTTATTCTGGACATGACATTATCCCAGTGCGAAGCCACCAAGTAATCCATGAGCAAGGTAGGCATCACTAGATCAAATGAGTGCAATTCTCTTCTTATATTGTCCATCTCCTTCTTGATTTCCACGGCAGAACTGCACTTGCGACAACCACACTGTCTTAGTACTGGACTTTTGCTCTCCTCTTTTAAAGAGAACATTCCAATGCTGTCAAAACTAATGCTGCTTCCTATAGTCAATGCTCCATTCCCTTTCCTTTTTCTCTTCCTTCTTTTCTTGATTCCGCCAAGATTCGAAAATAGGCTTGTGTCTTGAGTACAAGGAGATAGAAATTGATCATCACCATCTTTGTCAAATGAACCCAGATTAGAAAAGATGCTTGTGTCTTCAGTAAACGGAGAAAGAACTTCTTCACCCAATGCTCCGTTCTTCTTTCTCTTGCTTCTTCTCATGATGCCAAGATTAGACAGAGGGCGCTTGGTAGTATTGTTTTTTCGTTTCTCTTTTGTCACAGTCGTTGTATCTGCTATACTGCCAAAGATGCTTGTGTCTTCACTACATGGAGAAAGATGCTTGGCAGTCTGAATTTCAGCTTCATTATCTTTGTCACATGAACTCGACAGACCACGAAAGATGTCGTCATAACTTCTCTCTTCATCGATACGATGCAATGCTTTATTCTGTTCAGAACTAAGCGCAAGGTCTTTTGTATTGTGTTCGGAACTGAGCGCAAGGTCTTCTTCTTTCTGAGATTCCTTTGCATCAATGGTAATCTCTGGAACAGGCTTGTCTCTGTTGACAGAGCCTTGATCATCGCTATTTCCTCCATTTCTTACGGAGAATACTTTACTCATGGCCTCTTTGATGGAAGGATGATCCGATTCTGTCGAAACTGCATGTGGAATAGTGCTCGATGGAGCGATTCCTTTGTTGACAGAACCGTGATCATCAGATTTTCTTCCCTCTGTTCTTATGGAGAATACTCTGCTCATAGTCTCTTTGATCGACGGATAATTCGACTCTGTCGACACTGCTTGAGGAATAGGTGGAATAGTGCTCGTTGGAGGGACTCCCTGTGAAAGCAAGTCGTATATGGACTTGTACTCATCCTGTTGTTGCTGTTGCCGCTTCCGTTTCTCCGCTAGTCTTGACGTATGGCGCTGTAGCTCTTGCTCATATTGCTGCTGATCATCATCGTGACTCTCCTCCTTCTCCAACTTTGTGTCCAAGTCTTCTACAGGCTTCATCTCCTCAACCTTTTGCCGTCCTTCCTCTTCCTCCTCCTCATCATCTTGCATCATATTCTGCAAAATCTCCACCAGTTCCATAGCAGTCCGCCCACTATCATCCGGCACCCACAAACTCTCCGGATAACTCCTCACCAATTCATTCAAAACACATTGAAAGTCATCATCTACCGACACAATCGCCGCCATGGAAGCAGCAATATGAATCGGAAGCCTTCCCTGCAAATCCTTCTCTTGTGCGGCAGTCGGATACGCGTTTAGTATTTTTAGCGTGACATGAGATGGAGCACCGTACAATAGTGCCGCGTGGAGGGGGAGCATCCTCCCATGTCGATTGATGATCCATATTGATGCTGAGAGGGGATGATCGTGGAGGGATTTGAGGGCGGTGGACCAATTGGAGATGCTGAGGTTGTGATAGAGGAGCATTTGGTTGGGGATGATTTCATCTTCGTCTACTTCTTCATCGTGAAGGTGTTGTTGTGTGGTGCGAGGGGCACTGAGATGGTTAGGCGGCTTGGCTGCCATCATCATTGATGACATCACTATTGTTGTCTATGTTAGGTTGAATGCCATTGCAGCAACATGATATGTTTGGTGGTACAGAGTCGATGTCAGAGAGGCATGAGAGGCATTGGCGAGGTCATGTGTGTCATTTTTGTCGGAGGGAAGTTTCAAAATTAACTTCGCACTCCTGCACTCCGCACTCGATACTCTGATATGCATGCGGAAGGACAATGAAAGCAGCAAGTAGAGACGAGGATGTTATGATCGACCGAGTGATGTGTATTGGAACTGAGCGTGACGGAGACATTGTTGGGTGGATCTCAAGAGGGACGGGCAGAAGATCAAGCTAGCAGGGGAATTGGACTTATTATTTACATCTGACAAAACTGAGACACATTATCTAACTTTCATTCTACGACCTACGCACACAGAAACGTCAATTCCCAATCATCCCGTCTTTCTATCTCTAGAGAGAGGCAGCAAATAATGTTCCGCAAGACACGCGACGGCAATGGACGCAACAACTTGAGAGCAGGCCCTACTCGATTGATCAAACTAAACTTGCCGTCTTGTTCCTGCCCTGCTAATAAGGCCTTTCGTCAAGAGTCTCTGCTTGGTCCGAGTTGCGGTGGAGGTATGGACGGTAGATGTGTAGCTTGCGTAGCGAAGAGAGTGCCTCTATATGAATTGCCAAGCACTGTTTTTAGAGATAGGAAACAAAACAAAGATTCATTAGAGATGCAAAATACAAAGAGACAGCAGACAAACAAAACAAAGATTTAAAAATGTTGGTGGAGATGCTTTTCAACGAGATCGAACGGTAGTTTAGCGACGGATTTATGGTCTAGCAAACCCTAAAGGAACTGTGCCAATCTTTCCCTGAGGAGGACGAACACTCTGTTTAAGCCTGTCAGCACCTTCGAAGGCCACCGTGACCAACCTTGGAAACCGACCGTTACTATCTCTCTCGGAACCCCAAATCGAGTACACCCGAAGGCGCAAAGAAAAGCTGGGCCAATTTGATTAATCGCCGGCTAACCTCGGCGATGGGCCTTATTTGTATAGCACCGGCTTTGCCTCGGTGCTGGGACTGAGCCCTGGGCCGATTTGTATAGCACCGGCTTCCACGGTGCTGGGCCAATTTGTATAGCACCGGCTTCCACGGTGCTGGGCCAATTTGTATAGCGCCGGCTTTCCTCGGCGCTGAAGTTGTTGCTCAATCAGCCATCAAAACCGGACAGGGGATCATGAATCGGTTGTAACTCACCTGTAATCATCGGTCATCGGCTGCAGTCGTTAGCGGCGGTGCCTGCTTCAAGGCGGTGGCGATGCTTGCGGGTGAACGTTGTTGGGAGGCGGCGGTAGTATAGCAAGCGGCCGGCCAGCGGAGGGCGGAGAATTGGCCGACATGGTGGTTTGGTAGCGAATGATGTTGACAGTTTGCTCGATGAAAAATTATGAGCACAGCAAGCAGCGGCATGAGGCTTGCAACAGCAATTTGCCATCCATGATTGAATGAATGGCTGTGAGAGCTTCTCACGATGCTGTCTGTCGGCATGATTGAATGAATGGCTCTCCGGTGCTTTTGGTCGGCATGATTGAATTAACGTTGCGATGGTCGGCATGATTGATTTTTTGTGAGCGATTTTGGTGGACATTTCGAGTACCGAGTGATGTTGAAGTTGAAACACACACTTTTCGCATCAGCAGAAGTATGTACCTTCTTACTAAGTTACTTACCTTGACAGACAACCATAACACTGCAGCCACCGTTGATACATATGAGGCCGCTGCGTCTGCCACAAATTCTGCAACAAACAACAAATCAGCGGTGTTACAAGATTTCTGTGACAGCCATCAAAGACTCATGCAACAAGGGATTGGCATTAGCCATTGAAGTGTTATGCCGTTCCTTCCCTATCTTCATTTTCCTCTTTATTGCTCAGAAGAAACACGATTTTGACAAGCTTGACAATCAAAGTTTTTTGGCCGAAACAATACAATGCTACTGCCGTCTATACGCAAGAGCTCCTTCACTTCCCATCCACAACTCTGTCAATGATACCAATCATCATGATACTTATTGTACACGGCAAGCAATCAAAGCCGAAAGCACACAGCTATTTTATCAAATAATAAGAAGATATCGAATGGTCATAAAAGCTTTAACATGGTCATTTATGTTTTCTCGATCAATGGCAATCATCTCAAACTTTCTACTTCTATCCATCAGTGAAGTGAAGTGCGGAGAAGATTTCGACAGCTTTGAATATATCATTTTTGCAGCTTTCTTGTAGAAGAGATAGTTCGTATCTCGGACTTGATCAAAATGGCACAAATAATTACCTCTGCAGTTGTGTAGAGTTGTTCTTGTCACCGCAACTGCGTATGAGAGAGTTATTTTCTCATCGTTCCATGGCTTGCCCGAGGGACAAGTGCAGGGCCTCAAATGCTTGAAGTTCATTCATCATTTCCTCTGCTTTTGTGTAAGATGGAAGCAAATTCTCCAACAGCAACCTGTATAGTCTTCGCTCCTTCTTGAACGCAAAATACTATGCATACTTATTAATTAATGAAGCACCTGTAGTAGGAATGTCGTAGAAGAATACGACTTCGCATTCGAAGGGGCTGGGTTGACGTGGATGTGAGGCTGCTGCTGGTACATAGGAGTTGTATGTTGTTGTTGTTATTGTTGTGAATGGTGCTCTGCATCATATGGATAGTCAAGGTCAAGAGAAGACGATGAATTTCCGTGACGTAGCAGCGGGCGTTGCATCGTTGCAATATGAAGAGTAGCAATTGAATGGCCACTAGGAGAAAAGAAGGACGGTGTATGTCGAGGATTTGTCTCTTCGACCGATAGATCGGTAGCCAAAGTCCAACAACCAACAACTCGGCCGAGGCTGTGATGTGCGGAATGTGAACCAACTGAGCCTAGTCAGGTAGGTATCGGGGGTCGGAGTGACGTGATGAATCACGCTAAATGTAGTCACAAGTGTCGTTTTGAACCCGTTTGTATTCGAAGCAGGATCTATGACAATGTTCCGATATTGGTTGTTCAACCCAGAATGGAAAGATGACAAGAAAGCTGGATGCAATAGAGAGTGAATGGGACGATGGTTTGGTACGATTGTTGTAGAGACAAGCAAATCCGTAGGGAATGGTGTGAGATCCAAATTATCAAACAATTGCAGTATGCATTCCTCCTTCTTTCTACTTGAAGGTGAAAGACTCTTGATGAAATTCTGCACTTTCAAGGTCAGAAGAGAAGATCTATGTAAGGATAAAATGTGGAATAACGTTTACTGTGTTGTCTCTATCATCTCTAATATTATATCATCTACTCTACCTAAATCATTACATCTCATTCTCAATCATAACATTTGTTCTCCACAGGGGTTCTGGCATCTCTCATGAGAATCCAGATATTCGCAGCATGCTTTTCACCCTCATGCACGGTATGACCCTCGTGCCAAACCCTTTCGTCTTCCTTATACGGATCACTGTCAAGAACATTAGCCCAGATAAGCGCTTTGCCTTTCTTGGGTTCAACTTTGATGGGTGGATTGAGACGTGAGAACTCTGTCTCTCCACCTTTTTCGACATCATTCAGATACATGAAGAATGTCAAGATACGTCCTCCCATTCGGCGATGAGTGTCTTCTTCGATGTAATCTCCGTGGAAAGAATGGTACTGGCCAGGTTGGTATCGGAGGATTTGCATTTCGTTGTAGTTGGAAATAGGTACATTTGTCACATCGTATACGCGCTTGAGAAGCCCTTTAATGATTGGGTCCTCGTAACATGTATCTCCAAACTGTACACAATTCAAAATGAGGCAGACATGTCAGGAACGAGATTCGTCTGAGAGAGAGATGGCAAGAAAGGCATAGATATTACTCCCGAGTCTCACCTGAAATCCACACCACGAGATTTCGCTCGTACGTTTCTTCGTCTTCTTGGGTGACGCATGATTCCCATAGAATATCTCGCCAGCTTGCTGATAGCCTGTCTTTTGCCCATATTCGAGTATTGTGCTGATTTCCTCTTCCGAAACAAAGTCATCAATTGCTACTATCCAAGGATGATCTTGTTCACCTGGAGTGGGCTGTGTGTGAGAGGATTTGAACATCGTTCTCTCGGACAATTCTCTGGAACATCTTGTCAACGCTACCTGCAGCGGGAAGAGCGTTTGGAAGCTCTTCTAGAGTGCCACCGCAACGCACATTCTCGTCTAAATACATGCAACTTTCACACGATGGACCGCAGCTTAACCTCACGTCCACTTCACTGCACCTTCCTTGCATTGCCCAGTGAGTGCACATGTTGTGTTTGTTGGAACAGATTTCTCGAGTTTTCATGTACTCCGGAACTACCCACACCTCGTCTTTCATGTAGCTTAATATTCCATCTAAAAAGTCTTGCTTCTCAGATGAATCCATCCACCAGACTCCAGACAAGTCTTGATCGGAAACGCCGACAGCTTGTCTCGCTGATTGATCAATATCTTCAGCGGTGCACGTATTACAACTTCGCTTGCAGCGCCGGTGCATGTAGCCGGGGTTCTTCTCACACTCACCGATGGATGACCAATAACTGCAGTGTTCGTTACCATCTGCGCAGCCGTTAGATGATGAAGCGTTCGCATGGAAAATTTGGAAGAATGCAAATGTTGCGGCGGTGTAAAAGGCCCGCATGTTGTTGTCGATCGTTACTGGCTACTGTTCTGATGACTGGAAGGTGTAGATGATATGAATGTTACGATTAGGATGTTAGTTGCTGCAGCAGTTTTTGAGATATGGATATGGAGATAAATGAGGTAGAACTGCCCTTATCGTGCAGGCTGGTCTCCTCGTGGCGGGTATGTATTGTAGAAGGCAGGGCAGGGAGCCTTGTCGTGCTAAGTAAACAAAAGATGGGAATGCGAATGCATGAGGCGAAGCGAAAGCGGGAATGCATGAGGAATGAGGAATCTTTGTCTTTGACAAAAGGGCAGATTGCGTCCATCCTCGAGAACCGAACGGTGTACAGATGGTCATTAAATCAAAATGTTGGTATCGACACGTGGTACTTAACTCAATTTTGCGAACCTTCTCACCGTTCTTACTACAGTGTGTCCACCGTAAGTACTTAGTTGCCCGCCTTGGTACTTGCCCGTCCCGCAGTAGTTGCCCGCTGGAAGGACTTAGGAAGTCCGGACACTAACAGATGACGTATTCCGTGCGTAGTTGCCCGTCCACCGTAGTTGCCCGCCCCGACGAGCGGACACACCCGCGGGCAACTACGGTGGATTGGAATGGACACAATGTACATCATATATCATCCTGGCAGATCCTGGAATGGGAGTCCTCTTCAGCTTCAGAAGGACTCTGCATGTATGCAGAGGGACTCTGTCATCTGCTCTCAGCACACTTGCTGAGTCCTCCAAGTGACTCAGACAGGTGTCTGAAGATCCTTGTAGGTTGTAGGGTGGATTCCACCGTACTTCAAGAGGCGACATTATGTGGACTCCAGTTGCCCGCGGGTGTTCAAAGCAGGGCTGCGTGCGTTGCTTGTCGTGCAATGTATGTAAATGAAAATGGGAATGGTGTGTATGTGTGTCTCTGTGGTGTGTGTGAAAGCATGAGGAATGAGGAATTTGTTGACAACACCGTCTCGAGTCTCGAACGGTTTACAGATGGTCATTAAATCAGAATGTTGGTATCGACACGTGTACCTACGTAAAGGGAGCTGATCCTCAGCCATCCACTTGAAGTTGGGAAAGCAGAAACTGTCTTTTACGTCACTGTGACTTTTACTGATGAAAGGCCTTTCCATTCCTATTATTCAGCACCCAACTTTGACTTTTAGCAATATTCCCAATTATCGTCCTCTGGCCGCAGAGGGGGGCTGGCCCTGCTGCGCCCCTGGCTGCGCGAAGACTGTCAAAAACAAAAAAACGTTTTTTCATCTCAAATCAATGGCAATGCCGCCGACTCCTCATGTCATCTCCCCTATCCACCTATCCACCGCCTCTTTCATTCCAAGGCATGTTAATGCATTAATATTATTATTATCTGTCCAGCGGCAATAGAGGAATAATATTATTCAGTCGAAAGAGCCGCTTTAAGTAAATGACGTAACACATCACATAACACATCTCTTGTGCACAAGACAAGTACCAAAAATAATAATTGGTGAGAACAACTCTTTTCATGCCACCGACTCGTATTAACTTTAACCATGCTCTAACGTATCCACTTACATGTCTCTTTTGACGAAGGATAAAGTAATTCTTCCTATTCCATCTATCATGGCTTGTGTTGAATGCCGAAGGGCGAAGGTTGCATGTGTCAAGGCAATTGGTTTCGACCGATGTGATAGATGCCAGAAGAAATCACTTTTGTGTATTCCCCATACATCCATGCAAGGACGAAGAACGGATCTAATAAAGCACGAGTCGCTTCCACCACAACGAATTCAACGTTCGTCCCCTTTGGGACACATAGAATCACCCGGTGATACAAGTGATGTTGATGTGCCACAAGAGATCGAACCTGAAGTACTTCATGATGTATTTTGTCAGGGAAAAAGAGTAAGTGGCATCACCTTCCCCAATGAAACCATTTCTGATGACACAAGGAGTACCACAGACGGTGGTATTCAATGCAGCCCTTTTGGGCCAGACCAAGTGCCTTACACGGTTCCGGTCAAGCGATCGTCGAATATGAATCTCAATTTGTCATCCCTATCAACATCTCCGACGAACCTGCCATTCTTCGAAAAGAACAAGATGGATGGTACATTAAGGCAGCGGACCCGCAAGAAGCGCAAGGCACTCCAAGCAACTCAGTCCGATCTTTCGAAGCAATGGACCAAGCCTACACCAAGGCTGCCAACACAAGAGTCAACTCTTTGTGCTATATTCTTATCCCACCCCGACGGCACTTCTCTGGAACCCGACGCTCTCAAATGTGTTGATGGTGCCTCCAACCTATTCTTCTTCCCATCTCCATTGAGCAGTGGTGGCTCGCAAGAGTTCTTTGGTATCTCTCCGGATGATTATGGTTCCGTTTTGCACGAGATCAATGGGATTTCGCGTGACGAAGCAAAGGATGTTTTAATGAAATATAGCAAGGGCCGACACGTTCTGTTTAATGCTTCTTCATTCACCACTGGGCACTCCTACACCAAGATCTTTGTTGATGATGCCCCGTCTTCCACAAATTCCTCCATCATTGACGAAACAACTCACCAAATACCACACCGGAAAGTCATCTGTCAAATTGTACCGGCTCAATCTTACGCTGACAAGATACCTCTTTCTGCAAGTGTCATTGATGCCACTCTTCACGGTCACAATGTTACACCTAGCATCATTCAACGCATTGTATTTGCATTAGGGAAGAATGGACTATTCACAATCAGAAATAGATCTTCTCACAAAAACTTCCTTAGCTTCATCGGAAGAAGAAGTGCTCTTACGGTTGCCCAGCCAAACCCGTCTGAGGGAGATATATCTTCGTTTTGGTACTACCGTCAACACATTAACTCGAGTACAGGATGCATGAGTCAGTGACTCAGGCAGCAGTTGTAGCTCTTCGGGAGTTGCAGTCATGTCGGGTGCTCTCTTCAACTCAACATCGACAAGTGTCATCATCTCTAATTCACGTCGAAAGATATGGGATCACCACTCCTACCACTTGTGGCTATCAACTTATTCAGGAGAATGAACAGATGAATGTTGAGGTGCTTCAATTCTTCTGTTGTTACGGTTTGGGCACTTGCCATCGAGTCGAACATTATTGGGTTCACACCTTCCTCCCAGCATTGTTCTCCCACTACACAAGTGCAATGTTGTATGTTTGCGATGAGAAGGTGTATGCTAATTATGAAGGCATTGATGTGTTGGCTTGGGGCGATGGTGAGACTAAAGAAAGGGGATGATACTTTCATCCTCCCGGGGGCTCTGAATTGTTGTCCGTCGTTGATTCCTTTTCACCCCTTGAATCATCTTGTAATGCATGCAGAGAAATTGCTTCCACCCGTACCGGAGAAGTGGAAGACTGGCAGTCTTCTTTCCAGCAATCTTCTACTCGGCAAGTTGTTTTGTTAGACTATCAATCATATCTTTCGGTAGAATAAAACAATCATTTAATATATACTTTGTTTAGATACTTTCATCCTCGAAGGGCCTTTGAATTCATGTCCATCCTGAATTGATGTCCATCGTTGACTCCTTTTAGCCCCGGCGACACCACTTGAATCATCTTGTACCGGAGAAGTGGCAGTCTTCCCTCCACGAGCAAGATTCTGCTCGGCAAGTTGTTTTGTTAGACTATCAATCATATCTTTCAAAATCATTTCCACCCTCTTACCGGCTTCATCCGAATTCAATTGTTGGAGGAGGTCGGTGTACTCATTAAACAGTGGGTATAAAGCTGCACGATAAGATGCCCCAACTTTTACGGCAGACTCGATTTCAAACAGATGCATTTGCTCGGTGTGAGCACAATCCATTAATCTTTCAAAGGACTCATCACTTGTATTACGAAGCTCTTCAATAGTAGTAAGAATGAAGTCTTGTTCCTCACTGTCAATATCATCCTGGTGGTCGGAAGAAGAAGGTGTGTGGGCAGTAGAGAGGAGGCCATCAAACTTGTTTTCATGACGATCCAGTTGGACCGACCTAGTTCTATCTTGGTTGGACATAGCAGTAGCAGCCTTGTCAAGGTTATGGGTGGCCCTAACTGCTGCGGCACTTGTCTTGAGACCATTGTTGGTGCCCTCTTGTGGTGAAGAGCAGTGGGCATCGAGGCAGAAAACTTTAGAGCGACAACAATGTAAGTACGCTGACTCGTTTGTGAACACAAATTTCTTGACGAAACTAGCAACACTTGCAACCACATATTCATCATTCCCAGCCATTTTGAGAGCATGCTTGCTTGTCAGACATGCAAGGAGGAGATATTTACTAATCTCATACTCCTCTTTACTGTCACAATATCCAGGCCTTACCCAAGAAAACATCCATGCCAGCATCCGACGCTTAAATCCATTCCATGCATCCCTCTTCCCTTGATTTGAATACTTAGGGAGTGCAAAGAAATGTCTGTTCCAACCGATTACAAACATGTGAAAAGAGCATCCACCACGTGTGGCATTGGGAAATAGCTCTTCTATAGCAATCACAAGCTCCAAATTCTGCTGCGGATCGCCATCGCAGATGGTAAAGCGAACTCGACGGAGGGCATGAGCTGGTAGAAGTTTTGGCAGAGCCTCTTGAAATTAACGGAAATCTTAAAGTACGTCATGGTTGGCCCTCCAGGGGCGAAATGAACTACAATTATCTAGAGCAATGTCACAAGTTACTACCCTTCGAGTGTAATTAAGCAAATAACCAACAGTTTTTCCATCACCCCGGAATTAGCAAAGAGGCAGTGATATGAAATTCCAAACCAAGTAATGGTCTTTTTTCCCAGATCGCACTCCGAGCTGCGACACCTCAAACAGCCAGGATTTGGCACGGGGGAGACTCGAACCCAAGACCCCGAACCAGAAGAGAGGCGGTGATACTTTGGCAGAGCCTCTTGGAAGACGTAACGGAAAGAAACTCGTCTCTGATCTGGCATCCATACACGGCAGAATACAACCTGCTTATCAATGCTTGTGCGGCATGAAAATGTCAGAAGACAAAATCCAGAGGAGTTTGTGTGACATCAAATTCACGAAGCTTTCTTATTGTCCCTTCCTTCAATTTCTGGCCAGTTTTGAATTCTGCAAACCCTTTCTACCACCCCCTACATTATAATATGCCGAGACCTCAGGAGGGAAGAATGTTGTGAGATCATGTTGCGTTGGCAACCATTGAGAATCTTCTCTACCAGGCTGCTCATGAAGATCTAGACAAAGACACGGGGTATCCCACTCTTCCCTGTCCTTCAAGGCTTGTTAATGCATTCCAAGTCCATGTTCAGTATTACTAAATGACTTCATCAAATCCACCACCAAGAAAGTTTGCTGCTTGTCTTCGTCATTGAAGGAGCCAGAAGCGTTTCCAGCCCGCCGGCTGTGCAAAGATGATGCCTTGTATTGTGACGTGGGGCTGTTGGTGGAGGACAAGATAGAGAGTGATGATGCGGTCTGTCGTGCCTCCACAAACAAACAATATCGTAGCCTAAACTAACTCAGTGTGTTTGTTTGATCACCATGCAATCCGCATCGCTGCTACAGGTTATGAGCCCACTACGGGTTGAAGGGAAAGGCCTTTCATCAGTAAAAGTCACAGTGACGTAAAAGACAGTTTCTGCTTTCCCAACTTCAAGTGGATGGCTGAGGATCAGCTCCCTCTAGTACCGAAGAGGCTTGCTTCATGCATGCAGGATACATGTAGGAAGGATTGATTTGAGCAAGGTGTGTGCATGATGTGGATCCTACCTAAGCATATCATATCACTTAGGAAATTAGGTAAATGTTGCATTATCGCTACCTAGACATCATTGAACCAACAATTGGAGTCTTCATACGCCGAGGGCAGAACCAAACAGCGTCGCAGTCGGAACCACGGGAGAGGGTTGTCTCTCCTACCACAGCTCGTTTAAAAGCCCGGGATATATTGACGTGTATGTCAATAAGCCTGTATACAGGCGAGATATACAAATACAAGTATTTGCACGAGAGTATAAGCATATACCCATCTCTATCCGTGGTTGTTTTGACCGCGTCGAAGTGCTGCCTGAGCCCGCTGGCGACGTATCAAGAAGGCTTCACGTGCCGCTTTTACTGAAAGCAGCCAATAAGCCTGATGTTCACCAGAAGTTGTTTCGAGATCATCGAGATTGATTTCCATCAAATATTTATCCTCCTCTCCAAGCCCTTCTAAGCCCATCTCTTGCTGCTCCTCTATAGCTATTTGTAGCTCCTCCTTCCTCTCTAACGCAAGCATACCCGAAATTTTATCATGAATCAAGAAATTCCTCACCAGCCACTGTCCATGGGTCATCTCCATCAGCTTGATTGAGAAGCTCTGTGCCCATTTTGCGCCCGAAAGATAGCTGCCCTCCAGACGACGATGTGTCTCTTGAATCGCACAGAACTCCTTGGATATCATTCCTTCCATAAACCGCCGCCATCCAATCTTATCTTGTGAACTTGCCAACTTCCGCAGTATCGGGTCATGATCGCTAGCAATGCAGTCCATAAAGCTTTTGCCATTCCGAGCCCTCACGAAACTCATGATATACTTTTCCAACACTTCACATGTCCCCACCGATTGTAACCAGGACTGTAAATTATCCGCTGACATCTGAAAACATTTTACCCTATCCTCTTCTTCACACATTAAAACGTGAGCGCACGACTCCTGTGCATCCAGACAAGAAGGACACAAAGGAGAGTGATTAGGATCACATCTGTGTAACCGCAAGTTGGTGCCGGCTATGTCGTGAACTTGCTTGCATGCCCATAGTTGGAAAAGCCGCGGGACCTCGTGTAATGCCTTGTTCACGTTGACCCAATCTACTTGGACGAACGCGGATGGAAGCAGGATCTGTCTCTTAGCGAAGATCTCCCTGGCCAGCGCTAGGTGGCCATGAAAGCGGACTCTTTCACCAGTATCTGAAGTCATCTTCTCCTTACCCCTATCCACATAGACGCAGATTGGTTCAAGTGGCAAAGGTTGCGCCGCCATTCCTGCGTTCGGATCAACGTCGTAAATCGCTAGTTTTGCGCCAGAGTCACACTGTTCATTCAACTGTTCAGGCCTAGACAGCTCCGCCCACACCAAATGATCGAGTTTATGGGCCGAGACATGAGAAAATACTGTGCTGAAGGTTAGAGACCTGCAATGGATCATGATATTTTTGAGTATATCTGAATGCCGGCAACTCGACGGGATGCGATGCGGAGGCAGGTGTTCCACATTGTTGAGAGCCCCCAAGCAATCAGAATAGATCTGGGCAGAACCAGACAGCGTTGGTTTCAGTTTGTTCACAGCTAATAGGATGAGATGAATAGCGAGTAATCCCAAAAGCTCCCCACGATATGCACAAGCAGCAAGTGTCTTCTCAGAGAATTTACCAACGAGTCGGCCTCTCCCCTTGAAACACTCCATAATGAATGCAGCTGAGCAGATATCTGGGTACATCTCCTTGATAAAGGATCCGTCCGCCACACATACTAGTGATCCATCTATAATAGCTGCCACTAGGAACTCATAGCTCCCCGTCAGTTCAAGATCTTCCCACATCCACATGCTACCCCACTGGTCGAGGACTTCCCACAAAGTGCTAGGAGGTAGAGACTGACCTGGGATTGGTGCATGACTTACCAAACGATATACCGCAGTATCTACCTCTTCTATCGTACACGCAACATTGTACTGAACCTGGGCATGATCACTACCATCTTTCACATATCTCCGAGGGTTATTTTCATGCGGAGGGTATACCTCCATAAGGTCATTACCCATATAGCGGAACAGTCTATTCGATGCGGCACAGTACCGCCACGGTTGAAGTTTGTGGCCGATGTGCACCCAATTTCCCAACCGGACGCTAAGTAAACCTCCTGGGGCTAATTGAGAGAGTGCCGACTTCCACACCTTAAAATCTTTTGACGATGGTTCCTCAGCGGGGAAGTCAAGCTTAGACCACTTTTCATCCTCCCGCCGCAGCCTCTTCTTGTACCGTGGATCAATCTTCGAACCCCTCACACACAGTATATCCGATAAAAACAGAACTTGTTGGTGTAAGCGGACTCTGTTCAATTGCCGTAGTTCTTTTGGAGAGTACTGGAGATCTTCAAATACACACATGAGCCACTTGTCACCCACTCTTGGGAAGGGGTTGTCGATATTATTCAATACCACCTTATACCCGAAGGTATCTACTTTTTCCCAGATCGATTTCACCCAGCTGGGAGTAACCCAAGAGTGATATTGTTGAAATGATTCATCAAAGGGCTGATGCGCTCGACCGAGTTCAATAATGAAGAGGTCTACCGAGACCTGAGCTGCAATTCCATTACTAGACGGGCATCCATAGTGCATCATCAGTTTGTTCAATTGCTGAATGCCGCATTCTATCGGCACATTTGGGAATCCACCGCCGTAGAAGCCAATGTCTAGATCACGGATTTCCTTAGGTGCCGTTCGTATCATACCACCCACAGGCATCAACTGATAATACGTCTTTTGTAGACATGTCTGAAGATCTTTGATGGGGGCCGTCTGGCAGCACAGACCGTATGAAACTTTGGGCCAAAAGCAAGCTGATAGCCATGTCCAGAATTGACGCCGATTCAATCTACTCCCTAGAACTTTTTGCGCACAATCAGATGCTTTCTCGATTAAAATGTCCAGAGGACCTTTGCACTCCTCAGAACAATTGCACTTGCTGCGGCACGAACCAGACGGGCTTGTTGCCACACCTAGCATAGTCTCCGGATGCTCCACAGAGTGATGCTTCATCAAAAATGGGGTCCCATCTGGAAGAGACAATTCAATGTCGTAATAGCAATCCTTGGAGTGATCTTCATACAGCCAACACTGCTTCCTCTCGTCGTAATAGTAAGACATCAAATAATAGAAGCACTTATCAGGATGTAGGGTGCCCCCTGTTGCCATCAAAAGATTATTCCAACTGCGGACGCTTGCTGTCAGAGCTGCATGAACCTCATTTATTGTCTCCCTCTTCTTCATATTGATATGAATGATATCCGTATCATCGACAAAGAGAATAGCCGCCAAGTCAATTTGTTTGGATGGTGTGAAAGGGCAAACGAAGGTCGCTCCATGTCCATCGGCTTTGTGAGCCATCAAGATGGTGATACTAATTGCTGCCCACCCGGCAGGTGCAGCACCATTTCCTTGACACAGACCTTGATACTTAACTTCGACAGTGCTGTTTGCGCACCGTGTTGAGTCCCCATACGCAGTTCGCAAGAAGTACCGCATCTCCTGGATTGTAGTAAGCATAGACTCTGTTGCCGACTGCTCAACTCCAAAGGCTTGAAACACCAAAGAAGCAATGGCATGTGCTATTCTGTCATAGCAGTTGCTTGCATCTACCGAGGCAATAGCAGCCGGAGTACGAAGTTGTCTTCCTATATCAAAGAATAGTATTTTTGCCAAGGCCCCATCATCTGCCGTCCTATTTTTCTCACTAAATATCTCTTCTGGCATGAGTTGGTATTTGCGAATATTATTCATCATCCTATCACCGTATATGATCTTGTTTGCTTTGTTCAAGTCAGCCTCCAACAATAGGATGCTGCGCAATTTGGTGACTAGTCGACTGCCTGCTTTCTTTTCGAGCATGCAGGCCAAACCGCGTTGCCACCTTGACAAACTGATACCCCTCATGAGAGCGAGAGATATTTTAACTGCGTGATAGTTGGAGATATACTCCGACTCTGCGCCAGCAATGTAATGGCCAAAATGGAAGCCAGAAATAGACGATGATGTTGCCTCCTTCGACCGTCTCCAGCTCTTAGCCCAAGTCACCTCATCAATCAAGGTCTCGACGGAGTCCATCGGAACAAGAGATCGAATCTTTGCAATCTGCTCAAATAACTGTTTCGTTGCCTCATGATAATCGTCTGAGAATTCATAAGTGCCATCCAGCACTGCCCTGGCAGCAACTGTGTCGGCGTTGTATCCAAATTGACCTCGAAGACGCCCTTTGCAGATAGGTGCTTCTTCCGCCTGATAGAATCGTTTGCCCTCACCATGAATGTTTTCCAAAATGGCTTTTTCCACTGAATCTTTTGTGTCATATTCTACCACGTTACCACCATCAGTTTCCACCTGCACTGTTCGAATGCTACCGCTAAACCGTTTACCGAGATTGTAATTCAACTTCCTCCAGAAACGTCTATCTCTCTCTCCTTTAATGATGGCAAGTATACGCTTCTCTGCAGTCTCGTCACCCTTCTTTTTAGCAATCTCCAGCCGACGATTCAGATGTTTCTTTCTATAGTGATGTCCATGTTTCCTAAAATGATCACACTTACTGTCGCAAGCTTTGAGTCTAGCAGCGATCTCTGCTACTGAGAGGTTGAATGGACGAAGGATCTTTAGCTTCCGACATTTTCGTTTCAAATTCCCTCGGTTCACCTTCCTTCCCGCATGATAACGGAGAAGTGTTCTATAGACTTCGCCTCTCTTTATCCAAGTCACTGATTCTGCCGAGAATGGTATTCTACCTGCCTTGATTTTGCGGCACTTCGATTCTGCGTGAGCCATGTATTGTTTGCTTTTCTCTTCTGAGGACGCGAGAGCAGTACGAGCTTCTTCTTTTGTTTGTGCCTGGTATGCGGCACGATGATCGTCATCTACCCTATGCCTGATCAGGTTCGTTTCTAGCAGTTGGTTGTATCTCTCCGCAACTCTGGGGAGGTTGGTATTCAGTCGTCTCGCCTTCAACTTTTTCACACGGACTAAGGAGCGGCCAACAAGTGATGACAACGAGAAATCTACCACGAAGCATCGGTGATCACCCATTCCATAACCCACCGGCATTACACATGCATTCAAAACTTCAATATCCCTTGTCGCCCACACGCCATCGATAGGTTGAGAGCCGCGGAAATAAGTTGCACCAAGCTGCTTCCCAGTGTAGTCTCCTACCACCTCCTTCATCGCTAACCCATCTACTTCCGTTAGAGCTTGTCCGATCCGCTTGGTGTAGATATTCTCATTCGCATCTAGGCAAACAATAATTCGGTCTCCTTCCTCACGCCACCTCTTGAGTAGAGCAATCAAGTCCTCATAGAATTTGTCTCTTGGCTTGACGTCAGGCTGCTTTTTTTGAATAAAGTACCGTCGTTGTTGTTGGTAACTAGTGCTGGGGCCTTTACTAACGCATGGTTGATATCCGCAGACAACCCAAGTTGAAATACCATTCTCTCCGATGTACCTCGAGAACGAGAATCTTCCCAGGCCAGTGACGTCTTGTCCACTATTCATATGGTCGAACTGTTCAGCCAGTTGGCCAAACGTGAGAATTCCAGTCCCTCCTTCCTGAACTCTAGAGATAGCACCCTCATGAGTATTGCAGCCATGGACAACCGTCACTTCGGCTTCCCCTCCGTTAAATAGCTGAGCTAAACCATTGACATTCTTCTTGTGGTTGAAGTTGATTTTGATCTCATTAAAGGCTGCAATGTCGACCTCCAATTCATCCAACATTTCTCTACCTCTATCCAATTTGATATTACCACTCATGCGATTATTCAACCCATTGATGTTTTCGTAGAGTAGTCGGACAACACCCTCCCGTTTTGCCTGGGGAGCTCTACCGTGGACCCTCATGAGATCGTCATCGACCGTCCTCACCTCCTCTAACTCTTGTCGAGTAAAATGTTCCTCTAGAAACCTCTTCTCAGCAGCAGAGGGCAACTCACCAACAGTGCCAGTTTCATCTATCGCCTCCTCTATCAATGTTTCCCTTTGCAACGCCCGAAGCGTCTCTGCATCCACAACCCTCCTCGCCCTTCGATCAATTGCAGTCATGATTGTCTCAATATTTCCTGCTGCCATCTTCCCATTCCTAATGATATGTTTAATGTTCCCAAATTTGTCAATCAGCTTAATACGACGTTGTGTTTCCTCTCTCGTCCGAAAAGCTGTGGATCGACGTTGATTGCGTGTTCTTCTTCTCTCTACGTCGACCCGTCTGTTTCCCCCACCCCTATTATTTCGCTGTGTTCCAGCAGCAGGATGACTGCTGGAATAGCTGGTGCCGACTATACCATATTCGCCGCCTCCTCCACTCCAGTCATCTCTCTCCACTCATTATCTTTGGAGAGCAGATCTTGGCTGAAGTTTGTTGAGTCTGGCGACGTGACATCAATAGCGGGTTGGTAGCCCATATCTTCATAAAATTCAAGTAGATCAATCATACTTATCGCTTAATAGACGACATAGGTTGATGTTCTATTCAAGTAAGATGAATTGGAATTACTGTAGGGAAGATCTCACCAGGTATAGAAGATGGAAGATGTTCCAGGTAGGTAAGTATTGACCAATCAATGTATTTGATGTTGGTAGAAAGTTTGGTCACGATGGTGGCAGAAGAAGATTCCGGAATGTCTATGATAGGACAGCAGAAACTTTCCAGCGATGAGGCGAACGTGCAATGATTTGAATGGTTCGCGTTGGAGGCAGAAATAATGACCTAAATTCTCTGGAAGCCTCGGAGTAGATGACTTCCCTCTCTCGAATATCTCGTGAGGTGCCAAACCAGATTATGTTAGCGGCGGAGTTCCGTATATATAATTTGATTGGCGGAATAATTTGAATCCAATGAGAAAATGGCTTTTCTTGTGAAGGTGCGGGAGTGAATGAAACGGAAAGGAATCTAGTATTGATTGATTTGAGTATGTAGAATCTTTTCAATGTGGTTGAAGGTTGAAGCGAACCGAATTTGAATTTGATTGGGTTCGCGTTGGAGGCAGAAATAATGACCAATATTCTCTGGAAGCCTCGGAGTAGATAACTTCCCTCTCTCGAATATCTCGTGAGGTGCCAAACCAGATTATTTTAGCGGCGGAGTTCCGTATATATAATTTGATTGGCGGAATAATTTGAATCCAATGAGAAAATGGCTTTTCTTGTGAAGGTGCGGGAGCTCGTTGGGTGTTGGGCGGCGAAGCGATCTAGTAGTCCGTAGTGACTGCTAGTTAAATTTGAGATGTCAGAGCACAGGCGGCGGCGGCTGATGGCGTTTGATATACTTATTTGCTATTAGAAGGTTAGAATATTATCGTTGGCGGCGGTTGATTACGCGGCGTATTGATGTTGCTTTGTTGTCATGGTGGTCGTTTTTTTGATGATTTTTTGAGTTTAAGTTTGTGTAGATTTTTGAATTCCTACGTTGATTTTGACTTTTGTACCAAATGAGGTCCGGCACCGCAGACGGAAAAGTGGATCCTACCTAAGCATTCTTCTTCAGATTCAGAGCTTGCATTTACTTCAATAGAAAAGAAGAATGGCAGACGACAACAATACTTTGGCTGGCAACGGTGACATTGAGCAGGGCATCATTACCTCTGAAAATGCCGACGGCCCACGATCTTCCTCTTCGTCTTGGGAAGCCGCTGTCGTCACCGGAGGCACATCGTCTAACTCCACAACAGAAGCAGCAGCAGCAACGTGGCTCGCGGGTGGACTCGAGAATATAGACGAAGATGTAGCTCCGGTGCCTTTGATTCAACAAATAGTCGAGATGGAACTTACTGAACATGTCTCTAAGCCATCACAGTCGCCCACACAGGGTCACGGTGAGATGATGGAGCAGATTGAGGATGAAGATGGCCCTGCACCCCGTCCATTTAATTCTGCAGAGTTTGAGGATGAACCAAAACCAGAGATTGATTTCGGGACGGAATCAAACGACGCAGATGGGCCGTCTCTCCCTCTCGCTTTTCAGCGAGATTCTCTGACTGATGCTGATGGGGAAGAAAAGAAGGTGGCAGCATCACAAATATCAGCATCCAATAATCGTCCTCATGAAGCGACCACTGTCGATGTTGCAGATGCAGAAAGAATTGAAAACAGAACGATTGGGGGGGATCCAGATGGTGTTCAGCAAATAATTGACGATGACGAAAATCAATCTCCTGGGGGCGAAGAAAATTTGCAGCAGCGATCTCTTGGACCCCCCGGAAACAATGCTACCAGTGGCGATGATTATGCTCATCAGGTCTTACCAACAGCGGCAGAGAGAAACCCGTCGTTGCACATTCTAGAAGCATGGATGGTTGAAGAAGAAAAGGAGGAGGATTATGTTGCACCTCCTCAGGCTGCTGTTGAAACTGTTTCTGTTGTCACTCCGGGTGGTCATGATACTGTGTATGAAGCAACTCCCCTTGAGCCCGAACTTCCGTGGTGGAAGCAGAGGCAAATCAAAATGCTATTGGTGATTATTTTCTCATTGGTTACAGTTTCTGCTGCCAGTCTTGGGTATACATTTTTACGTCCCCCTGATACTGCTGACGAAATTATGAGCTTCTCTCCTTCTCAATCTCCAACCAAGCGTAATTATGCATGCTTTGCTGAACGTGGCAGACTCAAGTCTGCTGTTGATCGGTATGTCCAAGAAGGCTGTAATGAAGGTTCAGACTTTTGCCCTGATAGTATTGTTGGAAGGTATGGTTGGCCGATTGGATCGTGGTGTGTTGACGACGTAACTGACATGGCAAGCTTATTTGATGGTCTCAATACTTTTGACGAAGACATATCTGGGTGGAATGTTGGTCAAGTTACCGATATGAATCGAGTGTTCTTTGGGGCTTCATCATTCAATCAGGATTTATCATCTTGGAATATGTCATCTGCTACAAACGCGAGAGAAATGTTCAAGGGGGCAATCTCCTTCAACCAAAATCTCTGTGCGTGGGAAGATACCTTTCCTTACAGCAATGCAAAGGATATATTTGTGGATTCGGGCTGCACTATCACGGTACATCAAGGCCCATTCTGTGCTTCCTTTTGTAACGAGGTACCTCCGACAGATTGCTTTACCACCCGGGATGAGCTCAAGGCTGCAGTTGATCAATATGTTCAAGGGCTCTGGGGTGAAGATGACAGATCGAAAAATGGGTGGCCGATTGGGTCTTGGTGTGTTGAAAATGTGACTGACATGTCAGAATTGTTTCAGGATCTTCGTGCATTTGACGAAGACATCTCAGGGTGGAATGTTGGTCAAGTAACTAAGATGGATGGAATGTTCCGATATGCTTCATCATTCAACCAGGATTTGTCGAATTGGAATTGGCATACGTCGTCTGTTACAAGTTTTTACGGCATGTTCTATGAAGCAACATCTTTTAATGGGGACATCTCGTCTTGGAACACCTCTGCAGTGACTGATATGAGTTGGATGTTCTGGGGAGCTTCATCATTCAAGCAAGAAGATTTGTCTCGCTGGGATACTTCAGCTGCCGATACTATGGAGTCCATGTTTGAAGGAGCATCATCCTTCAATGGTGACATCTCGTCTTGGAACACGTCTGCAGTGACTGATATGAGTTACATGTTCTGGGGAGCTTCATCATTCAAGCAAGAAGATTTGTCTCGCTGGGATACTTCTGCCGTTCAAACTATGAAGTCCATGTTCAATAGAGCATCATCGTTTGATGGCGACATCTCGTCTTGGAACACCTCTGCAGTGACTGATATGAGTTACATGTTCTATGAAGCATCGTCATTCAACCAAGAAGATCTGCCTCGCTGGGATACTTCAGTTGTCAATACTATGGAGTCCATGTTTGAAGGAGCATCATCCTTCAATGATGACATCTCGTCTTGGAATACAGCTGCAGTGACTGATATGAGTTACATGTTCTGGGGAGCTTCATCATTCAAGCAAGATGATTTGTCTCGCTGGGATACTTCTGCCGTTCAAACTATGAAGTCCATGTTCAATAGAGCATCATCCTTTGATGGCGACATCTCGTCTTGGAACACCTCTGCAGTGACTGATATGAGTTACATGTTCTACAGAGCTTCATCATTCAATCAAGATGATTTGTCTCGCTGGGATACGTCAGCTGTCAATACTATGGAGTCCATGTTTGAAGGAGCATCATCCTTCAATGATGACATCTCGTCTTGGAACACGTCTGCAGTGACTGATATGAGTTACATGTTCTGGGGAGCTTCATCATTCAAGCAAGATGATTTGTCTCGCTGGGATACTTCTGCCGTTCAAACTATGAAGTCCATGTTCAATAGAGCATCATCCTTTGATGGTGACATCTCGTCTTGGAATACAGCTTCAGTGACTGATATGAGTTACATGTTCTATGGAGCTTCATCTTTCAATCAAGAAGGTTTGTCTCGCTGGGACATTTCAGCTGTAACTTATATGATGGAGATGTTCTATGAAGCATCCTCATTCAACCAAAATCTGTGTGCATGGAAGGATAACTTCCTTTACAGCAATGCAACTGCTATCTTCGTGGATTCGGGCTGCAAATTTCAAGACAGTCCACGCATTGAACAGGGAGGGCCATTCTGTGCTTCCTCTTGCACCGATAGTTAATGAGCAGAATCTAGTGAATGGGCAAGATAACTTTTGCATTTGTAGCGCGTCATTGAGTGCTTTCTTGCTATATTGTATCATCTTCCCTAACCAATTCCACTTTTAGGTTGGTCATACCTGGTGGTTGATGCGAAGATCAGATATTCCCTATCGTATTGCCACACAGGGTAGCCTGCCCAACAACCTCCTTCACTCTCCTCGTCTTTATCATCCTCGTCACAATCATTTAGAAAAGCTTCCAGCCCACCATCATCACTCCTCATTCTCTTTCATTAGCATCGTTGTTAGCACTCTCGTCTTGCAAATGTTTGTTGTTCGTGCCAACTTTCTCTTTTAGCATGCTTAGCAGGTGAATGCGAATAAATCCAGCCATTGTTGGTAACGATGAGTGCCATCAAGTTGGCAACCGAAACGGTGTGCATGATTTTGAAGGTAAATGATCTTGTTGTGGTGATGTAAGAAGTGTAATGGTAGTGGTCGAGGCGGCGATGCATTTTACTTTTATATATGTTGGGAGGTTTCATTGATGAGACAGATTGTAACTCTAGAGAAGTCGAGTGACTGAGTTGATGTCGAGTGAAGTGTATGGCAGAAGGAGTGTCTCCTACCAGCAGGCAGGCAATCACGACTGCTGGCATGCTAACTAAACTAGAAATTATTTTTCATCGGTTACATCATTCAGTTAGGGATACTAATAATTATTGTATGCAGCAGCAGCAGCGCAGCGATTAAGCTATTCAATTATCCATCCCATTTCCCCGTTACCTTTTCGTGGCCCGGCATAGAAGTAATCTTTATACTCGCCACATCTCTCTCTTCCCAATATTCCTCCTAGTAACTTTCATCATCACCACTGCTCTCTTCTTCCTCCTCCCCTTCAAACGTGTGAGATGGCAATGAGACGAGGAAAGAAAAGACATGATTCATCACGAGATCTTAGGCAGAGCAAGTTGGAGTGAAGATGCAGCCTTGTCCAACACGCGTTGATGCTCCGCCTTGTAGCGAACAATCTTGCCAAGGACTGATCTAATCCACCTGCGTATCGCCTGAGCCCTTTCATTCGAATCGTCGCCATAACGTCTCGCGCCTCCAAGAATCCGATTGATTGAATCAATTTCTGTATTCATGTCATTTCTCCAGTCCTCCACATTCAAAGCGTCGACAGTTTTTTGAAGTACTGCTATCTCAATCAGCTCAATGTGCCTCAACTTATTACACCATGCGAATATATTATCGCGAGTAATCATGCCATCTTTCAATGGGATGGTAATGTGCTCCAGAGAGTAGCATCTGTTGAATACCAATCTCTCAATTTCTTCCAGCTTGCTACCAAATTTCGCGACCATTAGGGATTTACAATCTTCAAATGCCTTCACCTCAACGGTCGTGGCGGACGGCAGGTTGATGCTCCTCAAAGATTTGCAGCCTTGGAATGCCGCTCCTTCAATATTTTCCAACTTGCCACATTCGACATTCGACATCCCTCAGGGCTTCACACTCATTGAATGCACACCTCTCAACAATTTTGACGCCCCGCATGATGACTCGCCGCAAAGAAGGGCAGCCACAGAATGCGTATCTCTCAATCTTTTCGACTTTATCATGACAAACTAATGTAACGATGTAACGATGGTCACGGAATGCGTGTTCACGGACGAATGTACAATCTTCAGCCACGGTGACACGAGTTGCACCATAGGGGATACGTTCGCCGTCTGCGCCGGTGTAAATGAACCTCATGATATTATTATTATCGCCATCGGCCGCCAATGTTGGTAAATACACAACACTAACAATGACTCCGCTCCTTGGCACTCACTAGCTAAAAGCTGGTGCCGTTTTCAGCGTTTTTCGTTTTTATCCCATTTTTTGGCAGTTGGAAGTTAGTTGGACCACGGGTTGGACGGAAGTCTGGATGGATTGGAAGCTGGAAGCGATTTTGGCGCGCCGACAGCTGTCAAGATATTTATTGTCTCGCAGCTCCAAAGACAACATAGCTAATACTTAATACTTAGCTACTGCAAGGCTACTGCATCACTGTTCACCGTGAAGATGATAAGATTGCGACTGCCACAAACGAGGAGACTCTAGCTCGAGAAACTGTTGTTGGCTGCTCAGTATTGTCCTCATCGTCGACCACCCGGAAGAATAGATTGAAGCGCTGATCAGCTAGTAGCGCAAGGATTTTAACTTGTGAAAGGAGTTCTCTGCATCCATTATTTTGTCAAATAGACAAGACGACGCTGTTCTACACAGATCCACCTCAATATCATCGCCTTGAGCTTGTTATCTGGCTATCTTGTTGTAGTAATAATCACTTGCCCATCTGGACTGCATAAAATTCGCTACAAATCTCATTTCTTGACCGCAAACAGCGAAAATCACATCGACATACAATAAGAGAATTGCTAGGAGCATAGCAGTTCATCACCGCGTAGTGTCTCATTTCAAGCTGCACGCTAAAGTGTGAACAATATAATGTCGAATCCCACCAGTGCTCTGCATTATAAAATGATCCAAAACATCATAGAAGTAGTGAAGCACATCCAATCCCAAAGCGCCTTTTGGATAGCACGGTTCACGATTGTGTACTTGGGGAATCCGGTCCTTTTCTTTTTGACCATTGCCACCATGTTTGTGTGTGGGGCTTTCGGTTATTTCTGTGATACGTATCACTGGTATGCAAGAGAAGAAAAGCATCGGGATGGTTGAAAGTTCCGACGCAAAAAAATGACGAGATTTGGGATTTTAGGGGGCTTTTGTGAATTTACCCCAAAATAATAATGCGAATAAATCATGGACAAATGGTTATTTCATGTTCATAATCGGATACTTAGATCCCATTTCTGCTCACAAATGATGGGGGCATAAGTAAGGGGGCTAACCACAGCTTTCAAAAGCGAGGAAGGTTGCATGCAGTTTTATCCAACTAGAGCAACTGCAGTAGTGCAAATTCGAACAACTCCTACTCTCTACTCTATCTAGCTTGAAGGGAATACATCATAATACAATACGTTTCAGAAACGATGAGCAAAAAGATACTAATGGCAGCAGCCGACGCAGCCGCCGCAAAAGAGGAAGACGCCCATACATTAATTGCTCTTCGCGATTGGATCAAAACATGTGACGCCACGGCTGCGAAGGTGTCTTTGATTCAAAAGGTCACCGTTGCCTATGGAATTGTTGAGCTGCTGATACACTGTCCGGAGAATAATGTGGTGCTGTATAATAATAATGATGATGATGCGCAGCAGATTGAAACTGATAATTTTGAAGTTAAAGTTCGCAAAAAAGAAGAGAGGCCATCGTCATCGTCGTCACGTTCATCATTTTGGGAGGACGTACGGGGGGTGAGCATGAAATCCTCTGGTCTATTTCTATCGATTGAAGAGTCATCCTATCTAAGCTCTTTATTCGACGACGATAATGATGGGGGAGAAGAAACTACTAATGATGGAAAAATAACGGGGAGATATTTAGAAGTGGAACTTCTTGATGCTTCCAACAGCAACAACAAGAAGAAGGATTGTCACCGCAGTAATAGTGCGGATGTAGCTGAGAAGGAACTAATGAGCGTGCAGCATTGTCATTATTTATTGGCGAAACTTCTCTATCAGCTCTTTACACATGAGACCTTTCCGGTTGATACTACTGTTACTAAACATCCAGATGATGATGAAGAAGATGATAATACTAATGAAGAGCCCCTTCCCAAAAAACAAAAGAAAATGTCAATAGATGTATCCAGCAGTCTTCTTGCCATGAAACGGATGAAACAGTTGGGGTTGCCGGCATCGATTTGTCGAATGGTCCAACATCTTTTCGATAGTAGTGCTTCTTCTGAGAATAGTGGTGCTGCGAGGGATGCGTACAAAACATTGGGGGAGGTGGGGAAAGATTTACACCTGCTGCTCTTCGATCCGGAACGTTTCCTGTTTGACAAGGAGGAGGCGGGGGGTGAGAACAATAATATGCAGCTCCTCTACCGGAAAGAAAAGCTCTATGGACGAGACAAAGAGGAGACTCTTATCACCGACACATTTTGCAGAGTAACACGGGGGAAAAGCGAGGCATTCTTCATCGGAGGGTTCTCGGGATCGGGGAAGAGTATGCTTGTGGATACGTTGAGAGTGAGGGTGAATTATGTGGGGGGATATGTCATCAAACATAAATTTGATGCCATATCACAGGATAGACCCCTGTCGGGTGTTATATCCGCAGTGAATCAATTATGCTTCAAGATCAAAAATAGGCTATCCTCCCAACGTTTGGCGGCGCTTTCCAAGAAGCTCAGGGATGATTTTGGAGCGGATATTGGCTTACTTGCAAGAATGTTGCCGAATATATCATGTGTGCTTTCGCCGGAGTTTGGTGGTGGCATCCATACAGAAAAGGTGGAAGATGGGAGTGTCAGCGACAAAATGCAAGCACAAAGTGTTTCCTTTACTCTGTTGCGTTTCATTCGATTAGTGTCAAGTCCAACACGCCCCATCATGGTAAGTGAATTGATTGACACAACTGGCAGAGGTTTGCTTTTCTCTTTCTCTCTAGAAGAAAAAAAACTAACTCATCGTTAATAATCCCTTGATTCGTTACAGCTCTTTTTGGACGACCTGCAGTGGGCAGATGACACGGCGCTCGACGTAATCCACACATTCCTATCTGACAAAATGGGTACTTGCATGTTCTTCGTTGGCACCTACAGGGATAACGAGGTCCAGGTTGGAGATGCTCTTTTCGACTTGATGGAGAAGCTAGAGATTAGCAACGTGCCAACAAACAAAGTCTCTTTGACGGGATTGGATGAAGAGAATGTCAACGAAATGATATCGGATGCATTGTGTCTATATCCACGCATAACAAAGTCGCTTTCAGACATTGTGTTTCAAAAGACAAAAGGCAACCCATTTTTCGTGCTGGAATTCATGCAATCGTTACAGTCTCGTGGCCTGCTTCAATATGACTCCAGTGAGAAGCGATGGGTTTGGGATGAAGATACAATCCTTGCAGAGGAAATCACGGATAATGTACTGCACCTGCTTTCGAAGAAAATGAATCGTTTATCGAAAGACATGCAGTTGCTGCTCAAAGTCATGGCCTGTTTTGGGACAAGTACAGATGAGTCGGTGATTGACTACCTGAGTGAATCACCTGAGTATGCAGGCGTTCGAAAAGGGTTGGAGGGAGCGATTAATGACGGATTTGTTGAAGTGAATGCAGAGGGGAAATTCAAGTTTGTTCATGACAAGGTTCGTGAGGCGGCATACGATCTAATTCCCGACAAAGATAAGAGAGAGGTATGTGTTGTATCATGTTCATGTAATGCTTTGTGTACTTTGCTGCTCATTGTGTGATCTAATGTAATGGCACAGCTTCACTACCATTTAGGCAAAACGTTGTTCTCAATTTGTGAGGGCAAGAATACGGGGGGCTTAACTTTACTTATCGCTAGCCAGATAAATCACGGGAAAGAAACTATCGAGAAAGATGATGCGTTGTGCATGCCGGTCGTGAAGTTGAATATGATGGCTGGGCAGATGGCGCTCGACGGCTGTGATCACAAAATGGCTTACGTCTACTTCCTTGCCGCTGCATCTTTGATTTCCGACGACAGTTGGGAAAGCTACTACGATTTGACTTTACGTCTGAATTTCTTTATGGCAAGAGCGGCCAACTCATCTTGTAAATATGACGAAGCAGAGCTCACTTTGCGAACGATATTTGAAAGAGCGCGGTGCTTGAAAGATAAACTGCCTGCTTACTTTTTGCTGGCTGAGAGTAAGTGCATATTTGTCTTTGTTTCAATCTTTCCACTTTGATCTTTTGATCCTCACACACAAACACACACACACACACAAACACCTCATTCTAGTCTTCGTTGCCCAAGGCCGCATGGTTGAGGCGTATACTACATGCTCTTCTATTTTGACTCAACTTGGGGAGGAGTCAGTACCTGAAACAGTTACGCCCGAGAAAGTTAGGAGTATGATTCCCGAAACCTTTGAGATGTACGCGGAAGTTTATGGCGATGATTTGCTCAGGAAGGAAAAAGATAACTCTCTCTGTTACATCATGAAATTTTATAGTATCATGGCAACGGCTGCGCATTTCTTCAGACCTTCACATATTTCGGTGTACATTGTCTGCAAAATGGTCCAACTGAGTTTACGACATGGAGTGTGCCCAGATACCCCATTAGTTATGATGCAACTGTCGTCAATGGTTGTCAGCTTCGACAACGTTGCCTTTGTTCGGTAAGGTGTTTGAGATGTGTTCCCAGCTTCTATTTGTTGCGTCCTCATTGTGGCTAAATTCCACTTGTTGTTTCCTTGCAGCCGTATGGCACAGAACGCCATGGTATTGGCGGAGAGGTTTGGCTTATCCGATGAAACTGCCAAGGTTAAACTTTTCTTTCATAGGGGATGTGGGCAATTTGACTCCTATCATGTGGGTGCAGCTCAGCTTCGCAAATTGTTCCCGTCATGTCTGTCATCTGGTAATGCCAACATAGCCTTCTACTGTGCAAGCCAAGGGGCTCAATTCTCCACTATTGGTGCTGAAAAAGATTTAACTTCGCTGCTAAAGGAGATGGACTATTATCTCCATCAATTGGAGACCTACAAAAGTGAGATGGCCAGATATTGTTTACTTTGCTATCGTGAGACAATATCTACTTTGATCGACAAAGGTCAAACAACTGCTATTACAGCCAGATTAGCTTACGCAGATGTTAGTGATCCAGGAAATAAGCTTCTTGAGGTGTTTTACTTTCACCAGGTGTTCAGAAACTTCTGGTTGGGTTATTCTGAGAGGTGTCAGCACTACGTCCACAAGTATGGAGAAATTCTACGCCCAAGGCATTTTGAATCATACATCATCAAATTCTACCACGGCAAGTGCCAAACTTTGTATTTTTGATCGCATCATACTTATGCCAGGGAGTTACTCACTTGACATTTTCTTCTCCCAATGCAGGTCTTAATACACTTGATATGATGAGGAAAAAGAAGGCGAAGACTATTAATCATGCCAAGCTGGTAGAAGTTGGTGAAATCATCAAATCATTGAGGGTCGCAGCATCACATGCTGAGTCCAATTTTAGTCATAAACTCGAGCTGCTGGAGGCAGAAAACAATGGATTTCACCATCATCATTACGAGGCTAGGAAATCCTACGATGCCGCCATCAAGGCGGCTCGAAAGAATAAATTTATTCATGAGCAGGGATTGTCCTGTGAGAAGGCTGGGCTCTACTACAAAAGTATGCATGAGCATGAAAAAGCGTTGGAGTACTTGAAACAGTCCCGTGAATGTTATGAAAAATGGGGATCGTCTGTGAAGGTAGAATTTATCGAGAGGGAACTGCAGAAACTTAATAACAAGTGAAAGTGAAAGGTGATTCCCTCGGTTTAGCTGTTGTTGCGACGACCGAATCTATGTACATAACATGTCAACCCTCAGTACTGTATGTATTCTCATTCCGCACTTGCAGCAATAATGCAAGAAAGCATATCCAGAGCCAAAGCCTGTAAGAAAGAAGTAATAATTATCGTGATAGTTCATTGTATTCTAGAAAGAGTAAGCTCGCGAGTAGAGTATACTCCATTCAAGACAAACTGCATGCTTTCCAGATGCAGACCATACAGAGGCAATTGCTCATTGAACATGGCTCTGTCCATGCTGTCCATGTACATTATACATCGTTCCACCTTCGTATCCTGAATTGGGAATACGACCAACGTTGGATTGTTGTAAGTGCTTTCCTCACGAAGTCTATTAGCGCATTCGTAAGCAAGCCATATCATGTCTTTCTTTCGTTCGAGCTTATCAATCTCCAATTGTACAGAACTCATTTCTGCCTTGAACTTCCTGTCATCCGATGTCAATGGATCAAGTCTATTGGTGATACTAGAAGTACGACGCCGTGCAATGATGCAAGAGTTTGCATTGCAGCACCCTGGGGCCACTTTTTTCCAGTCAATGTCCAATTGTATATCTCCCTCCTCAAAAAATAGAACGGGAGGAGGGCATAGAAAGCGTCCAACATGTACTGATGATGCCTTATCTAGAGCTGTGTATTTGTGAAGCCATGAACAAGTTCTGTCGTAGTGAACCCTATTAAGATCTTCTGCCTCTTCGGAGTTCCTAAACGGAACAAGCGATTCATAAATTGTCTCATCCCAAGCACCGCCCGGTATTTGATTTGTTATTCCAGCACCAACTTTTTCGCGAATAATACGTAACTCCCCCACTGGAACCAAGTTTCTCAAGTCTCTGCCATCATTCATGCACAGACCGTATGGGCTGTTGGTCGCTTCAATTTTAACGACTCCAGTTGGCAATATCGGATCTCCTGTGTCAAAATCCTCAGATTTTCTTTGAACTCTGCTCCTTTCCACAAAACTATAGTTGCCTCCAAAAGGGATCACATCAATTTCGTCCATGCAAGGGTGCATTGTGACATTCCCAGTAAGTCGTCCAGAGGAGTTGCAAGATATGTTGACAGTGCCTCGAGCTGTTCGATGATGCTTCCCGAAGTACTGAGGCGCGTCTCCTGCATAAAAAATAATATCATAATCCCCCTCTATATCCTCCGTTTTTAGATTTGAATCGCTGAATAAATGATCGGGTATTAGCGTTTCGTCGTTAATAGTCTTGTATGGTCTGTTGCTATCCGCTGCAGCTTCACCTTCTAACAGTTCTAGTTTTGCATCGGAGAACTTCCCCATAACTTCGTCAAAATTTTCCTGGTAAACGCCGTCAAAGAAACCATCAACGGATTCCCATGCATATTGACCTCCATCGCCACTCCTCCAACTGAGTATTTCTGTTATATACTCGTAACTTATACCGAACCCTTTTGTACATACACGTCTTTGACGTTTGTCGATATGTTCCACATTTTCTAAGCGAAAGTCGGAGGGAGGCCTGGTACGTCGAACAAAGGACCAAAACCCCTCATCATCACCAGCTTCATCCATTCTGTATCTTGTGCTGAGGGGAAGGAGTGTTAGTTAGTTGTTGTTGCAAGGACTGCGGTTCTGCGGTCGGCGGCAACTTTACTTAGAACGAAAGTTCCCGCCGACCGCTAAATCATCGACAACTCGAAAGGCACACGGGGCACGCACGTATTTACGAGCTCGACCAAATTCCAATCAGAGGATCTAAGCTGAGTCTAAAAACTAAGCTAAGCACATACTAATTCCTATGTATAATTCCGGCTGTAGCCGAATGCTGGAGAACGATTTTGCAGAAAACAATCATGATGGCCGCTGTTTCCCCTACGTTTCCGCTAGTATTTCGATGTCAATAATACCACCTCCACATCGATACCATGGCGCAAAACTCTCACAAAAAGAAATCCGACGCAGCATGGCTAAAACAATGAAAGAATTCGCACTATTTAGGGTGAGGAGGAGCTCCTTGCAAAGGAGACACAACATGGTACACAATAGGTACACAATCTACAAAAAGATTCTTGAATGCCCAATCAGAGTAGAGAAACAGCTCAGCGCTGGTGGATCTACACTCGTATTTGTCAAACTACTGCCATGTACTTGTGGCTATAATCACACTCTGCACGAACATCTGCTGCATTCAAGAGTGTGTCGTTTGATGAGTCGCTACAGCTCTAAAATGAATTGGCAGGCCGTGCTGGAATTGATACGAGTTCAAGAAGGTATATCTATGAGAGACTGCTTCAAGAAGCAGCTGGTAAAGAGTACGAAGCTTGGCGTCTGGGGTTGATCCAGGATCCAGGATGCATATATTGCCGGAACGACTGTGCCTCCACTTCACCGTGTGGGTTTTGAAAGTGCAAAAGCATTGGCAAATAACATCATGAAAGCTGTAGGGAACGCGCCTTTGAGATGTGGAACCAGCGATGAAATGAGCCAACAATTTGCTACCCAAGTGCAATCTCTGTTAGATAGCACTACCCATAAAGAAAGAATGTCTTGACTTTCAACGCGGTGGAATGGGGGCCGCCATCGGTGCTACCTCTCTCTCTGTGTGTGTATGTTCCTGCTGCTGCGATGGGTAGACAAGTGGTTGAAGCTCCGACATTGGGACAAGTAACAAACGAAGTAAGAGACGAATTGGCAACAAAGCCGTCACCCAAGAAGAAAAGAAGAACTAATGTACCAAAAGTTATTGATCCGGTATTGGAAAGTAGAAGAGAGGCTGCTGCACCTAACAATGCGTGAGAAGGGAGTTACACAAGAACAAATCATTGAAAATAGGATACGATGCCAAGTCTGCTTCACGCTGCTGGAGTTTCAGTATCAAAACGTGGGAAGTGTATAAAAGGCTCAAATTTGAATGGTTATCGACCACGAATTATACCACAATTACGGTAAAAAACGAGATGAAAGTAAAAGTGATTATATAAAGCGAAGGTACGAAGAGTCAAAGGCAGGCAAATAGTGCATAATAAGCGAAGAAGGAGCAATTGCATCATCTTCCTCTCTTTTCGTAGGAGTATCGTAGATTCTGAGGCTCGCTTCGCTCGCCTTTCTTCCCCTCTTTCCCCCCGCTTTTTTCCTCTCTTTTCCCCCGACCCGAGCTCGGGCGTGCGTGCGTGAGGAGGAGAAAGTAGTGAGTACAGAATGCGGTGCATGGTGCATGCATCGATCAAGCAACTGAGAGTCGCTTGGTAGAAATGGTGAGTGAGAGTGAGTCTTGCAGCATTAAGGGGCAGTGGGGAGGGGTTTGATCTTTGTGGTGCCAAACCCAAATGTAATGTTAATGTGACAAGTTAATCGACGAAATTGCAACGCAACTCCCAAACCCAAAGTTGCAACTCTAGGCACAACTCATAGTGTGGTACGAGCAAATTCTCAGACGCCTCGTAAGTGATACATATCGATGTAAAGACGCCCTCGTAAGTGATACATTTAAGTACCTACCCTGAAAAACAGAAAAATATTTTAAAATATTCATCTCACCTTGACCTTGACCTTGACCTTGACACCGACGCTGCCCTCGCTCGATAGGCCGAACCGAGTATGCAGATGCAGACCTCTACTGCAACATCATAACTAACTCCCTCTGTCTTGGTTCCGTACAAATCGGACAAGAACAAGAACGTGAACAGAGAACGAGCAGATAATTTTTTGACGTTACAGCTCACAGCTTCTAGCATGGGGAGGAAGCGCAATCAAGGCAAGGCCAGGAAGGCAGCCAAAGAGCAACAGCAATCACTTGATATGTATTTGATGCAAAAGATGCGGGCCGATGGTACACTATGCACGCATGGTTTCGATCGTCGTCTTCGTTCTTCCGAAGATTTTTGCTTTAAATTCGTGGACGCATTTAGGCAATCATTTTATGAAGCTGCCGGAGGCGCCGGTCGTCTCATTGCGGATTGCCTCTTGGATGCTAGAGAAGCTACGAAGGATAAATTTGCCATTGTGTGGGATGATTGTGCCAACATGGAATTCACGATGTCAATCTTTTTGTGTAATGGAACGCAACACATTCTGGACAATTAATATGACACTGCCCGCGAGGTTGCTGCTTTTGCGAGGTATCTCCAGCACCACATCGCTGTTGAGTTGAAACAATCTCAAGCTCTACATCACAAAGTTCTAGACGCGTATAAAGCCGACGTCCACACACTCGTAAAGTTCTTCAGGAAGCGTATTCCCTGCTCCGGCTTGGATGAGAAGTACGAAGAAGTGAAGGATATCACAAAGATGAGTGTGTGCTACAACCCTCAATGTATCAATCTTGATGGGAAGGTAGAACGCAGCAACACAGTGTGTTGCAGTCGATGCCGATGTGTAACACATTGTTCCCGTGAGTGCCAAAAATCGCACTGGAAAACACACAAGCCTCAATGCGAGAGGAACGCTGCATTAAAGACTGAATTCGAAGCCAAATAGCAGAATAATATTTTAGCATCGCATCGAGGGTAGGTAATTTCTGATAGGATGCTCTTCTCTTCACATTCACATGACTTATCAATAGGATTATTTCGTAGATGCATTCAATACTCTGGAAATGTTGTACAAGCCTAAGTCCACCCATTTCGCCCCAGAGAGATCACTCTCTGGCTACAACGTACCTTAAAAAGAATCCAACAATCAGGCTAAATAATAAATCTGCCTTTCATGATTGGAGCAGAATTCTTTTTCACAGAGTTGGGTGATGTACTAGTTCCAGTACCATTACCATCCGCACGAGCAAACCTTATTGAAGAGGCAACCAATTTCCCTTTCACACAATGCCGGATCGGAGCATATTGAAGAGATTAGCCGTCGGATGACTGCTCAGCACTAGAGCATTGGGTTGTTGCGCGTAAAACCTCTCTCTCTCTCTATCTCTCTAAATCTAACTCTAACTCTAAGTAACTCTAACCAATGCCGAAACCCCACCAATGCGAAGAGTGCATTCAATAGTACGTAGCAAGTAGCCAGTAGGCAGTATTTTGACGATGTTCAATAAAATTGTTGGGTAACCACTATCCTATCTTTGAGATTAGTAGCAGTGTATCTACAAATACCGAAGCTGAAGCTGAAGCTTAAGTATTTCAACCAAAGTGAAGTTGTACCTCTAGAGGCCCTTGTAAGTAGGTCGCCTCGACATACAGTCGAATATTATTTTGGACAACCACAAAGATGGCGGGGCAAAACTAGGACAAAGTATGTCCGCTCCTCTTTCTTCGGAATTGATCGACTTCTATTCTCGGAAATACAGAGAAGTGGGACCAGTCGACAGTCGAGACGAACGCGGACCCCGAGCCCGCCAAAAGAAGGCTCCTTCTAAAGGCAATGATGATGATGTATGTAACTAACATCCTGCCACCCAACATCATTGTTGCGAATATCAGCTGCAGAATCAGAGTCAATAGTGACGGCTAAGGCAATCCTTGAAGATGGAAGCTACAATGTGGCAGATTGAGTGGCAGAGGGTCAGGGAAAATCATCCTCATACAGAATTGTTGTCGGGTTGTGGCGGAGATGATCACATCAATGATATGTCAGATGTCAACTGGGAGGAACTCGGTCGTGACATATCAAATAACACCCACTTAATCACTGTTCATTATCACGCAGGCGCCCTCAACGATCATAAGATGTCATATTTCTTTCGAGGATTGACAGGGAGCAATTCTATGGAAGAGGTGTTGCTGCCTGGAAATGGAATAAGCGCAGTAGGAGTTCGGAGCATGGTGCCATTCTTACAC
Organism: Skeletonema tropicum; assembly: GCA_037178625.1. NCBI lineage: Eukaryota > Bacillariophyta > Thalassiosirophyceae > Thalassiosirales > Thalassiosiraceae > Skeletonema > Skeletonema tropicum. The sequence goes on from CM074135.1 coordinate 2,932,038, forward strand.
AATTCAAGCAATCTCATGTATTTGTATCTCCAGGACAACAACATTCAATCAGAGGGATTCAATATGCTGTTGAGTGCATTGAGTGACAGTCCAATTAAAGAGCTAAGTTGCGAAAGATGTGGCATTGAATCGATTGAGATTGACAGCGACTGCTACCCCAAACATTTGAAGGAGTTGTATTTAGAAGACAACAAAATCAACGCTGATGGATGCCGTGGATTAGCCAAATTGCTTCGGGGGGGAGGCACTGTACTGAGTGATCTATTCCTTTACAACAATGAAATTGATGACGACGGCGTTGCTGTTTTGGTCGATGCCCTACGAAAGAATACGTTACTGAAGACTTTGAATTTGCAGGGTAATTATAGCATATCAAAACAAGGACGTATAATGTTGCTGAAGCTAGTGAATGACGTATCAAGCATCGAAGCGACTTTGCAATCCAACCATACCTTGAAATTTATTCATGCTGACTTCTTAACTGGAGAATTAACTCTTCTCAAAGAGGCCACAAGCATTAACAGAGACGAATCCTACTCAGAAGCAGCAGCTGGCAAAGAGAAGGTGATTCAAACACAACTACATAGCGCGACGAAAGCAACACTGGCAGAACTGCAGGACACCAACCATTCTTCGTACAGCGAGATCCAACCTATTCACTTGCCAGAAGTGCTCTCATTGGTTGGCCGACATCATGATCAGGGAGAGCTGTATGTGGCATTGAAATCGTCGATAGCAGGAGTGATCTCTACGGTTAATAGGAAGCAGTGTCTAGAACAACAATGGAGATATCACAATTCCATAGTAGCTGAGCATAAAGCAGCGATGGAGGCAATAGAAGCTGAACTTGCATCGATAAATGCAGCAGAGGGTCATGCAGTAGATGTGGGGAGTGAGAGCGAGTCTCGCAGCAACAAGAGGCGCCGAACGTAGTGGCAGGGGCTGTGGGGAGGGGCTTGATCATCAATGGTTTCACTTTGTGTGGTTTATTCCATAAAAAAGAAGAATTTTAATTACCAGTTAATCAAAGTAGTTGGCGTCGAAACGAACATTGCACCAAATCCCAACCATGCAACTGCAAGGTTCACAAACTTTTTGGGGCTTCCAATCTTCCCTTTACCCAGCTCATTCTCAATCAATGGTGGTAATACAAATGTTAGCGGGCGGGCAGCCAAACAATCCACCCATGATACTTGCCACCTTGTCAAGATCATCCATGGCTAGAACGGCAAAATTGAAAGTGATACTACCACCATTGAAGAGATGACATTCCGTGTTCCGTCGGATATCTCACTGTAGCTCCCCTTCAACATTTTGGATGCACTGCGTTTCACATCACTTCACGTTGTTTTAGGCATCATCTTCTGTACGGAAGCACACACAATCTCCAACGAAGGAAAATCTGAAGAGGAAATGTAAATACGACTGCCAAGCTGTATTCCAGCTGTATCAAAGTGGCCAGCAATCCCTGCGGCAAATTCGTCGTCATGACTGTGCGTACGCTATCTCCAATTGCAATTGCCATCTAGAACGAGACAATCCCAACGATGACTTTGCGATACATGGATGAGAAGTTTTGCTTGTCTTCGGGAGTGTTCACGGCTTCAATCAATGGGACCAATAATGTAATTGATCCTTCAAACCACAACACACTTGCTCCTAGAAAGATAAATCAACAATGTAGATAGAATGCATGTAAAGATTTAGCACGATACCATCTCTTCAAGAAATGAGGTTGACTCATCTCCAGCAACATTACTCTCCTTTCCCATTTGTCGCACGGCCAACCCCAAACACGATGCTAGACAAAAGAGAATCAACACATTTGCCATTAAATTCGTCACAGTCAATCGTCGAATGTCTCTAAAATACAACTCAGCGGTATCTGAATAATCATAAGAAGTAACCACACAGTGGTGGGTATATATCGACATTGCATAGAAGCAACGCCGACATTCGTAAATTCTGTGGGACGAATATGATAGGTAAGACAAACTCCACTGTGCATCAGGGTGATTCCAATCTGAACGAGAAGCTGTCCTCGCTTTCCCCATGCACGAGATATGCCAATTCTGGATAGGAAAGTGCAATTCTTTGACGTCGCTGTTGCTGTTCTTTCGGCTTTTCTTGTCGACGCAACATCTCCACCTTCCAACATTCCAACAAGCAACCACTACTCCACAAAAACATTACAGTCGATAAAAACATCAATGGTATGGCAACAAGATATCCTGCCCCTGCAAATCCATGTGGTAAGTAGAGAATGGCTGGCCCAACCATTCCCTTGATAATTCCAAGTGCAGCTGAGGAGAGTGTCCCACCGAGTCCGTGAGCGTGTGGATCTTCATCTATGATGATGTGGGCGCCTGCTCCTCTCCTCATCCTCAAATTCTTCTAAAATGGGCAGTCTTGTCAAGAGCAATCCAACCGTAGACGATGATGACTCTTGCTCATTACATGACAGCAATACTCGCTTCTCATCAATCGTGCCAGCAAATACATCATCATCGGCTTCTTCTTCTTCATGCGGTGTCCCCAACGAAGCACACTAATCCTCATCACCTCAAACCCAATACTAAACGATTTCACCCGTCCATAACTTTTCTTCAATTTCAATGACGACTCGTTCAATGTATCCAATGCATATTCTGGTACACGTAGACGTATTTGAGGACGGCGTGGGCGTTGAACGAGAGAGAGACCGAATTCTTTTGCGAGTGTGGCGAGGCGGGCTGGAGTCTTCGGCCGGCTGTGTAGGTTTGGAGTAGTGAGCTGTAGGTGTAGGTGGTGGTTGGTGTCACCGGCTGCGGATGATTCACTGCTGTGTCGATCGTTGGGATTGTCCATCATGTGTATAATGTTGAACTCTGAAGACACAGTGTGAGCAGACCACAGATAACGAAAGATGTGTGTAGTTGTCTACAATCTCTTATAAAGAATTGAATTTGCTTGATGGGAAGCCTTCCACCTTTCCTATCCCGGGATAAATGAAGCTTGTGTTTGATATATAATATGAGGGGCGTTCCAACTACGACGTTGTTTGGTTCTTTTGTACCCTCATTCCATCGATTCTGTAGTGTGCTTGTAGCTTGTATGTAGCGGGAAGCTTCTTTCCCGGTTCCCGGTGAGGGTGGATGCGGAGTTGACATTATGTCGCAGTATCTTTTGATTTCCCATTGCCTTTCTCAAAATGAAGACACTATGCACTCGGCCAATAGTGTACAAAACCCTATGCCAACCATTAAGACGGCCATATCTCCAAAAGCATGATAGTCACAACAGCGGACGAATATGTGGCATAATCGCAAGAGGACGTAGAATAAGATTTCGGTGCGATCGATGTGCTGACTAGCTCATTCGAGCGTGAAAAGATGAATTTCCAGGATCTGAGAGGTGTAAATTTGCAGATGCTATCATTCAGCCAGCTCAATTGTGGCAGCAGATGCTCAGAGCAATGGAACGTCAGGAACTTCTTATGCTTGCTTATGCTCATGTGCCCGTGCCACCTGCTCTCAGACTCTCATAATCAAGCCCCTCCCCCTCCCCAAAGCCCCCACCACCACGTTCGGCGTCTCTTGTTGCTACGAGGCTCATTCCTGACATCTACTACGCGACCCTCTGCCGCTTCGATTGTCGCAATTTCAGCTTCTATTACCTCCACTTTGTCTCTGTGCTCAGCTATCATTGCATTGTGGTAATTCCTTTGTTGTTCTAGACACTGCTTCCTATTTATTGTAGATATAACTCCTGCTATGGATGATTTCAATGCCACGTATAGCTCTCCCTGATCATGATTCTTACCTACCAACGAGAGCACTTCGGGCAAGTGGAGAGGGTTAATCTCGCTGTACATAGAATGACCTACTCTCTGTAGTTCTGCCAACTCTGCTCTTTTCCTGTGATGTAGCTGCAATTTGATCACCTTTGCCCTAGCAGCTGCTGCTGGGCTGCGGTTGCCTTCCTCTCGGTTGATCTGCATAGCCATATTGAGATGTTCGTCCGTAAGTGTATCCAATGAGTCCACAAAGAGATAACTCAAGGTATGGTTGGATTGCAGAGTTGCTTTGATGCTAGAGATGTTATTCACGAGCTCCAACAACATGCACTGTCCTTGTTTTGATATACCATTATTCCTATCAAGATTCAGCACAAACAAAGATGTGTTCTTTTGAAGGGCGTCAACTAAAATGCCCACTCCTTCATCGTCAATTTTATTGTTAGCGAGATATAGATCAGTTAGCGCAGAATTTTCACCCTGCAGTAGTTTTGCCAGTCCACGGCATCCATCACTGTTGATTTTGTTGCATTCCAAATTTAGCTCCTGTAAATGCTTGGGGATATGCTCATCGTCAATTTCAATCGATTCGATGCCACAACCCTCACAACGCAACTCTTTAATTGGGCTATTTCGTAACGCCCTCAGCAGCATATTAAATCCTTCTGATTGTAAATCATTATTATCGAGATCCAAAAACATGAGATTGCTAGCATTTTGTAAGAATGGCACCAAACTCCGCACTGCTGCCACGCTTAACTGATTGTCGTGAAGATGCAATTTTTCTATTGAGTTGCTCCCTGTCAGTCCCCGGAAGAAAAGCGTCATCTTGTAATCATTGAGTGCGTTATCGTAAAGAACTACTTCTGTCAAGTGGGTGTTGTTTGATATATCGCGACCAAGCTCCTCCCAATCCTCGTCGGTCATATTTTGGACGTAATTATCATAGCCGTGTAGATCTAACTCCGTCGCATAAGGATCATTTTCCTGGATCATCTGCCATTCGGCGAGCCACTCTTGGTCCTCGTTGGGATTACTGTCGTTACCGTCCATTCTGCTGGCCCGCTACTGTAGTGTAGGTGTGTAGTTCTTTTCACGCATCATGTTATCGTGGTAGGAGTAGATCTCGTGGTTGTCGATGATTTAGCGGTCGGTGGCAAGTTCTGTTCGAACAAAAGATGCTGCCGACCGCTAACGAAATCTTTGCCTTGCTCACACATTAGCCTGCATCTTGTAAATGTCTAATGCTGGCTATTTTCTCGAAGGCAGCATGAATATTATGGATCATCGTCTCTATCCACAGTAATTATCTGCGAGTTGGGCGAGACTGCACGACGGGAAAATCGTAATTATCGGGCTGCATCTGGAATCATTGATCTAGCATCGATAGAATTTCAATTATATGGACTGCTCAACTAACTGCAGTGTCTGTTTATTCTTAAGAAACATCTGCTATTGAAGCCTTTGTAGGCCGAGGGCAGAGCAGCATTTCTGTCTGTTGATAGGCCTGTTATAGGCAAGATACAAATAGTTTTACAAGACACAACATTATCTCTTCTAATACAGCAGCGTTGAAAAGTCTAGAGCAATGGACAACGACGATGAAGATAACAACAGCTCCGTAGCTTCTCTAAACGAGGCCGAGGTGTGGCTGGCCAAATGGTTGGCCGTCTTGCAGAGTATCAGGGAAAATGATCCAGATACGACGTCATTATTGGAGAATGGAGATTATAGACACATGATAAACATGACCGACGAGGAATGGGTGCAGCTTGGTCGAGATATATCGAGCAACACCCACTTGGAAACTATCAGTCTTTACGATGGCATCCTCGACGATCATCAGTTATCGCTATTGTTCAGGGGGTTGACTAGGAGCAGTTCCATAAATTACATGCGCATAAATAATAATGGGTTGAGCGCAGCAGGAGTCGGGAGTATCATGCCATTTCTACAACATGCAGATTCTCTACTAGAGTTGAACATCAGTTGTAACAATATTCAATCGGAAGGGTTCAACTCATTGGTGCGAGCGTTGACTGAAAGTTCCGTCGATACGCTGTATTGCAATGATTGCGGCATCCACTCGATTGAGATTGATAGCTATTGCTTCCCCAAACACCTGACAGTATTAAATTTATGCAATAACATGATCAACTACGATGGATGCCGTGGACTAGCAAAATTGCTGAAGGGGAGAGATTCTACGTTGAGGCATCTATATCTCCTTAGCAACAAAATTGATGACGAAGGAGTGGGAGCACTTGCTGACGCCCTTCAAAACAATACATCACTGTTGACTCTAGACTTAAGGAAAAATCATGACATATCAAAGCAGGGACAAATTGTGCTGTTGAAGCTAGTGAATGACATCTCTAGCATCAAAGCAACATTGCAATCAAATCACACCTTGAAAATTCTCACTCTACAGCCAGTGGATGCAGCAATTCGGAGGAATATCAATATGGCAACAAGCATCAAAAATGATAAAAAGAACCCAGATGCAGCTCGAAGAATGAAGATGATTCAGACACAGCTACAAAGTGAAAGAAGAGAGGAGTTGGCGCATTTGCAGGGAGTAATCCATTCATTGTACAGTGAGATCAACCCTCTCCATCTTCCAGAGGTACTTGCATTGGTGGGACAGCAACATGGTCAGGCAGAACTGTATGTGGCGTTGAAATCATCGATAGCAGGAGTGATATCTACAGTGAACAGGAAGCAGTGTCTACTACAGCAAAGGGTGTATTATAGTGCCAAAATAGATGCCATAGACGCTGAAATTGCCACAATTGAAGGGGCAGAGGCAAGTGTGGAAGATATCAGGAATGAGTCTCGCAGCAACAAAAGACGCCGAAAGTGGTGGTGGGGACTGTGGGGAAGTGCTTAATGAATTTCACTTCGTCTGTGATATAATTAGTAATACTAAATTTTCTAGCTAATACTGATATCGTTCGTTGGCCACAGTCAGATAAGTTTCTGGCAGCTGATAACCAAAGAGCCCAGATCTGAGACTGAGAAGTAGAAGAGGATAGAGAATCGCAAAGCCAAAAGCTATTGTAAATCATGAGGAGGAATATTTGGTTATGCAAACGCTATCGATGAGCTAATTCTCCCGCTCACATCACATTCGGCGTCTTTTATTGGTGCGAAGAGAATCACTCCTCACATCCACTTCACGACCCTCTGCCTCTGCTGCTTCGATTGCCGCAATTTCAGCTTCTACCTCTTCCATTTTGGCTCTATACTCAGCTATCATTGTGTTGTAGTATGTTTTTTCCTGTTGTAGACACTGCTTCCGGAGCCAACCCTGCAAATGTGCACAGGCACGAGAGGCCGACGTTCGGGACTCCAAACAGTTGAGTAGCGATAGGAAGCGTGTAATCAAGATTCAATCATCTCGTTCGGGGGAGCTTGATGTAGCAGGTACAAAATGTCACATCCAGAAAATCTAAAATGGCAACGGCGCCGGGTCGCGAAAGATGCATTTACAGTTGGTGCAGTCCCAATCTATCGCTGTCATTTTGCTAGGGTACCAGACCTTAATTGTGTTCCATGTTCAATCGATCGCATGATAGCATTGTTAGAATGAAAGAAGCAGTATTGATAGTTATAGAAGTAAGGATGTCAATAGGTTATATTATGTTAGTACCATCTAGAATAGACGCGCGGCTCGGGGTTAGAGTGAAACTTGGGTAAACCATACAAGTGCATTCTAACATATCATGTGTTACACTTCTTTTGCCCCAAAATGTGTGTCTAAGCCTTTAGCACGACAGAATCCTTCCCATAAATGACCTCTTCAACCCACAAAGGGAGGTCGAATGCTGATCGATGGATACGAGGGTGATAATACAATGTCTCGCCTGTCAGCTGTTTGTATTGAGCAATAACTCGCTTCCAATTCACTTCTGGCGAGGTATCCATTTTGTATTCGCAATCATCAGAGGAGACGCATGTATCATCCTTGATTTTGCGAGCATGGGCGACGAAGAATCCAATTTGACCTGTGGGGTATGTCCCAATACTGATGCTTCCATACCGTGGCTTCTCGAAACCCTTCTCATGGAGAATGTTGCCCCACTTGCGAATGGATTCGAGATTACTGGGTATGTTGTAGGTCTCAGCCTGCATCACCAACACCCCCTCATTGGGCTTCAGCAGCCTAAAAAGGCTCTGAAAGTGTGACTCCTCAAACAGCACCGAGCTGGGTAGAGTTTCAATGTTGCCATCCTCGTCATACCAGAAGGGATCACTCGCATCCTGTATGATCACGTGATAGCTCTTTTCGGACTGCTTGACATACTCCGCACCATCTCCAATAACCAAGTTAACTCTCTCATCATTCCAAACATTCTCAGCCCATGGAAAGAATTTCTGAGATATATTGACAACTCCTTCGTCCAGCTCTACATGATCAATGGATCCAATTTGAGGATACTTTAGAAGCTCCGAAACTACGTATCCATCGCCTCCTCCTACGACTAACGCCCGCATTGGGTCATCATCCTTCCCATCACGACGGGCGAGGTATTCCATTACGGGAACATGGGCCAGCATTTCATTGTAATGAGGCGCATCCCTTTCGGTCAGCTGTAGGCAATCATCGAGGACGAATACCTTACATTTACATGAGAGGGTAAGATTAGTTGATCAGGTATCGTTTTGCAAACATGGTACATAACGCTACTACACTGCAATTGAGATGACCCACATCCTTTGCACGTACCTTGCCAAAGTGATCGCTGTTGAACACTTCGATGTTCTGGAATGTGGATTGCAGTGAGGCTAGCGGCGGGTTGTCGACGATTATCGTTTGCGCCCAGTCAACTTCATCCTCGTCCTCAATGATCGCCCTCCAGTCTCTATTGCCGTCGTCTTCTCCTTCGGCGCCATTGCTGAGTCTCGATTGTTCGAGCCTCGTCAAAGTTGAGACATCTTCTCCTGCCGCGAGGGTCAATCGCAGCAATACCGCAGTGAGTAGGTGTAGCATCTTGGGCGTCATCATGTGGAGAAAAAAAATCACTCAGAGACAACACCCATAAAGTATACTCTTGCAACACGAGTCTCAAAGCAAGGCAATAAGCTGAAAGAACAGGTGGCCGCTCAATGAAGGTTCAATGTTCAATGGCGAGTGCGTAACAACCTGAGATTTATGTCATAACTTCTTTTACTTACATCATTGGCGTTGACCAAAATTCAAACGCCGAAACCTACTTATTCCGACGCATGTACATGAAAAAAGGAAGCGGCACCCACAAAATTTATTTTCCTGATTCCTGATTCTCAATCGTCACAGAAATATGTACAATATCTCGATAACCTTGTAAGTAAAGCCCCACTCACAAACAGACCCGCAGTAGGGGAGTAGACAGTGTATTGCATTTACCCAGGCCATTTGGCTTTGACCACCAATACATTCAATGGACGAGTGATTCTCTCCGCACAAATAAAAGACGTCAATGTGATGTGAGCGGGGGAATTTGTTCATCGATCAGCTTCTAACATCAAGTTTATCAAGTATTCCGTACGTATTTCTCCCCATGATTTACGATGGCTTTTCATTGCTTTCACTCTGGGCTTTGCTATTCTCTATCCTCTTCTACTTCTCAGCTATGGGCTCTTTGTTATACACGCAACCACAACCTTATCTCTTACTGTTGGCAACAGACGATATTAGAATCAGCTAGAAAGTTTAGCATTACCCATTATATCACAGACGACGTGAAATTGATCAAGCCCTTCCCCACAATCCCCACCACCACTTTCGGCGTCTTTTGCTGCTGCGAGACTCATTCCTGATGTCTTCTAGACTTGCCTCTGCTCCTTCAGTTGTGGCAATTTCAGCTTCAATGCCATCTATTCCAGCCCTGTGATATGCCCTTTGTTGTTGTAAGCACTGGTTCCTATTTACTGTAGATATCACTCCAGCTATCGATGATTTCAATGCCACATACAGCTCTCCCTGACCATGATGTCGGCCTACCAATGCAATAACTTCGGGCAAGTGAAGAGGATTGATTTCGCTGTATATCGATTGACCTACTCCTTGGAATCCTGCCATCTTTGTTCTTACACCGCTATGTAACTGTGTCTTAATCACCTTTGCCCTAGCAGCAGCTGCTGGGTTGCGGTTGCCTTCCTCTCGGTTGATAGAAGTAGTCGTAAAGATATACGCCTGAATATATATGTATTTCACTGAAACCAATGGGTCCACATAGAGACGTTTCAAGGTATGGTTGGATTGAAATGTTGCTTTGATGCTAGAGATGTTATTTACAAGCTTCAACAACAAGCTCTGTCCTTGTTTTGATATACCATTATTCCTCGCCAGATCTAAAGAAACCAATGATGTATTCTTTTGAAGCGCGTGAACAAGGATGCCCACTCCTTCATCGTCGATTTGATTGGCATCGAGATGTAGGTGAGTTAGCGTGGAATCACTCCCCTGCAGCAATTTTGCTAATCCACGACATCCATCAGCGTTGATGATGTTATCATGTAACCATAACTTCTTCAAATGTTTGGGTTTTTGCTCGCTGTCAATCTCAATCGATTCGATGTCGCATCCATCGCAACGCAGCCATTTAATAGGACTGTCACGTAATGCCCTCAGCAGCATATTAAATCCTTCCGATTGTATATTATTACCATTGAGGATCAAATACATGAGATTTTTAGCACTCTGTAAAAATGGCACCATGCTTCGAACCCCTGCTGCAGTTAACTGATTTTCACACAACTGCATACTTCCGATAGAGCTGCTCCTAGTCAATCCCCGGAAGAAAAATGACATTTTGCGATCATTGAGGGCGCCTTCAGTAAGACGGACATATTGCAAGTAGGTGTTGCTCGATATATCCCGACCAAGCTGTTCCCAGTCCACGTTGGTCATAATATTTTGCTCGAGGCGAAGATGCAATTTCGTCGTATGAGGATCATTTTCATTTATCCTCTGCCATGCGGCGAACCGATCGTATTCGTGGGGACCACCTTCGTTATTGTCCATTCTGCTGGGCGCTGGGTGGCAGCCTGAATGCGGGCTACGACCATAACGTACACGTTGACTACACAAACAGCTGCAACATGAAAACACACATGAGGGTTGACGGGTTTGTTTGAAATAATTGTACTTATCGGAGTAGTGCAGGATATTTCTGTGCTACGGTAAACTACGTATCACTGGTATTGTACACAAGAAAAGTATGGAATCTTTCTCAGAAGTGTTGGTTTGGTTTTTAGGGGGCCCAATCCGGGAAAAAGTCTTTCCCCCAAAATACCCCCGAGACAAGGGAAGTGGACACCAGAGGCTGTTCTGGTGTCCATTTATTGCTTCTAAATGTCTATTTTGGGGAAATCTTGAAGCGGGCCGCATGCGCATCCAGCAACCTGGGCTCACATCGTTTGTGTTTTGCAGTGCTTGTTCCCACGAGTAGACCTAAAGTGATGGAGAGGCGCAAATTAGAGTTACATGGTGGAGAGGAATATCAAGTATTGCGGTGGGAAGCTTCTTTTATTGCACTGGATGTCAATGTCAATGTCGTCATCCTGATCCCCTGGTCGCTTCTGCTGCTTCTTAATTGCTGGCTCTGTCTCTACTTTGCTGTGCTAACTTGCACTTGCAACCTAAAAAATTAAGACTGTAGTTTAGAACAATAATTGAACAAGATCAACTTATGCTACTGCTATTCTCAATTGCAATATCCCACTACTCTACCAACCCTCCTCTGCTGCTCGATCGTTGCAATTTCAATTTCAGCTTCAGCTTCTATAGCTTCCACTTCAGCTCTATGCTTAATATTACTATTATGGCTCTGTGATATGCCTTTGTTGTTGTAGACACTGCTTCCAATTCCTATAGATATAACTCCAGCTATCGATGATTTCAATTTCAATGCCACGGCCACGAAAAGTAGTGGTAGTGATTTTAAAGTTAAAGTGGGTGTATCTACACCTACACCTACACCTACACTCTCTAGAGTACAAACTAATAACAAATTGAATTTGCTTGCTAGCGTCCAATGTCCAACAACACAACGTAGCTTCCTTGTGTTCCAGGTGGTTAGGCTGGTGAGCAGGTAGGGATTCGCTTACTCTGTTGCACATGACCCCGTAAATAAGTAGTGAGAAAGTACATACATTACTTTTATGTAGATGTTGCACATGACATGAGTGTAAGTTGAAGAAGAGCTGGTGCGAAGTTTTTCATACCAGTTCCTACAGTTTTGTGATGGAACAAGGCGAAAAGCCTCTCTTTCATCCGCATGCAGCATCTCGCATCTATGTATATTATAGTAGTCTTTGGGGTGTTGGGTGCATAAGTAAGAAGTAGTAAAGGCGTCTCTTTGTCGATACAAACATCATCAATATTATTGAGGACATGGACGGCACCACTGTCACTGCAGACGACGCCGCTGCGATGGAGAATCATCGCCGCATGCTCCTGGGGCAGCTAGCTACTATCCGCTCTCTGATGCACAAAAATAACGATGACTTTCGTGACAACATCGGCGTCGAAGATGTTGGGAAGGAAGGCATGCCGCGCAAAAAAAGTAAAATTTCGACGGAGCTGATTTTGGCAGTGATGTTGGACGTCATCATGCTCCTACATTTATTTGATGAGGATGACGGAGTCATGATGCCGTCGTCGGTATTTTCTGATGAAACGGCATCCGATCAGCAACAGTTGATGTTGACGAGTGACGCCATCGCAGCTACCGCAGAGATGACGATGAATAGGACAGCAGCGGCAGTAACTAAGATAGAGGAGGAGCGAGCGGTGGAGTCGGATTCCATCGCCGCCGCAAAGAAGAAGAAGATGAAAAGAACAGCGGCTTCAAAGAATAGGAAGAGACGTAACAAGCGGAAGAACAGGAACAAGGGAGAGGGAGCCGCCAAGCAGAATAAGAAGACGAAGCTTACATCATGGTCATGGTTCGGTGGAATTATTTCACTCATTATGATGGTCACCTTCGGCAGCTCCGTCACGAAGTTAACTTTCCCTCTCTCACTGATTCATCAAAGTGATGGAGCGGAGGGAGGGGAAGTCCCCCCAGCCATGCAACCGTCTGCATCTCGATCTCTTCGTCAAAATCAAAAGCACCATCGGCAGCGATCAATTTCGCGCGACATTATCAGTCCCTCGCCAGCCAATCTGCCGCCTACAATCTTCTCACCGACTGCGGCTACTAGCAATCTTCGTATGAAATCAGAAGAATTAAGATCATCGACATGCTATGACACGCCCAACTGGAGGGATATGGATGGTACAGAATGTTATATCTATGAAATATATTTCGATCCAGGATGTCCTAATACTGACAGCTGGGCAGGACCTATGGGACCAGCGACTGTTAACTGCTGTCATTGCGGTGGGGGTAGCAGTACTCTTTCTCCTACCATGTCTAAAACCACCTACAGCTACAGCCCTTTTCCTACAGAAATACGCTTTCTCCCACCTCCCCCAACCCCTGCTTGGACTCTCCCAACCCCAAACAATTATTTTGGTCTTCCTACTATAGCATTTGATGTTGACGACTTACCCCCGACTACTCCTAGTCCTACCTACTCCCCCAAACCATCAAGCTCTCCCACAACATCAAGCTCTCCCACAACATCAACATCTCCAACAATCTTTCCATCAATTTCATCAAATCCAACACAATTTTGCTTGAACACGCCCAAGTGGAGGGATAATTTTGAAAATGGGTGTGACTTTTATGAAAAGAAGACTACGCTTTGTCCTAAATCTAAAGACTGGGCAGGGAGTATGGGATCAGCGACGGATAACTGCTGCGAATGTAGTGATAGTGGAGGCACCCGCACTGTAAGTCGAATTTATTCTTTTGTGTGAAATGAAGCTGAACGAATCATGTGTCTAATACAATTTTTGTCAAATCTCAATCACAATTACTTCAGTGTGAGGATTTCGTGTCAAAGTGTAAGGACTACTTTGACATCTTGGGTATTGAAAATGGTATTGTCTCACAATATTGTGCAGAAGCAGAGTCTTGTTCCTGTGGAGACCATGACTACAACTTTGTTCCTGATGTGAGAAAGGACTACCAAAAGACGGTTGGGTTGTATAATGAGTGCAGGTGCAACTTTTGGTCCAAACTATGTGAAGATAAAGATATCGAAGCGGGAGAAGCTTGTGATTATGCGGCTGAATATTGCTGCGGAGATTACCGAGATAAGGAAATTGATTACGTTGCGTTAATTTTAGGGAATGACGATGACGATGGATATCTCGACATCGTCCTCAACTATCCGAACAATGCTACATGCTACTGTGATTTCTTCATGTACGCTGAAAATGAATTTGGATATGTGTTGAAGACAAAGGCATTGAATACAAACAAAGAGTTGAGGAATCCTTGTAAAGGGGTCGATTTAAGTGCAAGCTACAGCGACAGTAGTGGCGATGTCGATGAGAGGACAAGTCTGGAGGCGATGTACAATAAAATGGATGGTCCGAACTGGAAGAAAAACGATGGTTGGATGAACGAGACAGTGCATCATTGTCACTGGTATGGAATATCTTGCGGCGTCGACGGACGCATCATCAGTATTGATTTGAGGGACAACAATCTTGCAGGCCAATTTCCAATTTACCGCGACCACAGCTACGTCTACCCATCGAATGGCGAAGAAAGGGAATACACAAACACCAATTACGGTTTGGCAAATCTTTACAAGCTTCAATTCGTCGACTTGGCAGATAACAAGCTCACTGGTATGATCGACTATGCTCCACTCTACAATCTTCCTTCACTTGCACACTTCGATGTTTCGGGAAACCAGCTAAGCGGAGAAATAAATGCACTTGTCTCTCCAGCGCTAACGTATGCGAACTTTCGCAGCAACAACTTCACGTCTATGCGTCGTTTCGACGAGTACAAGGGATCCTACCAAACACTACGCTTTTGCGACGTGAGTAGCAATGCTATCCAGATAAATGCCACAGACAGCCTAAAGAATTTTCCACCCCACATCGAGCAATTATTTGCATCAAACAATAATTTTTACGGGAGCCTGCCAAAATCGATGAATAACCTTCCAAAGTTGCGTCAATTTAACATGTCATGCAATGCTCTCACCGGGAGTCTTCCAGAGTCAATGAATAATCTTCCACAGTTGCGACAATTCGATATCTCGTCCAACGCTCTCTCCGGGCTGCTGCCAGGCTTTGCAGATTCGATTTTGACTCTCAAAGAGCTACACATGTCCAACCAAACGATTGGCTTTACTGGATCAATTCCAGAAGATATGTGGAGATTCCAATCCCTCAAAATATTGAATCTAGCCGGCAACAAGCTAGAAGGTACTGTTCCACCCTTCATTGGAAATATGGCAGTGTTGGAAGTGTTTGATTTGTCTAACAACCTTCTGAAAAGCTCGATTCCTCCCGAGCTTGGAATGCTTCAAGGTGAGTATCACGGTCTGTTACATCTTGCATCTGCATGATAAATCATATGTGCTCACACTAATCTTAACACTTTTGTTGTCACTTGATGTTAACGGCTCTTATGCGGTCATGTTCGCAGGTGTGTTGAAACACCTTGATCTTTCTAACAATACCTTTTCCGGAGTTATACCTTCTGAGATTGGGCAGCTTCAGGGCGCTTCTGTCTTTTTGAAATTGAAAGACGACAACTCTTACAATGAATCCAAGACTGCTCCTCTGAGTCTTTGTGTGTTGCGTAGTGTCGAGTACTTTGATCTAGTAAATGACACGGCATTATGTCCAGTCGAACGAAATGCCTTGAGCGAATTTTATGATGCGTCCAAGGGTGCAGAGTGGACAAATGATACCAATTGGCTGGATGAGTATGAACGCTACTGCGGCTGGCATGGAGTCATTTGCGACGACATGAGTAACGTGCTAAACTTAGAACTTGCCAACAATGGCTTGTCTGGGAGATTGAGCGAGAGCATTGGAAATCTAACTTCCATCAAAAAAATGGACTTGAGTGATAATGACATGAAGGTGATGCCTACCTGCTAAAAACTTGATGCATTGCGACCTTTCTTTCCTTTGTTGCTAACACACTCTCTCACAAAACAACACCGTCCTTCTCACACTCGACAACATAGGGATCGATTCCAACAGAGATAGGCCTGCTTTCCGACCTCACTTATCTGCGTCTCTGTTACAATGCTTTCACAGGAACGCCACCTGAACACCTAGCAAATTTGACAAAACTTGAACTCCTTCAGCTTCAAAGCAACAGGATTACTAAAATGCCTGCGATACCAAGATTGACCGGGACTGAATATGGAGATTCCACATTCGTGACAGACTGTGGAGTGCCCTCTGCCTTTGATGCGGCTCTTGTGTGCACAAATTGTACCATGTGTTGTGAGTTTCATATTCTAATGATGCTCAATTCGCATTGTTTGTTTGAAATACCTCTCACCAACTTTCATTGACATTACGCCCTAGGTAATGCAAATGAGGATTGCTATCCCCAACGAGACACGCTAGTTGTTAAAATGGGCCTTAAGAACTATGGCATATTTGCTGCTGTGCTCATTGTTTGCTTCGTTGTATTTTGTTGCGTGGTCGCCCTATTTTTATATCACTCCCGCAAGCGCAAGAATCGTGGAAACGCTGTAGAAATGTCAGCCCAAAGGAGACTTGAAGATAACCAATTTGCTTTGAGGAAAGTTGGCAAAGAATCAGTATATTCGTACATAGTTACGGACAAGCGTCCTGGTTGGCTGGCAGCTTTTGTCACACTTGGCATACAGTTTGGAATTCTCGTCATATTTGTCTTAGTGTCGGAAACCAACTTGCAGGACGACAATATCGACATAGAATTCACCTGGAAATGCCCTCGCGACTCACATACGTGCGATAACAAAGCCGATTTGGCCACCGCTGGCTGGTGTATTTTTACTCTGTTAATGATTGCCTTTCTTGCAAAAGATATGATAAATGGATGCAAGTTGATTTATTACTCATCCAAAACTAGGCACTCCCTCGGCTCAAGGATTCGATATTTCGTGGGTGGGACGGGCTTGTGTTCAATTACATTATACGCCTTATTTGTAAGTTATTGCAATGATGTTTGTCATTATTTGTCCCTCATCGTGATATACCTGATATTGATAACATGTTTGTCCGTCTGACCACACTCACTCAGGTTAGTACCGTATACAACAATGCAATCGCCACAAGCAATACTGAAATTATTGTCAACTCAGTAGTTGTGTTATTCATAATGGAAATAGACGAGTGTATCTTCTCTGCATTGGGGGCAATCAACGAGAAATGGACAGAACATGCATCTGGTGGTTCAGAATCTAGTTCAAGTGCAGATGCAAATGTGGAAGCAGAAAAGGAAGGCAAAATCGAGGAATTGAAAGAGGAAATTGCACTTCAAAACGCTAAGATTGCATCTCAACAGGAGGAGCTCATGCTTCAGAAGGATCAGATGGCGAGACAAAATGGCGAGATAGCATTGCTCCGCGAGACAGTGCAAAAAATGCAAGATTCTCATCCTGGGTTAGTCACATCATCCGAAAGCATTGCTCAATGTGCTGCAGATGAAAGCTTGACTGTACTTTTAGCCGAGTCGGAAGATACACTTCAGATGGGGCAGATGTCGCCACCCAACATATGGAGATTACATTGCTCCGAGCACGATGCAGAGAAGGGAGAAGAGGGGGCACAAGCAGGAGTGGCTACATCCGACTGTGATACCTGCTCCGAATAATTTTAAAGGGGAGAAGCGAAGCCAAAGCAAGATTAATGCCTTTTTTGTCGCTAACGCACCCCTGCTGTGACCAACTTCATTTGAAACAATGCTCGATTCACGATGACTCATTAGTTCTAGTGATGTGGCGATGAAATCATCGATAGCAAGAGTGAGCTGAAGCAGTGCCTGGCACAAAAAAGGGCACATCACAGGGCTAGAATAGCGGCGATGGAAGCTATAATTGCCACAATTGAAGAAGCAGAGGAACATGAAGAAGGTATCAGGAATGAGTCTCGCAGCAAAAGACGCCGAAAGTGGTGGTGGAGACTGTGGAGAGGGGCTTAATGAATTTCACTTCGTCTGTGAGTTAATGAGTAATTCTAATTTTTGTAGCTAATAATGATATCGTTCGTGCCCACAGTCAGATAAGTTTGGGCTACAAGTGAAACACGAATAGCCCAGAGACGAGAAGCAGAAAAGGATACGATAGAGCAAAGCCCAGAGCAAAAGCAACAATTCGTAAATCATGAGGAAGAATACTAGTTTATACAAGATGTTAGACGCTGATCGATGAGCTGAATTCCCCCGCTCACAATGGTTCGACACTGATCGATGAGCTGAATTCCCCCGCTCACTTTCGGCGTCTTTTGTTCCTGGGAAGAGACTCATTCCCCATATCCACTGCACGACCCTCTGCCTCCGCTGCCTCAATTGTCGCAAGTTCAGCTTCCACCTCCCTCACTTTGGTTCTACACTCAGCTATCATGGCGTTGTAGTACACTCTTTGCTGTTGTAGACACTGCTTCCTGTTCACAGTAGATATCACTCCCGCTATCGATGATTTCAATGCCATGTACAGCTCTCCCTGATCATGATTCTTACCTACCAATGCAAGCACTTCGGGTAAGTGCAGAGGATTGATCTCGCTGTACAAAGATTGACTTATTCCTTGTAGTTCTGCCAACTCTGCTCTTACACCGCTATGTAGCTGTGTTTGAATCACCTTTGCCCTACCAGCAGCTGCTGGGTTGCTGCTGCCTTCCTTTCTATTGATCTGAGTAGCCCTGTGGATATGCGCCTGAATATCTATGTCTGTAACCAATGGGCTCACAAAGAGATTTTTCAAGCTATGGTTGGATTGCAGAGTTGCTTCGATGTTAGAGATGTCATTCACGAGCTTCAGCAACATGCACTGTCCTTGTTCTGATATACCATCATTCCTCTGAAGATTCAACCAAGTCAATGATGTATTCTTTTGAAGGGCATCAACAAGTATTTCCACTCCTTCATCGTCGATGTTATTGTTAGCGAGATGTAGATCAGATAGAGTTGAATCTGCCCCCTGCAGCAATTTGGCCAATCCACGGCATCCATCAGCGTTGATTTTGTTCCGAACTAAATTCAGATGTGTCAAATGCTTGAGGACATTTTCGCTGTCAATCTCAATTGACTCGATGCCACATCTATCGCAAAACAGCCGTCTAATGGGGCTATTTCGTAACGCCCTCACCAGCAAATTAAATCCTTCCGATTGTAAATCATTATCTTCGAGTTCCAAACATTTGAGATAGGGTGCATTTTGTAAAAATGGCATCATGCTGCGAACTCCTGCTGCGCTTAATCCATTACGGTGCAAACTCATCCGTTCAATAGAAATGCTCCCTGTCGATCCCCGGAAGAAAAATGATATCTTATGATCGTTGAGGGCGTCATGGCAAAGAGTTACTTCTATCAAGTGTGTGTTGTTGGATACATCACGCCCGAGCTCTTCCCATTCCTCGTCTGTGAAATTTTGGGTGTGATGTTGATCGCCGTCTAGATCTAACTCCGTCGTATCAGGATCATCTTCCTTGATCCTCTGCAAAGTGGCATTGTAATCCTCTTCGTCCTCCTCGCTGAGATTACTGTCGCTATCGTCCATTCTGCTGGCCGGCTGCCACAAGCCACAACAGTGTACAATAGCAAAAGATGTTATGTTATGATGTTGTGTTGTTTGAGTTGGATGGATGCGGCGCGGGGCACCAGCCTTTGTTTAGGGGGCCAAAAGCCCCAAATACCCCCAAGATTTTAAAGGATACCTAAAGTCTATGTTGGGGATAATCTGGCCTTTCAAAGCGGGGGAGCCCGCATCCAACCAAACTTGTGCGATCCAGTACTTCTTTTTATCTACACATGAGACCAGATTGAATATCCAGATATTTTCAGATAGTCCTTCTGATCGACTTCTTTTATTGCACTGGGTGTCAATTTCATCTTGGTTCGCTTCTGCTTCTTCTTCTTCATTGCTGGCTCTAACTTAATGCTCGGCTAACTTTGCGACCTAAAACAAAAGTGATGAGTGGAGAGTTACAGCAATAATTGAACAAGATCAACTTCAATTGCTATTGCTATTGCTACTGCTAGTCTTAATTGAAATACCCACTGCTAAACTAACTCTCTCCTGCTTCGAACGTTGCAATTTTAGCTTCTATCGCCTCCACTTCAGCTCTATGCTCAGCTATTATGGCTCTGTGATATGCCCTTTGTTGCTGTAGGCATTGCTTCCTGTTTACTGTAGATAACACTGGACCTATCGATGAATCAAATGCAATATATATCTCTGTCTCATCATAATTCTTACCTCCCAATGAGAGCACTTTGGATAGGTGAAGAGGATTGATCTCGCTGTACAAGGAATGGTTGATGTCCTGTAGTTCTGCCAACTCTGCTCTTCTATCACTATCTCTAGAGCTATAAATTTATAGTATTGATATGCGCCTAAATATCTATGTCTGTGACAGATGAGTCCAATGAGTCTACTGCTCACTCGCGCTGATCGACCGAGATTCCTTTGACACAATGCTCGATTCACGATGACTCATTAGTGTTAGTGATGTGGCGATGAAATCATCGATAGCAGGAGTGAGCACGAAGCAGTGCCTGAAACAACAAAGGGCACATCACAGGGCTAGAATAGCGGTGATAGAAGCTGAAATTGTCACAATTGAAGAAGCAGAGGAATATGAAGAAGGTATCAGGAATGAGTCTCGCAGCAAAAGACGACGCCGAAAGTGGTGGTGGAGACTGTGGAGAGGGGCTTAATCAATTTCACTTTGATTGTGAGTTAATGAGTAATACTAAACAATCTAGCTAATACTAATATCGTTCGTTGGTCACAGTCAGATAAGTTTGTGGCAGCATGCGAAACAAAGCGCAGAGACGAGACGTATGAAAGGATAGAGCAAAGCCCAGAGCAAAAGCAATAATTCGTAAATCATGAGGAAGAATACTAGTTTATACCAGATTTTAGACGCTGATCGATGAGCTCATTCTTCCCGCTCACAATGGTTCGATACTGATCGATGAGCTGAATTCCCCCGCTCACTTTTGGTGTCTTTTATTGGTGCCAAGAGAATCACTTCCCCGCATCCACTGCACGAACCTCAACCTCCGCTGCTTCGATTGCCGCAATTTCAGCTTCTATTGCCTCCATTTGGCTCTATACTCGGCTATTATGGCACTGCAGTACGCTTTTTCCTGTTGTAGACACTGCTTCCTATTCAAAGTAGATATCACCCCAGCTATCGATGATTTCAATGCCAAATACAGCTCTCCCTGATCATGATGTTTACCTACCAATGCAAGCACTTCGGGTAAGTGAAGAGGGTTGATCTCGCTGTACACAGAATGACTTGTTCCTTGGAATCCTGCCAACTCTGCTCTTATACCGCTATGTAGCTGTGTCTTAATCACCTTCGCCCTAGCAGCAGCTGCTGGGTTGCAGTTGCCTTCCTCTCTATTGATCTGAGTAGCCCTGTCGATATGCGCCTGAATATCTATGTCTGTAACCAATCGGTCCACTGTGAGATACTTCAAGGTATGGTTGGATTGCAGAGTTGCTTCGATGTTAGAGAAGTTATTCACGAGCTTCAGCAACATGCTCTGTCCTTGTTTTGATATACCATCATTACTCTGAAGATTCAACCAATTCAACGATGTATTGTTTTGAAGGGCACCAATAAGTGTTTCCACTGCTTCATCATCGATTTTATTTGCAGTGAGACGTAGATCAGTTAGCGTAACATCCCCCCCGTGCAGCAATGTGGCTAATCCACGGCATCCATCAGCGTTGATTTTGTTACCATCTAAATATAACCTCTTCAAATGTTTGGGTTTTTGCTCGTTGTCAATCTCAATCGATTCGATGCCACAATCCTCACAACTCAGCGTTTCAATTGGGCTATTTTGTAACGCCCTCAGCAGCATATTAAATCCTTCCGATTGTAAATCATTAACATCGAGATCCAAACACATGAGATTGTTAGCATTTTGTAAAAATGGCACCATGCTGCGAACTCCTGCTGCGCTTAATCCATTACGGTACAAACTTATTTGTTCGATAGAGCTGCTCCCTGTTAATCCCTGAAACAAAAATGATATCTTGTGATCGTTGAGGGCGCCTTCGGTAAGAATTACATCTTTCAAGTATGTGTTGCTTGAAATATCACGCCCGAGCTCCTCCCATTCCTCGTCTGTCATATTTTGGATGTAGTGCTCATCGCCGTGTAGATCATCGCCGTGTAGATCGCCATGTAGCTCTAACAATATAGCATCAGGATCATTTTCCTTGATCCTCTGCCAGTGGGCGATCCACTCTTCATCCTCGTCGGGATTGCTGTCGTTATCGTCCATCCTGCTGGCAAGCTAAAGCCACATTAAATAGCGAAGATATGTTGTTGGTTTGAATTTTGAATTTTGATTGGGGGTGTTTGGCTAGAGGGGGGCCGAATGCCCCAAGCGCCCCCAAGACAAGATAAATGGATATCAGAGGCAGTTCTGGTATCCATTTATTGCTTCAAAATGTCTACGTTGGGGATAATCTGGCGTCTTTCAAAGCGGGGGAGCCCAGAGCCCCCGTCCATCCATAGCTCGATAGGAGTACAATCGTTGATCTTTAAATGAGAGAGATAGTGGATATTAGGTACTCGAGGAGTATTTATCATCATCTTCTCTGGAGATGGTCCTTCATGATTGACTTCTTTAATTGCACTGGGTGTCAATGTCATCCTTAGTTCGCTTCTGCTGCTTCTTCTTCATTGCTGGCTCTAGCTCTATGCTCTGTGCTATAACTTGCAACCAAAAAAACAGTGATGAGTAAGTGCTGCAGCAATAATTGAACAAAATCAACTTCAATTGCTATTGCTATTGCTATCGCTACTGCTAGTCTTAATTGAAATACACGCTGCTATACTGACCCTTTGAAGCATCGATCATTGCAATTTCAGCTTCTATCACCTCCACTTCAGCTCTATGCTCAGCTATTATTATTATGGCTCTGTGATATGCACTTTGTTGATGTAGGCCCTCTGCTTCCTGTTTGCCGTAGATAACACTGGACCTATCGATGAATCAAATGCAATATACATCTCTGTCTGATCATAATTCTTACCTACCAATGAGAGCACTTTGGGTAGGTGAAGAGGATTGATGTCGCTGTACAAGGAATGGTTGATGTCCTGTATTTCTGCCAACTCTGCTCTTTTATAGCTATCTAGAATCAGTGAGTCCATGAGTCTATTGCAGTGGTAAATTAAAGGTGGTTACTACGTTGGATGCAGCATATATTGATCACAAATCAACTAAATGAAGTAAAGGACTTGCATATCTATCTACCCCGCCAGAAGAGGATAGAGAATCTCGAAGTCGAAGTTGCAAGAGCAATGAAAATTATCGTAAATGATGCGAGGAGTATTTAGATGCAATGCGCTAGAGAGTTAGGAGATAAAATGACATAGATGGTAAGACAGTCTCCCATGCTTTCATTAAGTCCATTTCCACAGTAAGTCTCCACCACTCTCGGCGCCTTTTTGTTCCTGTGAAGAGACCCATTACCCATAGCAGCTGCATGACCCTCTGCTGCTTCGATTATCGCAATTTCAGCTTCTACACTCTGCTTTGTTTGATTCACGATACGATGACTCATTAGTTAGCAATGTGGCGTTGAAATCATCGATAGCAGGAGTGACCACGAAGCAGTGTCCGACACAACAAAGGGCACATCACAGGGCTAGAACTAGAATAGCGGCGATGGAAGCTGTAATTGCCACAATTAAAGAAGCAGAGGAACATGAAGCAGGTATCAGGAATGAGTCTCGCAGCAACAGAAGACGCCGAAAGTGGTAGTGGAGGCTGTGGAGAGGGGCTTAATCAATTTCACTTCGACTGTGAGTTAATGAGTAATGCTTAAGTATCTAGCTAATACTGATATCGTTCGTTGGCCACAGTCAGATAAGTTTGGGCTACAAGTGAAACACGAAGTGCCCAGAGACGAGACGCAGAAAAGGATATGATAGAGCAAAGCCCAGAGCAAAAGCAATAAAAAGCTGTCGTGAATCATGGGGAGGAAGACTTGGTTGCACAAGATGTTAGACGCTGATCGATGAGCTGAATTCCCCCGCTCACATCACATTCGGCGTCTTTTATTGGTGCGAAGAGACTCATTCCCCATATCCACTGTACGACCCTCTGCCTCTGCTGCTTCGATTGTCGCAATTTCAGCTTCTATTACCTCCATTTTGGCTCTATACTCGGCTATTATGGCACTGCAGTACTCTTTTTCCTGTTGTAGACACTGCTTCCTATTCACAGTAGATATTACTCCTGCTATCGATGATTTCAATGCCAAATACAGCTCTCCCTGATCATGATAACGACAGACTAATGCAATCACTTCAGGTAAGTGAAGAGGGTTGATCTCGCCGCACAACGATTGACTTACCCCTTGTAGTTCTGCCAACTCTGCTCTTACACCGCTATGTAGCTGTGTCTTAATCATCTTTGCCCTACCAACAGCTGCTGGGTTGCGGGTGCCTTCCTCTCGGTTGATCTGCGTTGCCCTGCGGATACGCACCTGAATATTTATTTCTGTAACGAGTGAGTCCACAAAGAGATACTTCAAGGTATGATTGGATTGCAGAGTTGCTTCGATGCTAGAGATGTCATTCACGAGCTTCAGCAACATGCACTGTCCTTGTTCTGATATACCATCATTACTCTCAAGATTCAGCCATTTCAATGATTTATTATTTCGAAGGACACCAACAAGGATGCTCACTCCTTCATCGTCGATTTTATTGCCAGCGAGATGTAGATCAGTTAGCGTAGAACCCATCCCGTGCAGCAATTTTCCCAATTCACGGCATCCATCAGCGTTGATGTTGTTTTCACTTAAAGTCAGATATTTCAAATGTTTGGGTATATGTTCGTTTTCAATGTCAATCGATTCGATGCCACATCGAACGCAATGCAGCTTTTCGATAGGGCTATTTCGTAACGCCCTCAGCAGCAAATTGAATCCTTCCGATTGTAAATTGTTACCATAGAGATTCAAACTCCAGAGATTGCTTGCACTCTGTAAAAATGGCACCATGCTCCGAATTCCTGCCACGCTGAACTGATTGTCGTTAAGATAAAATTTTTCTATTGAGTCGCTCCTCGTCAATCCTCGGATGAAGAGCGTCATCTTATGATCGTTGAGGGCTCCTGTGGAAAGACTTGCTTCTCTCAATTGGGTGTTGTTTGATACATCACGACCAAGCCGCTCCCATTGCTCGTCGGTCATATCATCGATGTAATTATTATTGCCGCTACCACATAACTCCATCGTATCAGGATCATTTTCCCTGATCCTCTGCCACAAGTCGAGCCACCTCTCTTCCTCGTTGAGAGAAGCGTCGGACCCACTGTCTTCTTCGTAGGGAATGCTGTCGTCACTGTCCATTCTGATGGCTGCTCTGTCTCTGAATGACTCTACAGAGAATTAGAACGAAGGACACCTAAGTAGTTTGCGTGGTTATGCTATCCTATTCTTCAACCCCACACCTGTCCCCCAATGATCTCCTATCCAATAATAAATGCCCATAACAACAACACAACACAAAAAAGAAGTTAATCGTAACCATAACCCTGTCTCTCTAGGGTTTCGGGGGTTGGTCACTCAGAAATCTGGATTGGGCAGTCATTGGGCACTGGACAGAAAAGTGCCCGTTTAGTTGCCATTCCCAGTTAAATTCGGCTGCACAATTTTTCAATCCTATCTTTCTTGTGACACTCTCCGATGCAGACGTAGAATCGAAGCTTCATTTCCTTGCAGATAAACTTGATGCATTCGGATACAGACATTTTTCGAATAAATTCATTCATTCGTTGAAGAAGGAAATGCACGAGGTTGTAAAAGAGGCAAGAAGAGATCATGATCTTGGGAGGCTGAAGCCTTCGGACCTGTACAAGACAAGGTTGCAAAGACGAATTAAACGAAAAGAGGGCACTGTTGATGAGTTTAAGAAGGATCCAAGTGAATACGCAGAAAGGATTTGGCAATGGTGGGGACCAAGATGCAAAATGTTCCCAAAAGCATTACATGGCAATACGGTTGGTTGTTCTCACACAAACATCAAGTTGCTTTATTGAACGAGTGTTCTTGAAGTTGAAACTGGTTCGTGACGCAGAGGGCGACAACCTCTTAGAGGATATCACTGAAATTCGTCGTCTATTACAATGCAATGGGTAAGCTGAAGTTTAAACCATGATTACTTGCCAGTACTAGCTCTAGTAGAACTGAGTGACCAGTGAGTGCCCTGAGTGCCCAAATTGGGCTCAGAAAAGTGGGCGGTTGGGCACTGACCAACCCCCGAAACCCTAACCCTGTCTTTCTCGGCGACCTTTTTTGGTATCTAAAAGGGCGGCCTAAAGTTAGCCGTAATGCACAATTTTTACTCCCATTTGGGATCAAAAACCGATTTTGCCTCCCACCGCGCTCCACCTCAAATTTTTTTGCTCCCATTTGGGAGCAAAAATCGTCTCGGCGGAGTGTAGCCATTACTACACCAATACTACGCCGATCCCCTCCGTTCAAAGACCAATATTATTCCATTTGGTTAGTTCAGAGTGCATCTGCAACTTGGGTTGGCCACATTCCAACCACTCGCCGAGATAGTAGGGGTGTCAAATCAGTTGCATCGGTGTTGGTGGGCGGCTGACGAGGCGATTTTGAATTTTGAATAAAAAAATCACACATCTCACAAAAAGCATCCTCACCATGATGCATCACATGGCATTATTGGCCATGAAATAAATAATAGCAACAACTCCAACAAGTAGCCTGCCCCAAAATTTTGTGCTGGATCCATTTTTGAGGTCGGCGGGGCCTGAATATCAACGGATACAACAGTATAACGACGTTAACACAATACATGTAAATTCGGCACATTCGACATCACCAGAACCGGCCTCATATATTCACACCGACGCAAATACGATGCCATCAAGCAATAATAACTGTTACTATATACACATGCCGAAGTAATGGTGACTTGGTGGCCGCTGCATTGCCCATTGAATTGAGAACATCACGCATTCGCTGCGCAGCGGCATGTGTATGGAGAGCATGCCGATCACCCACTTGGCCCCTGTGTGTGGAGCAACAATCAATGCATTGAAGTAAAAAAACATCAACCCTCGTCCCAACCACATAATAAGTGGCAAATGGTGTGATATTCCTGGCAGATAATGACACATACCTCCCCCAAACACTATGTCAGAGAAGTAAGTTCATAACAATCACCAGAGGGCACATAATCAATAAAACAGAAAGCAATCAATCATTTCAAGCAGCCAAAGATGCCCCAAAACCGTTATGTATGTGTATTGAGTGAAATGGAAGCGTATTATGAAGTGTATCACTCCTGACATGGCCAAAGTAGAGTATAATTAAGTGTAATATGATGATTTTATGCACCTAATGGTGAGTATTATTTCTCTTTATAGACAACGATTCATAGCAAGCCCTACCGGAATTCCAATGATATTAGCTTTGGGATAATAATCGCACCATAGGTGTATCCGTTTCGTGTGTGGCGTTAGGGGTGTAGGAGCAGAGGTCATCATGGAGAACATCCTGGTGAGACCAGAATTGGAGGCGAGGAGGGGAAAGAGGCGAGAGTAACAGAGGTCCCGTAGATATTGCACGTAGGAATTGGTTCAATTTTTTTGCTCCCATTTGGGAGTAAAAAATCAGCCAATTTTGTTGAAGTCAAAAACACGTCGATCATGATCATGCCATGCCCTACCAAAGGCATTTATGCCACCGTAGTGACCAAATATGAACTCAAACATTTTAGGCGATGGTATTAGCCAAATTTTATTGTGCCGGCACTAGCTGTAAGTCGACTGGAACCCTCCATACTAATGTGCTGGAAAGTGCCATTTTTGCTCCCATTTTCGCTCCCATTGGGCTGCATTACAGATAGAGCCCCGAATTTTATTTCCGCTATTCCTACATGATATAGACATAACCCTGACATTTACCAATGATACAGCCCTTTCGAGTGTGTTCATCGGGTCTTGCATATGAAAGAATCATATAAATATCTTATTTTCTCGCCGAGATAAGCATTTTTGTCGGCCAATAGTTACAATAGTAACTACTGGACAAATTTTTTGGCTAACAAACTCTAGCTTACAATGGAATCACTTTCTCCCGTATGGCTGATGGAGCCCAAACTAAGTGAATAAGATTTAACATTTTGCGATATAGCCGAAAACGATCCTCGTCGTTTCCGACATGAAGTAGAGTACATGTGCCAGCTTCCGTCCCTGGAGGGGGAGGTGTGGAAAATGGTTTTGTTCCTCTGAAAAGGTTTTGGCGGGAATAAAGCTTCAGGCCCCTTCATTCAGGCCAAAACGCACCATCCTTCACATGGTTTCACGCTAACTTGGTTTGCTTCATTGATAGTGGCTGTAAGAGCTGCTATCTGTTACATGTAAGCAGAAGTACTTATATCACATAATATTGAACCAGCGGCTTCTTTCTGCATGCACATAATGACGTACGTGTACCATACGAGTTGGTTTTCCGTGAACACATTGAACACTTGGTGTAGAAAAAAGATTTTGCAGTGGAAAGTACATAATTTACTTCAGTGATGGTAAAGTACACGGGTTTGCTTCAAACTCCAAGTAGGATATGTAGCAGAGATAGAGAAGCGATTCTTAGCATCGAGCATCGACTGCAAAAGATAGATTTGGATCTCCAACATCGCCTTGCGTTAAGAACAGCAAAATCAGGTCCTTCTACCAGTCCTTCACATACTTATTGAGGCTATCATACTTCAAATTCTTCCTCATGAAATTCTCGGTAGCTCTATCAGCATACGATCCACTCGAGCAGGCTGATTCAGATTTTATTAGATTCGTGCTCTCATCTCCTGGGTTGTTGTTGTTCTCCACGTCGTTATCATTGTCACGTTTGGGTGCACCTAACCGAATTTCCGCAATCAACAACACTACAGTCCCAAGCCCAACAATTGTCGCCATGACATAAAACATAAGTACCGACCCGAAGGCCTCTTGAATATGCCCCCCAACAAACAAGCCAGTCACCATTCCACCATAATTGACAAATATTAATAGTCCCTGTCCAGTGGCTTCAAATCCCTTTGGTGCGATTTGTGCAATGTATTCGACGCTTCCAGCTTTACCTCCCGCGTACGAGATGCCATGGAGAGTTTCCAATAGTAAGACGACTGACATGTGTGGTGCTATAGTGTAGCCGATTATTCTCACTACATACGCGAAACCGGCTGCCAGGAGGAGCTTTCCTGGACCGTAAGTTTGTAGGAAGCGAGGTGCCAAGTAGAATATCGGAATTTCAAATAACTGTATGCGAATGCGAGTAATAGAGAATTGAACAAACGAAGTAAAAGATGAGTGATATTGACATGAGTAAATAATGCATCCAACCATGTCAAGTCAAAGGAACATCTCCAAAAGCAATGAAATATGTCTCATGATCACTACTCACGACGGTGAATACCACAGTCAAGCCATTCATGGCATTGGACGAGCCCAACGTATCAAAGAATAAAAATGCAAGATTATCCACAATAGAGATCCCAACAGCCAATGAAAACACAAAGAATAACAGCGCCTTTCCATATCCCGACTGACATATAAGTTGGAATAGTTGCAGTGCAGACGTTTTGTTGGTGTTGGTTTCATCATCTTGCGCTTGATGGAATGATGATGAAGTATTTCTCTCACTCAACGATGTCTCTCGTTTTCGTTGCTCTGCATCCATATAACTAATAACGCCATTCCAATCATCATCATCTCCCACTCGAACTAGTAGCGATGACTGTGCCAATGACGATGATGATGATTCTTCCTCCATCGGATCAACAACAACATCATCAACAGCAGTAACAAACACACCAGTCGTATCCCTCCTCAGCCCCACCAAATAAACTCCAATCGCCACATACGACAACACCGCCGACACCACAGTCATGACATACAAAAATCCAAACCCATAACGATCCATCCCCACACCGACACATAGACTCCCCAATCCCCAAAATGCCGCACCGTACATCCGTTCCTTGCCAAAGTCTGCCTGAGATGCCCCGTCGATGCAGTCGAGATGGGCTAGTGCGAGTCCATCGAGGCAGGGTGCCATGATGGCGAGGGAGAGAGCGTAGATGCACCGCATGGATATTTGCCATGCTAGTTCGTATGGAAATTGCTGTACTACTGGATGATGTTGTGGATGTTGTTGTGATGAATAATATTGCGTGTAGAGTGATGGCACGGCGTGTCCCAAAATAGCGCAAGTTCCCAGTAATATCGAATAGCTCAATACTTTTAATCGGCCCAGTCCCCAGCAACTACCGCCAATGTTGTTACTGTTGTTGATATTCGCATTACCATTATTCTGATCAGCAGCAGACGATTGTTGTTGATGATGATGTTGCCGATATCGTCGCTGCCTACAATCCAACTCATCGTATCTGCGTTGTTGACACCGTCTCTCCTCCTCATCACTCCATCTCCCGCCATATCCAGCAAATACCGCCACAATCGCATATTGTACCGCCAATGTCATCCCCACAACTCCGTCGGTAAATAGTGCGGGTGATAAATCTTGGAGGAAGGGAGCGATGAATTTCCCACCGGTGATTGTGTTCCATGTGAAGAGGGCTGAGTAGAGGAGGCGGGGGCGGTAGGCGGTAATGTTATTGTTGTTAGTGTTGGATGATGTTGTGACGTCGTGATTTAGGCCGCCGAGGAAGGCAGCAGCAGCGGCCTTGGAAGACTGGTTTGATGGAGGTGGACTGATGTTTGATAGTGGCATCGTGATTATTATTGTGGCCCGCTAACATACTGATACTGCTGCGCCATTGTGGAGGTGTCAACGAAAGATATTTTTGATGGACGAGAACGGTAGGTATGGCGGACTTTTTGAGACAGGTGTCTTAGCTAGCACACAACGTTCTACCTAAATCATGGGCCGTGGGTCTCTTTCTGAGTATTTGCAAAGCGGCACCAAGGCGGCACCATTTGGGGCGGGGTGCATCGCATCGCCGGCCGGCCGCCGCGAACTACAACATATATTATGTACATACACTGGTCTGCTAGACCCCCGCCCCCTCCAAATCACAGCCTAGCCAAAATATTTATATCCCCTTGTTATTTCTACTAGCATTTACTAGATAAAGTTAGACCCCCCTAGATCAGGCTAGCCAAAATTTTTAGACCCCCCGGGGGATTTAGTTCGCGGCACCTCCTATTACGCCGTCCCCTCGATCGCATCATATTATTTCATCGTCACAACATGTATCATTGTAGAGGATGACAGAGTCAATAAAAATGTTGTCGTGCAGCGGTGGAGATCGTTATTTTCACCAAAGGACACAAGATATGTCAAGGCGCTACCTGATACGAGAGAGGCACGAGATAATTTATTCCGCAGTCGCCGTCGGTAGACACGGACTAATTGAGGCTACCGGTGGCAGTATGGGCCAATGGGACCATCGGTGGCGGAGGGGGCATAGGGGGAGATGATGTGGCCGTCATGGTCGTTCTTTTGTGTTCATGATTTTGACCGGCGCGGCTAGCAGACTCAAACTTTCGCATGGATTTTTGGCGGAATATTTTACAAAAGAGTCAATCCTCTGGAATCCTTTCTTGTTTTTAACCCTTTCCGGGTAAATTACAACGGGGTCACCACCAATCAATTCACAATGCGAGGGATTTTGGCGAGGGATTTTGGCGAGGGATTTTGGCGAGGGATTTTGGCGAGGGATTTTGGCGAGGGATTTTGGCGAGGGATTTTGGCGAGGGATTTTGGCGAGGGATTTTGGCGAGGGATTTTGGCGAGGGATTTTGGCGAGGGATTTTGGCGAGGGATTTTGGCGAGGGATTTTGGCGAGGGATTTTGGCGAGGGATTTTGGCGAGGGATTTTGGCGAGGGATTTTGGCGAGGGATTTTGGCGAGGGATTTTGGCGAGGGATTTTGGCGAGGGATTTTGGCGAGGGATTTTGGCGAACAAATCCCGTCGCTAACATGTCAGACTATCGCTGAAATGTCATCAGACTATGACTTGACATGTCAGCGACGAAATTTTATCGCTAAACTTGTGCCCTCCATCCAAACTCCAAACTGATTCGATCACAATTCACAATGGCATTGCTGTAGAAATAGCACATGAGCAAGTCGGAATACTATCATTACTATCGAAATAACAACATGATAATCACTGCTCGGCCGAGGGCCTCACAAAGAAGCGACATGACAATCAGACTCATCAAGATTGGTTGGCACATGTAAAATCTAAAAAAAAGCGACCACTTGATGAAATAAGATCCACTAATACTCACTGCTCGTCCTCGCTGCCGCTCGCCCTCACCCCCGACAAGAACGCTTCGCTGAAGAGCGACAACTTTATGGGGCGTCATAATCAACTGTCCTCGACTCCGCTCGGACAACATTATAGCCATCATCATTCCATTCCACCGCCGCCACATAATGGTATCGTATCATTCATGTTGCGGCGGTGGTGATAAACCTAATCACCACCGCCGCCACAATATCAACAAACACTTCTCCTAATTACCACCACCGCCGCAACGTTACATTTGACGGCTCCTTCGCCTGGCGGCTGACTCGGTTCTTGATTGTTTGTTCATCTTGCGGCGGCAGTGATGATGAGGATTGTTTGTATTATTGTGGTGACGAGTGAGCCGTCAGGCGAAGGAGCAGTATGACTATTGCACAACAAAAACAACAATCAACCATCGTCACCGCCGCCGCAATACACAACAATACAGTGAGCCATAAGGCGAAGGCGTGATGATGATGATGGTTGATTGTGGCGGCGGTGGAATGATGATTTTGAATTGAAGGCGAGCCGGCCGCAGGTTGGTGAGCCGAGTGGGGAAGTAGTACACCGATAATGATAATTGGCCGAGCGAAGCGAGACAGTGGAAGAACAGTACCCTTACTCCACCGCCGCCAATACAAATCGAGTGAGACGGAGGCGAGGGAGCTGGATGACACAGGATGCGATATTTCGCGTATGTACGGATTCTATACAGTTATGTTATGGTAGGGTATCTAAGATACATTGTATGTAAGAGGTTGCGCTTTGAGAGGCTTTTGAAGCAAATCACGCTTGATCTCATAGAGAGGAAAAGAAATAAAATAAACAACAGTCAATTGACGCATCGGAACGATTTCTGAGGAGAAATCTGGAGCAATCCACTTCCTTGTTGGAGAGATCTGACAGAACCGCTATTACTACGCAACCCTCTTACTGCTGCAAGTCTGCGCAAGTTAAGAGATTAATCAGTCGTCGTGTAGTTTCTATCTTCAATCAAATCTGGTTGAATATTTGAGCTTCCGGCGTTTCCACCGAAGTAAGTTAGACAAGTATGTTTCACACCTTCTGTGGCTGTTAATTTGTCGCTGCCAACCTGAAATCTTGGGAGTTTGGTCATAGGTCTTCCCATCAGCAACCTGTAGGGCAGATAGAGCTTCAGCGAGTGGACTTCTAACACAGCCACAATCTGAGGACGGGCGTGGACCCACAACGGAGCAAGTCTGTTTCAACCTGTGACTTACCAAAGCGAAGGAAACGTCTAACTAAATCTAGATTCATTTCTGTTCGATTGGGAGAACAAAACCTAGTTACAGTAACACTTTTATCGTCTTCATCACGGTCACACAACTTCAATTATGGGGCGGCGTGGTAGTGCTAATGATGAGTTACTCCGAAGAAGACTCGATCATGTTTCGAAGGAATGGTTTGACAATGAACATTTCTTCCTTAGCATTCTTGTAAAAGAGGGTATCAAAACTTGGTACGATTATGTCGACTTCGTCGTTAACCTAGACGAAATCAACGCAATGAAGAATCGGAACCGCTCAGGGAGTTCGGATGAGGATGATATCGATGAGTATGACGGCTACATCCCACCGACGTGGAGGAGGCTGATGCTATATAGCTTATCGTATGTCAATGAATTGCAAATTGAGAAAGGAGTTTCTAATAATGGATTGGTCGATATCACGGGTGTCACTATCCGCGAATTTGACAACTATATCGATGGATGTCCTCCGATCATCAAGGTGTTCACAAACGACCTTGCAAGAGAACACGCGCAGCGAAAGTTGAACGCCGCGAGCAGGAGCTGCGCAGAGTTCAGTTGGAAGCCGACGCTGCTCAAGCTAAATTTGACATCGCATGGGATAAGGCCTATGGTCAATCTGGTGCAAGGACAAATTCTATTCGGAGTTCGCGAGGTTCTGTAAATACTCCGCGTCCAAATAAGTCCGAAAACTTCTCCTACGGTCCGAGCAGACAGGAGCAGTGCGTTGACACAGATGGAGTTGAGGATAACCCTTTTGAGGCAGGAGACAATTCTTCAGAGGCAAGGGATAACCTTCCAAGTGAGGCTCATTTCTACACAGGCCTAGAGGTTTTACTGGTGGCAAGACCCAATCTACCAGCCGATCTTCGCCCCAACAATCACAAGACAGTTCTCATGGCGGCCATGTACCTTTCATTGGATCATTGCCTTCTTCCAAACCATCTTCCAAACGCAGTAAGAAGAAGAAGAAGAAAAAGAAGCCTTATGGTGGCGGCGGTGACGGCGGTAGTAGTGGAGGCAGCAGTGATAGCAGCGGCAGAACCAGCAGCATTCCTTCCCACATCAGCACATCGATTCCGGACAGCAAGAGTGGAAGAAGCCCCTACCGTGGTGCATACAGAAAACACCAGCCAAGGTCGAAGTTGAAGTTTGATCCAACCTGTTTTCCCCAACATTCAGATCAAACGGCGTGGACAACATATGCACACGGGTTTGCAGCCGTTCTCAAGTCATTCAATATGCAGGAGCTCATCGATCCCACCTTCCGCCCAATCGCTCGACACAAGGAGGCATTCAAGCTGGACAACTCGACACTTTACTATATCCTCAATTCAACGGTGAAAAGTCACAAGGGACGTGAATTTGTTCTCAGTGAAGCAGATACTTTTGATGGGCAGAAAGTGTGGACGAAGATGGCACAATATTACTCCGGTTCTGGATCTATCGCTGCTGAGCATGCGAAGAACGAGGTGTACAACCGCATCAACACCCCGCTTGATGTACACTCCAAACGTGTCCGTCTTGTCCCTACTATTGCAAAATGGGAAACAGATGTCACTGAGTTCATGCTTCGTAGTGGCACGCCGCTTCTGTCCAAGGAGAAATTTGAGATGTTCAAACGTTTCATCAGTGGTGTGAAGGAATTGGATAATGTTGTTTCCTTGAGTACTCTGACCCAGTCTATTGTTCACAGCAGAGGGGGAGGAAGTCGCACATTGAGCCCTGATGAGCTTTTGGCTGCGTATAAGCAGGAAGCAAGCATGGTCGACGCTCGCAACAAAAGAGATATGGTATCACGTCGTCATCAGATTGTCAATGAGTGCAGAAATGTCAACCATACTCGTGCTGCATACCAAAAGGCTGGGTATGAAATCAATACCATTGATTTTGGGGGTGTAACGGATGACAAATTGGATGATGACCAGTGGTATGACGTAATGATGTCCAGCTTAGGGGAGCGAAGAAAGGGATTCTTGCCGGGAGATGCGCACCGCCAGCTCACTCCAGAAGAAAAGAAGTATTGGGAGAAGTTCTCGGAGGAGTCGAAGGAACTTATCATGACTGCTCGAGGTGTACCAAATGTC
Source organism: Skeletonema tropicum (assembly GCA_037178625.1). Classification (NCBI taxonomy): domain Eukaryota; phylum Bacillariophyta; class Thalassiosirophyceae; order Thalassiosirales; family Thalassiosiraceae; genus Skeletonema; species Skeletonema tropicum. The sequence continues at coordinate 2,967,566 of CM074135.1, forward strand.
AAGCCTCCGCCTCGTCGTCGTAATGGTGGTGATGCCTTTCGTTCTAACACATCTCGTGTGCCCAATACTCCCGTAGCCCAAGGTGCCACAGCGAATGTCACTGAGCAATCTCAGGTCAACAACACTGAAGTTGGTTATGATGATTTGGCTTCCATCCCTGCAGACGCTCCCGAAGTACAGGCCAATTACGCAGAGCTATGGGAAAATGTCTACAATGTGAACATGACCTCCATCCAAGACAGTGATGATTTTCGTCAGAATGGCACAGAATTTATTGACCTACTAGAGAAGAATCGCGAGGTGAATGAAACTCATTTTGAAGTGAATCAAACTAGCGAACTTGAACCATTCCGTCTACCTCGATTCCTCTCGCAGCCGAAGAAGAAATCCACTACGCCACGAGTCACTTTCGCTGATGAGTCTGTATCAGAAATGGGGAGCGAGGCTAAGGCTGATAGTGTTTCTCAGTCGGGGAGTGTGATGAAGGTTGATAGTATCTCTCAGCCGGAGAGTGTGACTACAATTGATATCCAGTTCCATGATATTCAGTCTGATGACGGTACCACAACACAATTGCTCGTACCATCGAATTGTCTCACGCAAGTGAATGAATCACGCAAGGGAAATGTATGTAAGCAGGAAGGCAAGCAACTTGATGAAGTCTCACAAGAGCTTAGTCCAGCCCAGCACAAGTCTGTGCCTTACAACATCTCTTTCACTGGATCTTCCATTCTCGATGCGTGGCAAGAGTCTTACCCGATTGGTACTCAGGATGTCTATGATGCCAACACTCATCTTACTGATGGCAGTTCTGAGAAGATTTATGGGGAGGATACTGACACAACTGAGCTCATTCATCACCGACATTTCAGATGGCGAAACTTGGAATGAATGTTATGGGGAGAGGGAATATGGGGAGAAGTTATCTGGACAATACAGTCCGAACAATCTATGGGGAGAAACTGTCGAATCGTAGGGGAGTGACACAGGATGCGATATTTCGCGTATGTACGGATTCTATACAGTTATGTTATGGTAGGGTATCTAAGATACATTGTATGTAAGAGGTTGCGCTTTGAGAGGCTTTTGAAGCAAATCACGCTTGATCTCATAGAGAGGAAAAGAAATAAAATAAACAACAGTCAATTGACGCATCGGAACGATTTCTGAGGAGAAATCTGGAGCAATCCACTTCCTTGTTGGAGAGATCTGACAGAACCGCTATTACTACGCAACCCTCTTACTGCTGCAAGTCTGCGCAAGTTAAGACTGGATGATTACTCCTTTACTAACATTATTGGCGGCGGTGGTGGAAATGATATTGAAGCGAGTGAGCCGCAAGGCGAAGGAGCCGTCAAATGTAATGTTGATGATATTATTGGTGGTGGTATTGACGGCGGTGGAGGATGATACGTCGATTTTCTATTCTTTTCTTGAAATTCCAAAATTATGGGGGCGACTGATCGATATTGGTCTCGAAACTACATACAATCGATAGAGCGCAATGAGAGCTTTCCGAATCACTACTCATCGTCGTGATACAACCATTAGAACGGAAGATATAAAGGAAAATGTAAATCTGGAGAGGATTGGATAGTTGGTATTCCTTTTATTCCCTTGGTAGTGATAGACGGCCAAGAATGAGAATATAGGCGCTGGAACAATTCCAGAGGAAGGGATTCGTTCTGCATTAAATTTAATGGCCTCCATAACGCAATGAGCCACTTTTCGTCCTCCTCCGATACCATCTGGAGGTAAGTAGGTGTCGTTGTGTAGTGTGGGGCTTTAGGTTATTTCTGTGCTACGGTAAACTACGTATCACTGGTATTGTAAACAAGAAAAGTATCTGTAGATGGCTGAGAAGACTCTTGAGTCGACTGAGAGCTACTTCTTTGTGAAGTATATATGTAGATCTGCACGAGAACGGTAGGTATGGCGGACTTTTTGAGACAGGTGTCTTTGCACACATCAAGATTCAAGATAGCTATGGATAATGGATAGGGTTCGGGTTCGGGTTCGGGTTCGGTTCGCTTGTGGGTGCAAGACTAAGAATGGATGGAGAAGCACGAAAGTATGGAACTATGGAGGCGGGCAACGCACCTTATAACTAAAGATGGAGGAGATGGTAAACGACAACGAAGAGAGCTCATCGCAGGATGATGATAATTCGGTCAGCACCATCTTGAAAGTGAAGGAAAATGATCCTGATACGACAGAATTAGAACGGGGTGGCACTGATATCCAAAATATGACCGACGAGGAATTGGAAGAGCTCGGTCGCGATATTTCAAACAACACCCACTTGAGAGATTTGACTCTTGCTGGGGTTTACGATGGGCAAAAGATGTCATTTTTCTTCGAGGGATTGACAAGAAGTAGTTCCATCCAACAAATAAGTTTGTGCAGTAATGGATTAAGTGTGGTAGCAGTGAGGAGCATGGTGCCATTCTTACAAAATGCTAACAATCTCATACATGTGGATCTCGATGTTAATGATTTACAATCGGAAGGATTCAATATGCTGCTGAGGGCGTTACGAAATAGTCCAATTAAAGAGCTGCATTGTGAGGGTTGTGGCATCGAATCGATTGAGATTGACGACGAGCATATTCCCGTGCATTTACAGGAGCTAAATTTGGAATGCAACATCATCAACAGTGATGGATGCCGTGGATTAGCCAAATTGCTTCAGAGGGAAAATTCCGCGCTAACTTTTCTATATCTCGCTAACAATAAAATCGACGATGAAGGAGTGGGCATTTTAGTTGATGCCCTTCAAAAGAACACATCATTGTTTATGTTGAATCTTGAGAGGAATAATGGTATATCAAAACAAGGACAGTGCATGTTGTTGAAGCTTGTGAATAACATCTCTAGCATCAAAGCAACTCTGCAATCCAATCACACCTTGAGGTATCTCTTTGTGAGCTCATTGGTTACACACATAGATATTCAGGAACATCTCAATATGGCTACACAGATCAACCGAGAGGAAGGCAACCGCAACCCAGCAGCTGCTGCTAGGGCAAAGGTGATTAAGACACAGCTCGATAGCGGTGTAAGAGCAGAGTTGGCAGGATTACAGGGAGTAGGTCATTCTGTGTACAGCGAGATTAACCCTCTTCACTTACCCGAAGTTATTGCATTGGTAGGCCGACATTATGGTCAGGGAGAGCTGTATGTGGCATTGAAATCATCGATAGCTGGAGTTATATCTACAATAAATAGGAAGCAGTGTCTAGAACAGCATAGGAGTTACCACAATGCCATGATAGCTGAGCATAGAGTCAAAGTAGAGGCAATTGAAGCTGAGCTTGCGACAATCGAAGCAGCAGAGGCAGAGGGTCAGCGGAGAGGGATTGCGGAGCATGGTGCAAATTGGCAGAAATATGAAGAAAATTTGGAGGTCAAATTTTAGCGTGGACACAGTTGGCATCGTGATCGTGCTATTTGTGATACTGCCGTTGAATGAATGGGGCTTTAGGTTATTTCTGTGCTACGGTAAACCACGTATCACTGGTATTTTGATTGAGGTGTCAATTAAAGATATCAGATAGTAAAAAGTGTGGGGCTTTACTTCGGTATGTAGCTAGAAAATGTGCGTACTCGTTTGTGCGTACTTTGTGCGCACTTTTCATACTGAAATCCTACGTGCATAACAAGTTGTTCAACCCTTGGCTAGTACTCACAGGGCCTCAACTCCTTTTCTACACACAGTCACAACACCACTCAATAAACTCCATTCCGGCCAAGTTGCCGCATGGCATGATGCCACATCGCTGCTGTTCGAACAACAACCACCACGACCACCGCTACTACTAATACTCCTCCAAATTAATGGAGGATCATTTCGCTGTTATTTCTAAGCTTCGGCCGCTCCTCCAATTAATTATTCATCGTCAGGTAGCCTCCCCCCTCCAACAAGCCCGCTTCTGGAGTGAATGAACGAGCACGCACAAAACAAGCACGCACAATCAAATTAATTTGCCATGCCCATTACTCTCGCCATAAGTAATACTAATGTTAACAACAGGCCCATACAAGCCTCTGATATTGTCGCACCTTGCCTAATGCAGTGCTGGGAAAATGTAATGACACATACTCTCTCTCAGGTGGTACTCCAGCCTGAATTCCTCTTCAATTGTCTGCTTCCTCCAACAGATTACTGTTACTTCAATTTTTTTCTAATGCTATCAAAAGATTCTCATTACGTTACTCTTATCTATTCCCAAGGAAGTCACAAACTTTTATACCCCGCCAGAGGAGTGAGAAGGTAGTGGTTTGTGGGACAGGTTCGGCAGGTACGGACATTCTAAAGAGTACAATACGCACAAAATCATGTCATTCCTCAGGGACTCCCTAAAGTGCGCACAAAATAATAAAATAGTCCAAGGACTCCCTAAGTACCGTACGTTTGCTTTCAGAAGGTCGAGCTTGACGTCAATTCTTGGAGTTAGCGGACAAGTAAGGTATCTATGAGATTCTACGGACCATATAAATAACATTGATGCTCTGAAATAGGGTCAATAACCATGTAGTTACCGAGTTATGGCTGGTCGTAGGGAGCCATTTTTCACCATGGTTGTGTCGTTTTAGATGCCATAATCGGAGGTGAGTCAGGGCAAAAGACTTAGTTTTACCTATTTAATAAATGTAGGGGTGAAAATACTTAATCTTATACCGTTATGATGGGACAAGATCTAACTATAAAACTCGAATTCAATGCAATTCGCTGAGAGCTCAAGCTTGTGGGATCGAAGCTTTCGTCCTGTACAGACTCATCAGGAGATCAGCGCTGAAGGCGGGGCTGTGGCGAATTGCGATGTGCTACGTGTAAACGACTTACGCACTTGCATTCGAGCAATCTTAGCCTCACACCTCGGTTGTTTATTTCAGTTGGGTCAGTCTTTCCCAACGGCTTTCCAAATTGATCTTTGTAGATCATCTGTCGCATCTGTGATTGGATGTGACAGGTACTGGTAGAGTCAATTCGGATGCCAACGTCATCATTATCAGAAAGATAGTATTTCCACTCCAACGCGAAAAAGAAGGCAGCGAAGCTGTCTTCTTTGCGTTGGAGCGGAAATAAAAAGGGGGTTACTTGCATCGGCCTGATCTAGGTAGGTCATTACTTTTTCAAGTAGCTCGATACGTTCACCCCCGGTCTCTTTCCGATGTCTCGATACGATAAAAAGTTTCCAAGATTTGGAGCCCGATGGTTGCAAATCATCAAGCGGTCAATGGGGATCTTGGATTGGTCAAGGTTCTCCAGTTCATTCAACGGTGGCTTTCCAGCGGGTTCCAGGATGGTCTCCTTGAACAGTTTCTGGATTGTAGAGGCCGACGGATCATCAGGGTGAATGACTCTGTGTAGCCGAACACACCGTGACAGTGAGTCATTTCGGTTCTGGATGATTTCTTGTCGCTCTTCGTTACTACGTTGAAGGTATTTCCTTGCGTTCTTGGCTGCATTCTTAATGAGGGGGACGATGTCCGTCCTGTTATAGCCACGGTCTTCAAGGCGGTGGAGAAAGTTCAGAGTATGAGTCATGCGAAGCGAGCGCAGCGAGCGGAGCATCTCCATGGGTAAGATGAGCCGAGCGGAGCGATACGATGTTCTAAGTGGAGCGTTGCTCTCACAGAGAAATATTCAGTTTAAGTCAGATGCGTACAGTGTCGGTCCTAATAAGAAAGATATGGAATTAGTATATGGGTACCAGGTACTGTCACACAGACAAAATAAACTGATCTTTCTCGAGTAGGGTAAAATAGGCTTGAAAACCACTTTTGAAGTAGAGGAGTGCAAAAATATTTATTTTGGGCTTCGACGCGCCACTCTACTCACATTCCGACGTGTGGCGTGACGAAAAGAATTTTCAAAAAATTCCTTCTGGAAGCTACAAAAAGTGGTTTTCAAACTTTTGCTCGACTTTTCAAAGCAAACGTACGGTAAATTAAATTGCGCACAAGTGCGAACAAACAGGGTACGCACATTTCATCATTCTCATTTATTTCTGTGCTACGGGGAACCACATACAAATCACTCGTGTTGTAAGCAAGAAAAACATCTGTGGATGACGCAGCTGGAGAACCGAACCCCAGATACATAGCAGATAGCATAGTGGATCTACCGTGGTTGCCCGCCTTGGTACTTGCCCGTCCACAGTAGTTGCCCCTGGAAACTCCGGACACAGAAAGTCCGGACACTAACAGATAAGGTATTCCGTAGTTGCCCGTCCACCGTGATTGCCTGCCCCGGCGAGCAGACACACCCGCGGGCAACTACGGTGGACTCATATTATGTTGATGATTTGCTTTCGTGGAGTTGCTTCCACAAAATTAATTGATGGATTGAGAATGGAGATGGATAATATAAGTGCTTGTGATGGACGCAATTTAGCAACTTAAAGCCACCCTGAAAGATGGAGGAGATGAATTACGACAGCGACGGATCGGAGAATGACGATGATTCGGTCAGCACTATCATGAGAGTCAAGGAAAATGATCCTAATACGATTACATTAGAACGGGTTGGCACGGCTGTTGATGATATACAAAATATGATTGATGATTTCCAAAATATGACCGACGATGAATTGGAAGAGTTCGGTCGTGATATTTCAAGCAACACATACTTGAAATTTGTAACTCTTTGTGATGACGCCCTTAACGATCGCAGAATGTCACTGCTCTTCCGGGGATTGATAAGAAGTAGTTCCATCCAACGAATGAGTTTGTGCAGTAATGGATTAAGCGCAGCAGGAGTTCGCAGCATGATGCCATTCTTACAGAGTGCTAGCAATCTTACGTATTTGGACCTCAGTGACAACAATATTCAATCAGAAGGATTTAAGACGCTGTTCCGGGGATTGTGTGATAGCCCAATAAAAATGCTGCGTTGCGTTCGATGTGGCATCGAATCGATTGAAATTGACAGCGAACACAAACCCAAACATTTGACACAGTTACATTTAGAAATAAACAACATCAACGCAGATGGGTGCCGTGGATTTGCCCAATATCTTCAGGGAGGAGATTCTACGCTAACTCATCTATATCTCCGTCACAATAAAATCGGCGACGAAGGAGTGGAAATACTTGTTGATGTCCTTCAACACAATACATCATTGAAGTGGTTGAATCTTCTTGGTAATGATGGTATATCAAAACAAGGGCACATCGCGATGCTGAAGCTCGTGAACAACATTTCTAGCATCGAAGCAACATTGCAATCCAATCATACTTTGAAGTATCTCTTGGTGGACCCATTGGTTACAGTTACAGACATGGATATTGAGGCACATTATAATGTGGCGATGGATATTAACCAAAAGACAGTCAACTCAGAAGCAGCTGGAAGGATGAAGGTGATCAAGTCGCAGCTACATAGAGGTGTAAGAGCAGAGTTGGCGGAACTGCAGGGAGTAAGTCATTCTGTGTACAGCGAGATTAACCCTCTTCACTTACCCGAAGTTATTGCATTGGTAGGTAAACATCATGGGCATGGAGAGCTGTATGTGGCATTGAAATCATCAATAGCGGGAATGATATCGACAGTGAACAGGGAGCAGTGCCTGAAACAGAGAAAGATACACCACAATGCCATGATAGCTGAGCATAGAGCCAAAGTGGAGGCGATAGAAGCTGAACTTGCGACAATCGAAGCAGCAAAGGGACGTGCATTGGATATTGGGCGTGAGTCTCCTCGCAGCAACAAAAGAAGTCGCTTCGGATAAGTATCGCTAGGGATAAGACGATTAACTTGTAACATTTTTTGTTAGTATTAACGCTTCTTTATCATTGGGATCTCCTACTACTACCCTTCCTCGGACTTTTAGATCAGAATGAGCAGAAACAATAATACGAATATATGAGACAGGCATACGTTCATGGTTTTGTCATTGGATAGATAGATTATTTTAGTTACTGCCACCAGGTTGCGGTAGGTACATCATAGGTGCCTACTGGGGCAATTTTTTCAGGCTGTGGGCTTCAACAAATTTGGGGGCGAGAAAAGGGGAGAAAAAAGAGGAGAAAACTCGCCGGCACAAACATCCATGGCCGGCGGAGACGTCGACGCTCCGGAGAGGGTACTTATCATCGAAGTCATTACAATGCACTGGTGAGCCCTTTGGCATTATCTATACCACACAAGCGCCAAGCCAGGTTGGTGACGATTCCGATGTAGATGATGAGGAGCTCGACAGAATGGCGGCAGCCGCTGCGGATGATCTCTCCGATGATGGACTTGATGCTGGAGTGTAGGCTGCCATCGATATGCCTCCTTCTTCGAGTTGGTTGTCGAAACTCGCTGGAAGAAATCGTTCCACAGAGAGAATGCATTCAAACGACGAGTGGAATACTTTAAAGACAATGTCGGTCGATAACTACTCTGGAATAAGATTGACTGACTTCGCTACAAGCTGGAACAACTGGGTCGATACTCTTGGGCATTCCAAGCCAACAGTGACGCACAAGTGCCAGTCATCTTCAGGAGGCCTATAAAACTATGAAGAGCAGGGTGGTAGAGGCAGCCACTCTTCGTCCTCACACCAAGGCTATCCACAGTGCTCCTGCAAGAATAACTGGTATAATGTTCATTGCAGTTATATTTAATAACGTAGCATATGTGTAGCAGTAACCGCTCTACTGAGCGCATAGACGCATTCTAAACAATATTTGATTGATAAACTGCTATGGAGTAGCATTTGTGCACTATGTGAAGTGAGGTGGTGAAAATTGAGCAAAATTACAAGCATCGTAACTATGTAATAATAAGACAGCGACCGTTGCAGTTACCAGCCTATGGGGTGCAACAATGAAATCTGCATGATATTTTGGTATTGCGGGTAATCTAGATTACTATTTGACTCACCATCAGTGGCGTTTTATGCGTCGTGAAGTTGATGTAATATTGCATCATTGCGCCGACATCGAGTTGCAGCGGTAGCAAGTTTCGCAAGGGGGCAAGCCCCATGCCCTCCAGCAAGAGATCTGGAATGTCACGTTAATGATGGGTGTCAACAAATGTGATGGAACGGATCTTGAATTTTAACTAATCCCACATAGACGAGAGTTGCATTGTGTGATTATAGCGTGACGAGAGTTGCATCTTCTACGTGACGATGCAAGCCTGAGAACGTTGCCCCTTACGGTGGAACAGAACTATTTTTTTGCCTAGTAAAAGTTGCTGTTTATCTAGTGAAGATGGTCCCGTAGACCAACGGTAGGAATTAATATACCCCCATGCGAAAACAAATTCGGCCAAATCAAGTCACGCATTCACTTTTTTGCCCACGGGTAGGAAAAGTGGCCGTTTGGATCTTCACACTTTCTCCAACATTCACCAACCACAAACGGCCAATGACACAACCACCATGATGCCATTGTGGACTGCCTATTAGCACAAAATCGGCTTCTTACCAAGCGACAATAATGAGATATTTGCTAGACAAGCCTATTTGTAGATCGGCTGCAACAAAATTGTCGCTTGGTACGACTTACTGTAGGAGAGAATAGCCATCCCCACAACGTAACGGAAATTGGTCGATGCAACTGATGTTGTCGACTAATGCCTCGGATAATCATCGTTATCACCATTTACGATGCCACCACGACGCACCTACCAGCGGTATATGTCCATAGGGAAGCGACAGTGTCTTGGTAGCCGCTCAATCGCCCGATTTTGTCGGAATGAAGGGCGGTAACTCTGTGTCGACATATTTTTCATATTTTTTATTATCCGCACTGCTGTGCAATAAGAAGATACAATAAACCACTGATGAAGGCAACCAACCCGCTCCCTCGACTCTAATATGGTTATAGACGACGGCTTAGCACTCTGGAGCGGTAGATAAGGTCCACACGACGTCGCCTACACGTTACAGAAAATATATAAAAATTCGTTTCCGTCGAACACAACAATCAACTGACAATTAATTCAAACGGCGTAGATATCGATCAAAGAAACATCAATACATCATTATCATGATAGTATGCATCCGTGGGAATAATATTACTAATGTATGTTGAGGGAAACATCATATTTATCAAGTATTACATTTATAATAATTTACATAAAATAATAACAAATAATAACATAGTTTATCTGATATTAAACTCTAACATGATGAACCACCAACACATAGAAGTCTTATATTACAATTATATGATCGTAGGACTCATGGATAACCACTCATTTGCAGTCAATGGCTCTTCATAAGGTAGATTATTGTATACACTCTGGGAAGGAAAATAGATTGTTTCTCACCAATAGAATTTGCTTGATCATGTTTTAGGTGATGTTTATGAACAGCCCAAGTATCAAAAGACGTCCCCCATATATCATTTATCGATTTTATGCGAGGAAACCCTCCCCTTATATGTATATCATCACGTAAACGTCCGTGGGAGGGATGAAAGGAGGTGAAAGTTGTGGATTTTATGACATTTATGGCGACGTTATAATCTTCATTTTCGATACATCAACTGAGTATTGCCGTCGTTGTCACTTAGATTATGATGTATACGATCGGATAAGCCTAGTATAGTAGGTGTATTTATTCGCTGTGCATAACTGTGGCCCTAGGAGTGGATGACATCATGGTGAGGGTGTAAAAGATGATATTCGGAGGGTGGATTTGAGTGGTACCGATTAGCGAATTTGAGGCTACGATAGGAATTGGCCCTTTACGTACGGCCAAAAAAGCGATTGTACGTTAGGAATAGTACTTGAAGTTAGTTCTGTTCCACCTTACTTACTGGCAGAAATCATCACTCTATGCCTCCTCTTTCATTCATATCGTGGGTACGAGCGTGGCGGACTTTTTGAGACAGGCGTCTCATGCGATAGGAGGTGATACTCCTACGAGCGAGCGTACTTAGCTTGTAGCTTGATACCTAATACTTGATACTACAACTTGAAATGCTTATGGTATGATGGAGGCGAGCAACTCAAATTCTTACTTAAAGCCGCCCTGAAAGATGGAAGTGATTTATAACGACAGCGAAGGATCGGAGAATGACGATGATTCGGTCAGCACCATCTTGAGAGTGAAGGAAAACGATCCTTACACGACGCAATTAGAACGGGGTGGCACTGATGCTGATGATATCCAAAATATGACCGACGTTGAATGGGAAGAGCTCGGTCGTGATATATCAAACAACACTCACTTGAGAGATTTAGATCTCAACAATAGCGACCTCAACGATCACAAGATGGCAATTTTCTTCCGGGGATTGACGAGGAGCAGTTCTGTCGAACAAATTTGTTTGTACAGTAATGAATTCAGTGCAGCAGGAGTTCACAGCATGGTCCCATTTTTACAGAATGCTTACAATCTCATATTTTTGGATCTCAGTGGCAACAATTTTCAATCGGAAGGATTTAATACACTGTTGAGGGCATTGCAAAACAGCCCTGTTAAAGAACTGTCGTGCGATGGTTGTGGCATCGAATCGATTGAGGAGAATATTCCTCAAAACTTGACAGAGTTACATTTAGATGACAACATTATCAACGCAGATGGGTGCCGTAGATTAGCCACATTGCTTCAGGGGGGAGATTCTGCGCTAACTCATCTATATCTCAATGGCAATAAAATCGGCGACGAAGGAGTGGAAATACTTGTTGATGCCCTTCAAAATAATAAGTCATTGGAAGCTTTGGATCTCAGGGATACTGATGGTATATCAAAACGAGGTCAAATCATGCTACTGAAGCTTGTGAATGACATCTCTAGCATCAAAGCAACATTGCAATCCAACCATACCTTAAAATATATCAGTGTGGACCCACGGACAGAAGTGGACCCATTGGCTACAGACTTGGATATTGAGGTACATATCAATATGGTTGCACAGATCAACCAACAGCAAGACAACCCAGAAGTAGCTGGCTGGATGAAGATCATTGACACCCAGTTGCATAGCGGGAAGAGAGCAGAATTGGCGAAACTGCAGGGAGTAAGTCATTCTGTGTACAGCGAAATCAACCCTCTTCACCTACCCGAGGTGCTTGCATTGGTAGGTAAACATCATGGGCATGGAGAGCTTTATGTGGCATTGAAATCATCAATAGCGGGAGTGATATCGACAGTGAACAGGAAGCAGTGTGTACAACAGCAAATTGCGCATTATAGTGCCAAAATAGCTGAGTATCGGGCTAAACTGGAGTCGGCAGAAGCTGAACTTGCGACGATGGAAGCAGCAGAGGGTCATGTAGTGGACATGGGAAGCGAGTCTCCTCGCAGCGGCAAAAGGCGACGCTCCTGAGAGATAACTTGTTTACAACACTTCAAAATGGCTAGAGAGAGACTGAAAGGTTTAACATGTATCTGTATTCGTTAGTATGTCAAGCTTCATCAGCCACAGGGGACTCCTCTGACTTGCAGTATGATCTGAGAAACTACTGTGGAAGCAATACATGTCGGTTAGTGATGATATTGCCCCTAGAGAGAGGGCTAATCAGACTTACTTTCACTTTAAAATTTCTGTTATATTAATTTGACAACGCTTCATCATTCTTGGGATCTTCTACTTCCGGGCACACCAGCGCTGCATCTTCATAGGTATTGAAGTCTACATCCTCTGCACCAACACAAACATAATCGGACTTCTGGTCATAATCGCGGCTGCTATTACTTAGCAGTAGGTAGGGAAGATGTGGCGGGCTTTGTTGAGACAGGCGTCTTAGCTCACCCAATGTTTGCTAGGAGTATTTGCTTTTCTTGTTTACAATACCAGTGAAACGTAGTTTACCGTAGCACAGAAATAACTTAAAGCCCCACACACATTGCTTTGTTATGTGCTGTATCGTAGTTGTATCGTAGTTGTATCGTAGTTGTAAGGCGGGGACAATTTAATCTTTGAGTTACTATTAATACCCCCCCACCTAGACACCGGTTTTAAGGCTAGTGGTTCCCCTGAGTGGATTTTTACCCCCGCTGTGAGAACCACTAACAAATACATAACAAACGTAAACCACAAACCTCCAACTGATTGGCATCGAGCACACAACACCAACACATTGGTACAATGGTATTAACCCGGATTTGCAACCCAAGTAGCAAAAGTTACAGAGGAATTCGTAGCGTGATTATACTATAAAAATATATCACGGTCAGGAGCGTGGTATGTCGGTCTTAATTGTGGTATTTTATGGTCATTTTGCGACCGAAGTTGCAAAAATCCTTGCAAAAGAGCATGCTTTTTGCAACTTTTGCAACCCAAAGTAAACGCAGTGTGACAGCGCAGAGCGGTCATTGGTCACACTTCTTTTCCATCGCTCCGGCAGGCGCCGATCACCATAAGTACACTCTAGCCCAGCTAGATCAACACACCATCATCTATACGACCGTGCGATAGCAGAATACATTGTATGGCGTTCCCATAAGGCAGCTGAATCGAATGTTATGGCTGATGTCGAACGATATATCGATCATCTAGTAGAGAGACGTATCGTCCATACCATACATCAGCGGCTGACATATTGTGTGTGCCGACACAAATATCACGTTTGGTGTGATAAAAAACGAGTATAATAGAGGATTATGTACGGGGTACAATGATGGCGCACTCACTACTTGCATGGGTATAGCGTACTGATCGATGAGTCAGTTGGCAACAGAAGCAAGATGAAAATTGACTTGAAAAGCTAATTCAACACACATAATGCAAACATGTTCATGGCATTGGGTAATAGGATATATTAGATCTTTCCGAGACACTGCAAATAACATAACATTGAATAACAACTAATTATTGACGGAACGTGTGTACGACTTATCATAGAAAAGCATTTTGCCATATGATAGGATGTCAGGGATAAGCGCAACGCACATCACCCTCTTAGACGACAACATCATTGACGACCACTCGTCTGAGCACACTCAGAGATAGCCACGATAACATTTCAAACAACATCTCACGTCCACTCAATTGTTGAAAACTGCCGCTGCTGTTGTCGTAGATGTGATCTTCCCTCCGGTTTGGATTGATTTGCTGTGAGAAACAAACATAATGCTGCAAGCACACGCGTGCCTCTTTTTCAATGATGCTCTCAGTGATTCTATAACGCTAATGACGACGATCGACGGCTCTGACGGAAGCTCACAATATGCAATACCATTTCATGGCCAATGGCGGTGGCTGAACGACGACCCAAGGGCAAATGAAGCGCATGTCATGGTAGGCATGTCTTGTGTCTATGTCTTCGTCATAAAGAAAAATCGCATCTTTCACGTGATCTGACATGTGTGACTACTATGTGACCATGTATGTGATTACACGGTTGCAAAAATAGTTGCAAATACTCCGAGTACAAGCGTAGTACTACCCTCTAACAACACTATTAGTTGAGTTATTTTTTACATCGCTTGGTTCTAAACTCATCGGCTGCCGCCCCCCAGCATCGCCATGGTGCTCATTGACGTGCATTTCTATGAGCACGAAAACAGTTAATGCAAAGATCTGTACGAAGGTGCGGGCAAATGATGACCATTCGGATCTTCTGCTGACTGTTGTGAAGAAGGGTGTCAAAAAGCTCTTTGAAAAGGAAGGAAAAGATGTGACGGACGATGCTCTAGATGCCGCCATCGGGCGTATTGAGACAATCACTTGCAGATGCGTCTGACCCAGGTGCTTGCAATCTTGTTGAATTTCTCCAGTGAATTGACTCCTCCACAATTCCGTAATGTTGCCCTACAGAGACAGCCAACACCAATCATTAATCCCAGACGGACGGAGCATTTTTATTCTCGCGATGAAGTCATTACTATGTTCGCAGGGAATGAGGATGCTCTCACAGATTTTTCTGATCTACCTTCTTACAAGAGTCAAGGAGCAGAGACAAAAGCACAACGTGATAGAGCTGTCGCCAAAGAGCTCAAGCTTAAAAGTTGGGACCCGAAGAAATTAAGAAGTTTTATTGTCTGCTACTTTTGTGGAAAACGTCGCTGCATATATTCCCCTTCGGATGCGGATTTCGCTAGAGGAAGCGCAGCTCTTAAGGCACAAAGCTTGAGTCTTTGTCTGATAGATATTCGTGTGGTGATTTGATATTTGGCGATGAAGATGATATGAGCAAGATTATTGTTCAGAAGCTGAACTTGACCTGCGAGTCTCAAATTGAACCAAGCTACTACAAAAATGATGGTCGCACATTGAAACTGAAACCTATTTGTGTTCATTGCGGAGAGTCAGAGTCGGGAGCTGCTGGAAGTTTTCTTCTGGGGCAAGAGCAATTGAGACAACGCAATTTGACGGGTTGTTACAAATATGCTTACCCATTTGTATCATGTGCCTTCGAGTGGCAAGGAGGTTGTCAAGGGGAAGGCGAAAGATAAATTGGAAGCACGAGCGGAGCAGGCACGTGCAAAAGCAACGAGTAACAACTAAGATATACACAACCATGCCCACACGACCTACTCTACTACAGCCTCTACACCGGGGGTAAAAATTACGGGGGTAGAAAAGTTGACCCCCCCCCCTCACCACAGCAAGCTGCGCTTAATAGTAACTTGAAGATTAAATTGTCCCCGCCTAATGTGAGCTCTCAGTCGACTCAAGAGTCTTCTCAGCCATCTACAGATACTTTTCTTGTTTACAATACCAGTGATACGTAGTTTACCGTAGCACAGAAATAACCTAAAGCCCCACCCACCAGCCCCACCGCATCGTTCCCGACCGAACGGTCACTTCAAGCCACGAGGTTCAACGTTACCCGTCTATCGCGTAAAGAGATAAATCACGTAGAGCTGTCGATTCGTGACCAGGTTGCGAACCTACCCCCATCAAACCATGATGTCCGTCAGAGATTGCCGGCGCCAACATGCGGCATACACAACTACCAAGTCCCCACGAATAGCGACTTGATCATAGACCGCATCCGAACGGTCCTTTGGATTGATCTATAGAGGCAGAACTCTCAAATCGCCATCGTATTTATGCAAATTATGCGCAAACATCACGTTGATGTTGTGACACAATCTACGCGTCGACGGTTCCTCTATCCTCCATCGTCGGACGATTCAGTTTAACCAACACAAAATGAACGAGGTAAAGAATATCTCTGATGTTGCTGACAATTAGATAAATGTGTTGCGTCGTCGTCGAGCTCACAGAATACTCAACACGTGATGATTGTTGGCGCTTTGGGCGTCGTCGCTCGACATCAACCAAAACAGATGCGTCAGGTGAAGCTCTTGCCCCTCCTCATAGTGGAAATACTCTTATAATGATTAATATCTATCGGCATGGTCAAAGATACGTTTTAGTTGCTGCATCATTCGTGTTTGCAAGTTGTTTTGTGTAGCGTAGATGGAGGCGAGCTGCTAAGCTAACGTGAAGCCGCCCCGGGAGAGAGAGAGAGAGATGATGATGTATAACGACAGCGAAGGATCGGAGAATGACGATGATTCGGTCAGCACTATCATGAGAGTCAAGGTAAATGATCCTTATACGACGCATATAGAACGGGAATTCGGTAGTGCTGATGATATACAAAATATGACCGACGATGAATTGGAAGAGTTCGGTCGTGATATATCAAACAACACCCACTTGAAACATGTACGTCTTTTTTCAATAGCTCTCAATGATAGCAGAATGTCACTGCTCTTCCGGGGATTGACAGCGAGCGTTTCTATACAACGCTTGTTTTTGTACGAGAATGAGTTAAGTGTAGCAGGAGTGCGAAGCATGGTGCCATTTTTACAGAATGCTTACAGTCTCACGTATTTGGATCTTGGTGATAATAATTTTTTCAATCGGAAGGATTTAATACGTTGCTGTGGGCGTTACGAAATAGCCCCATTGAAACGCTGAATTGCGATAGATGTGACATTGAATCGATTGAGATTGACAAAGACTTTATTCCTCAACACTTGAAGAGTTTACATTTAATAGTTGGAAACAAAATCAGCGCTGATGGGTGCCACTGATTGGCAACATTACTCCAGGGGGGAGATACTACGCTAGAGAATCTAGACATCGCTGACAATAACATTGATGACCACGGGGTGGAAATTCTGGTGGATGCCTTACAAAAGAATCCATCATTGAAGTGGTTGAATCTTCTTAGTAATGATGGTGTATCAAAACAAGGGCAGTGCATGTTGCTGAAGCTCGTGAATGACATCTCTAGCATCAAAGCAACTCTGCAATCAAATCACACTTTGACATGCATTAACATTACAGTGAACGGAACCGAACAGATTCTGAGAAACATTAATATGGCTATTTTTATCAACCGAGAAGAAGGCAACCCAGCAGCTGTTGCTAGGGCAAAGGTGATGAAGACACAGCTACATAGCGGTGTAAGGGCAGAGTTGGCAGAATTGCAAGGGGTAAGTCAATCTTTGTACATCGAGATCAACCCTCTTCACTTGCCCGAAGTGATTGCATTGGTAGGCCGACATCATGATCAGGGAGAGCTGTATTTGGCATTGAAATCGTCGATAGCGGGAGTTATATCTATAGTGAATAGGAAGGAATGTATTCGGCAGGAAAGGGAATATCACGTAGCTAAAATAGCTGAGCACGCAGCCAAAACAAAGCAGCTTGACGCCGAGCTCGCAGCAATCGAAGCAGCAGAGACACGCCAAGATAAGGGAGAGCACCAGAGTAAGAGACGACGCATCAATAATGCGTTGTTCTTGAAGGGGATGAGTTAGTGTTGTTATTATCGCTCCCCATAGACCCAATTTTCACCACTTCTTGGCTTTTGTCGCTGTTACATTCAAATTGTTGGTAACTTCGTCTTCTTCAGTTGTTGCGCCCCTCGTTGCGAGCTCGTGTTTCTGCTCCTCACTTTGTCTGTATGCTTAGCCAATGCGTAACCAATAAGGCAGCTTAGTATTCCTTTGTGTGTTTAGTGCCACATGCAGCTCTCCCTGTATGTCTACAACTTGACCAAGAACAGAAAGCATGTCTCTCTAGAGCAGCAGAGGACATAGCATGAAGCCATAATAGCGAAGTAAAGGGCCATATGAAGATCCGCTGTAATCATCACTACATCTTTCTCTAAACATCATTGAACCTACCCTCGTCTAGTGAGCTATCTTCGACTGGTAAATGAAATTACTAACATCAAAGCAACACTAGAATCCAACCACACGTTGATCATGAAAATAGCAGTGTGGAGGATGGGGGTGGTATTATAATTTGAATGAGGAGATCCAGGGGCATATTGATGGAGCAGTTGCTATCAATAAGAGATACACGAGAAATAGAACACATTCAGCAGCAGCAGCAGCAGGTATGGAAAAGGTCATTGGCACCCAGTAGCATAGCGCGACAAGAGCAGAGTTGGCACAACTACAGGGAGTAAGGCAATCGTTGTACAGCGAGACCAGTCCTCTCCACTTGCCTGAAGTGCTTGCATTAGTCTGTTGTTATCATGGTCAGGGGGGGGGCTGTATTCAATGCTCCACAATGAACAGGAAGCAGTGTGTATAACAGCAACTGGCGCATTACAGGGCCAAAATAGCTGAGTATCGGGCTAAACTGGAGTCGGCAGAAGCTGAACTTGCGACGATCGAAGCAGCAGAGGGTCATGCAGTGGGTATGGAAAGTGAGTCTCCTCGCAGCGGCAAAAGGCGATGATTCTGAGATAACTTGTTTACAACACTTCAACCTCCATTCCTCTATCTAGAGAGGCTACGAAATTTAACTATATTATTCGTTGTCGTGAAAAGTGAAAACGCTTCGTCATTCTTGGGATCTTCTACTTACTTCCGGGCACACCAGAGCTACATCTGCATACGGTAATGAATGGTGAGCTGATGTTTGATATTGGCATCTTGATCAGCCTTTAGTGGACACTGCCACCATTGAGGAGGTGTGTCACTCGAAGGCATAGCGTTGCCGATCACGTCGAAGCAGAGAACGGTTGGTACGACGGACTTTTGAAGACACGTGTCTTACTTCGCACAGATACTCATAACATACCGTCTATACCTTAGATCGTGTCCGTGTACATAACCCCACTATTGCAGTCCGGACATGTTCACCCCCCCTGCGTGGATGCACGGACACATTCTAGAATCCGGACACTTTCAAGCGTTTCTTAGTAAACGTCTAACAACAAATACTTAAATTAATCTAATCCAACTGCGCATTGCCTTCGTCCTCGTCGTCAATGATGCCAAATGCACTATCTATCATTTCAAAGTCGTCTTCGTTCCCATTTTCCACATCTTCAAGATGGTCCAGTCCCTCTTGGCCACAATACTGCTTCACCATGGCACGTACGGTGTCTTCTGTCCAAGGCACAATCTGTCCTCTATCGGAAAAAGAAAGCTCCTCTTCCGATGGGTACCCGCATGCAGTCCAGGACTTTCTAACCATTTCTTCGGGAATCTTATCCCAGGCCTCAACAACCCATGTTGCCAATTGCTGTCGTGATGGAGCCACAGGATTTCCCTTTTCAGTGAGAGGTGCGCTGAGCATGTATGTATCGTACAAGTCACGGAAGTAACCTTTGAAAACCTTGTTGATCACTTTGTCGAGAGGCTGTCCACATGGAGTCAGTCCTCCTGGTAAGATATCCACAGAAAGGAAAGGAAGTGATTGGCAAAAGTCTTTTACCTCAGCTGTGGAATGTGACTTGAAATCATCCCACAGCACACCAATCTTGTTGTCGCATTCTCCTGTCTCTTTATCATATCCACCAGCGGGCAAGATAATCTTCTTCAGGTAGAGCTTGGTGAGAGCATGGTTTGAGCAAGCCTTTGATGGTTTTCTTCTTCAAAGCTTTTGCCTTCTCTTTACCCTTAAGACTAAGCAGATCATTGAGAAGCCCACCGTCGAAATGTTGTCTGAGTCTACGTATCTGCCTACTGATAGTTCCATAGATCTTATCCTCTGACTTTCGGTTCTCATCAAAGTAATATCTTCTGAACGCCACCTTTCTTATTTCTAGTGCGATTTCAGCATTGGTGTAGTTACTTTGGAAGGCCTTGCAAATGAGGACACGGACTTTATTGCTCTGCTGTCCTCCCTTGGCTGTATTCCACTCCCTGGCGATTCTTGAGGGCAGCACTTGATTTGCAATATTAGCATATGTCGCCTTCTTCTTTGCGTAGATTTGCTCCCTTTTCATACAAGACTTAATCTGACTAATACGATCTTCAATAGAACAGTTATACACCGTATCAATAGCCTGTGTGTAGAGGAGGGAGAGAGAAACGAAGTAACTTAGCAATAGCTGAATGACAATAATATAATAATACACCACAGCAACACATACCTCAAGCATTAAATCAATTAACTCCTCCCCCCTCCTGTCGTAAGCGACACGTTTTGGATAGCACCCATTATCATCTTCATTGCACAACTCATCCCTAACTACTTTCAACTTGTCGAACTTCTTTTTCCATTTGTTGTACTTGGTTGCATCCGCTGTTTGAGCCCTGTCCTGGTGATACCTCGCCATGTTTTTCCTGGCTACCTTGCTATCCTCCTCAACTTTTTTCTTTAGGGCAATGTCACTCGTTGTCTTGTCGCAACCTACTGCTTTGTAGTAGCCAAGGGTGTCTTCTAAATCTGTGACATCCTTACCAGGCTGTTTATCTGGTGGTAAAAGAGAAGTATCCCAGGCAAGTTTATGATCAGACGCCACGGGATCTTTCAAATGCTGTGACAGTGCGCATCGGGTGAGATGCCAATTGGACGGGGGGAGCGCAGGATATTTTCGGTCATCAACGTCGTCATCATCTTCATCCTTATCATTGTCTACCATCATATCCACAACCATAACATCCTCATCATCGCTAAGCTCTGCCCCTCGCTCCATCTGTTCCTCTGCCCTCCGCTTCCTTTCCCTGTCTTTTTTTTCCTCTTTCTTTTGTTCACTTGTTTTAATGACCTTCACCGAAAAGCCAAGAGAATCCAGCATAGCGGAAGTCCCATCATCCCTATGACGTGCCTTTTTGGCTGGTGTTTTTTGTACTGCTGATGGCGCCGGTTTGAGATGTAGTTCCGTTGCACACTTCTTCAGATCAATGTCTTCGTTAAGATAGTCCGTATACACCTTTTCGGCAGTTTGTTGGACAACATATTTTTGTGTCGAGAACAGCGCATCCCAATGGTCCTTTGTAATAAACTTCAGTTGCTCGACCGCCTCAAAACCCATATCGTCAAGGAAATCAGCGATCTCATTATTCCATGGTAGGGTCTTCGATCTAAACCAGTGTTCGATGGCATCCGACATGGTTATATAATATTATTATGTACCTATTATTTCTCCTTATTTTCTCATGGTCGGTGTGTTGGATCTAACAGATCTGCCAAAGCTAGCGCAGCAAAATGTGCTAGAAAGTGTCCGGTTGAGGGCGGACACTACCGCGAAAAAGGATGCGGACACGTCCTTACCCCTGGAAAAACAGTGCGGACAATAGAAAAATCCGGACACAATCTAAGGTAAAGACGGTACAACGATCTATCAACGTTGTTGCCAGTTGATATGTACAACGTATCCAATCCACGGCCACGGTAGGAGAGCTAAGCAAACATAAAGCCGCTCTGGAAGAAATAGAGAGAGGAGAGATGTTATGGATGGAGGCGAGCTGCTAAGCTAACGTAAAGCCGCCCCGGGAGAGAGAGAGAAAGATGTATAACGACAGCGAAGGATCGGAGAATGACGATGATTCGGTCAGCACTATCATGAGAGTCAAGGTAAATGATCCTTATACGACGCGTTTAGAACGGGAATTCGGTAGTGCTGATGATATCCAAAATATGACCGACGATGAATTGGAAGAGTTCGGTCGTGATGTATCAAACAACACCCACTTGAAATATGTACGTCTTTTTTCAATAGCTCTCAATGATAGCAGAATGTCACTGCTCTTCCGGGGATTGACAGCGAGCGTTTCTATACAACGCTTGTTTTTGTACGAGAATGAGTTAAGTGTAGCAGGAGTGCGAAGCATGGTGCCATTTTTTCAGAATGCTTACAGTCTCACGTATTTGGATCTTGGTGATAATAATTTTCAATCGGAAGGATTTAATACGTTGCTGTGGGCGTTACGAAATAGCCCCATTGAAACGCTGAATTGCGATAGATGTGACATTGAATCGATTGAGATTGACAAAGACTTTATTCCTCAACACTTGAAGCGGTTACATTTAGTTGGAAACAACATCAGCGCTGATGGGTGCCGCGGATTGGCAACATTACTCCAGGGGGGAGATACTACGCTAGAGAATCTAGACATCGCTGACAATAACATTGATGACCACGGGGTGGAAATTCTGGTGGATGCCTTACAAAAGAATACATCATTGAAGTGGTTGAATCATCTTAGTAATGATGGTGTATCAAAACAAGGGCAGTGCATGTTGCTGAAGCTCGTGAATGACATCTCTAGCATCAAAGCAACTCTGCAATCAAATCACACTTTGACATGCATGAACATTACAGTGAACGGAATCGAACAGATTCTGAGAAACATTAATATGGCTATTTCTATCAACCGAGAAGAAGGCAACCCAGCAGCTGCTGCTAGGGCAAAGGTGATGAAGACACAGCTACATAGCGGTGTAAGGGCAGAGTTGGCAGAATTGCAAGGAGTAAGTCAATCGATATACAGCGAAATCAACCCTCTTCACTTGCCCGAAGTGATTGCATTGGTAGGCGGACATCATGATCAGGGAGAGCTGTATTTGGCATTGAAATCATCAATAGCGGGAGTTATATCTATAGTGAATAGGAAGGAATGTATTCGGCAGGAAAGGGAATATCACGCGGCCAAAATAGCTGAACACACAGTCAAAACAAAACAGCTTGACGCCGAGCTCAGAGACACGCCAAGATAAGGGAGGGCACCACAGTCACAGTAAGAGACGACGCATCGATAATGCGTTGAGCTTGAAGGGGATGAGTTAGTGTGCTTGGCATTTGATGCACCATTTGTTGGCTTTTTGTCACTGTTATTTCAAACTGTTGCTAGTTCACCCTCTTCGTTTTCTTCAGTTGTTCCGCCACTCGTTGCGCGCTCGTGTTTCAGCTCCTCACTTTGTCTGTATGCTTAGCCAAAAAGACGCAGCTTGGCATTCCTTTGTGTTGTTGAGTACAATGTCATCAACGAAACAGATAATGCCACATGCAGCCCACCCTGTCTACGATTCGACCAAGAACAGGAAGCAAAAAGCAGCAGAGGACTGCAATACCTCTAGAGCGGACTAAAGGGCCATATGAAGATGACAGCTACATACTCGTAAATATCAGTATATGGAAAGGTGTACATACGATAGATGCACGGCACTAGTGCGGTACTATACTCCTCTCACCGCTGTTCTTCGGCGAGCTTCATTCAGTCAGCTACATCCAGTGGCGGGAATGATTATGGCGGGGGAACGGTTGTGGTTCGGCTCCGAGCCAAACCACAACAAATCGTCAAACCACTACACACCAAGTCGCTGCCTCCGTGTCCTCCTATGCCATAGAAATATTCGCCAATAGCAATTAATTTACACTCTAGTGTAATCCTGTTATTGCTGCGTTCATGCTGGTACCCTGTTTGCCGCGAAGACGACAAATTTCCAATGGAATTCGACGAGCGGCGTCCACCCCTTCGCGACTGACGTCGGCGTGATATTATCGATCGATACTGCGACTACAACGACGAAAGTAGCAGCAGAAGGAGTATATTGCAGCCGCTTCGATCAATGTGGGGCTGGGGAGTAAGTAGTAGAAGAGCTCTACAACAAATAGACTGAGTACTGAGTGTGCAAAGGATTGAATGTTTCCACGGTTCACTCGACGATGCTCAATGTCAATGTGGCGTAGATCTACTTGTGAGTTTGTTGGGCTTTCTCTGTCTGAGAAACAGTGACGGAAGCGAATAAATCGGCCAACTCATCAGTAATATTTGATGTATATTGGTAGTAGAAGGAGTAGAATTATTCATCGACACTTGCGTATCAAATTTAGGCGCTAAAACGAAGAGAAGAGATGCTCTCAATCTTCTCAACCGTACATACCAATATTGACAACCAATGACAGGCGAGGTAGACTGGGCCACAAAGAAGAATCTTGACTATAACTTCTTTTATCATCCATTCTTCTGTCTTCTTTGGTATCCTTCTCCGGAGTGATCAAAGTCGAACCATTCCATAATTACCATACTAGAAAGCTCTCAGCAACTCTTGCACCCCTTAGATCTAGCTTTACTTATACTTATAAAGCTGTATTCGACTGCTTTTGTAGCATTGTGCTCGTTCATTGTGCGAGAAGCGTAGTCGAGCACAGTAAGTGTCTCATCCACGAAGAAGTCACAGAGAAAGCGCAAAATGAGGCAGGATCAATGAGATCAAATCCAACTTTAGGAGGAAGTCTGAACGTGGTATCACCATGATAGGGCATTCAATAAAATCGCTCCATCTCCTCAACATCTTCGCCGTGGAGTAGGCCCGGCTGCACGTCTACAGCATAGGCTCGACTGCACATCTCTGTGAACAGATCACTTGACAAGACGTCGTCATTCATTGATCTCGATGACAACATACAATGCCGTGCTGAGCGACTATGAGCAACTGAAGTTTATTTTGTTATAAGAACCTCATAGGATACAGCTGTCGACTCTCATGTTGGCATTGGCGGAATTGCAGATACAAGAGGAATCGATTGACCATCTCAATCTCAATCACTGATGGCAGCGATTAACAAAGTGGTAATACCTGTCGACCAACTCCTTGCAATCGCCGGAGTGTTCAATGTGGGATCGGAAGGATTTAGATTCCCGCCCTCATGCCATGAGAAGGTGGTGAGCTGCTCTCTATCAGTCTCGCTCTCTCTCTCTCATGACGACGAGGATTTCAGCCACGGCCACCGCGTCTGTGGATATCATCTTTACTATCGGCTGCAATGCTATTATTTAATGGTGGAATGATTGTGATAGTAATTGCCTCGATGCTTGCCATCCTCGTGTACCTACAATGTGCTCGCCTTGGTAGAGCCCTCTATCTAACTTCGATCTTGCTCATTACATTGAATCGAAAGAGCGCAAAGGCCGTATGCGATCAAAAGAGAAGTAATGAATTTTAGTTTGTTGCATGTTTGGCTTATCCTTTCACCTCATGTTGAATGCTCAGATATTAGATCCGGCGTTCCACTCAGAACAATTCAGCCCAGTCGTCTTTCCACTCAACTGGTTGCAGTTCTCTCCACAGCACAGTCGCAAAGAGCACTCCACCCCCAAATTAGAATAGTAAGCCAGCCTTGATTAACAAAGATCCGTCAATGTTCTCTACCCTCTGCACCAAGGCATTGTGGGTCCTCTTCTAATTCTGAGATGGATACATCCCCAATCCCAGTCCCAAAATAATAATTACCACCACACCCACATGCTCGGCCAAGTTCAACCGTTGTATTGTCCTGTATGAGTATATTCGGCAATAATTAAATTCCCGCATCAATAGTCAGTTGATAGTAACGTGTCGATGATTATCGAGGAAGAGGAAGAGGAGCAGAAGACGAATGACCATCTAGAAGCGATAGCACGATATTCTGCCTTCGGCCGTGCCGCAGCCGTTTGCTGCCAATTGCGGGCGAATCGAATGCAACAAAACGCTGACCGCACCCCGAATGTATCACGAGGTATTATAGAAGGGAGAGAGGTGGTGATGACACGTGAATATAATTGTTAATGGTGTCTACTACGGCCGAAACCGTCATGGTTTGGATGATTTTGATACTGGTTTGGCTGAAAAAGTTGGGTTGTGGCCCAGCCACAACCAATCCCGCCACTAGACATACTCCTACATACCTCCAAAGACCTTACCTCCGCTGTCATTATCACTACGTCTCTCTCTCTCTATTGAAGCAACGCTCGTCAAGTGAGCTATCTTCGACTGGAAAATGACATTACTAAAATTAAAGCAACACTAGAATCTAACCACACGTTGATCATGAAAATCGGAGTGGAGGAGGTATCACAGTTTCTATTCCGCAGCAGCAGCAGGTGGAAAAGGTCATTGGCACCCAGTTGCATAGCGCGACAAGAGCAGAGTTGGCAGAACTACAGGGAGTAAGTCATTCCGTGTACAGCGAGACCAGTCCTCTCCACTTGCCTGAAGTGCTTGCATTGGTAGGTAAACATCATGGTCAGGGGGAGCTGTATTCAATGCTTCGCAGTAAACAGGAAGCAGTGTGTACAACAGCAAATTGCGCATTATAGTGCCAAAATAGCTGAGTATCGGGCTAAACTGGAGTCGGCAGAAGCTGAACTTGCGACGATCGAAGCAGCAGAGGGTCATGCAGTGGGTATGGAAAGTGAGTCTCCTCGCAGCGGCAAAAGGCGATGATTCTGAGATGACTTGTTTACAACACTTCAACCTCCATTCCTCTATCTAGAGAGGCTACGACTATATTCGTTGTCGTGAAAACGCTTCGTCATTCTTGGGATCTTCTACTTCCGGGCACACCAGAGCTACATCTGCATACGGTAATGAATGATGAGCTGATGTTTGATATTGGCATCTTGATCAGCCTTTAGTGGACACTGCCACCATTGAGGAGGTGTGTCACTCGAAGGCATAGCGTTGCCGATCACGTCGAAGCAGAGAACGGTTGGTACGACGGACTTTTGAAGACACGTGTCTTACTTCGCACAGATACAGATCACAGATCAAGACTTCGACACAAAAGGAGACCATCTATATCAATGCAGCCACTTCAGCAAACAATTCAAAACGAAGATGCACAACAAATGGAGAGATATGTGGCACAAGGAGATGGAAACACTCATTCCCTTCATCCAACTCACAGACACAAAAATCTGTAAAGAAACTACAGGCTTAGTCCGCAGCATCAAAAATTCCAACATTAAACCATTCGACACCCATTTCACCCTCCCAATAGTCTCAAACGAGAGCCACTACAGATGCAAACTATCAAAAATTGGATTTGACATGGTCACATGCAATTCTGACACCTGCCCTTCTCCATCCCGAGGTGGAAGTAACGCTAAATCAAACAATATCGTCGCGTCACTCCTCTCGGCAGAGAAGAGCAAGTTTCAAAGAGGCAGAGGTTCAAATGCATCACGCACCGACAGCTCATCACAAATAACACTCACCGGAGAACAAATCATCGGAGAACTTTACTCAGATAACATGCAACTACTCCCTTTCGCCATCAGCCCACTAGGCCTCTTCGGCCCCACAATAAATTACTTCCTATATGGCACACCTCCACCCAGCGACTACAAAACACTCCACAACATCGACAAGTCCAAATTCCCAAACGCCTCCAACATGGCTCACCAAGCATTCACTAGAACCCCATCAAACATCCTAGAACGAGCCGACTCAATTTGGAAATCAAAACAAAGAAACTATCACTACGGGGGATCCTACAAAAGCCCAGACCCAAGCACCTACTACACACAAATATTCGGGAGAACGGTGGGTTTGTAAGGCAAACGGCTCGGCAGGACTAGCTGCCATTCAAGCACTCTATGAGAACAACAATGGCCCGATAACAGCGTCATCACTTAATGATGACCAAATTTCATATTTATTACACAGTACAGGTGGCAGATCTATTTCACAAAGAAGTAGCTCTCAGTCGACTCAAGAGTCTTCACAGCCATCTACAGATACTTTTCTTGTTTACAATACCAGTGATACGTAGTTTACCGTAGCACAAAAATAACCTAACGCCCCACCTACCATACAACATCTATCAACAGTCAATCAACGTTGTTGCCAGTTGATACAACGTATCCAATCCACGGCCACGGTAGGAGAGCTAAGCAAACATAAAGCCGCTCTTGAAGAAATAGAGAGAGGAGATGTTCTATGACATGGACGAAGCGGGGGATGACGAGTCCGAGAACAGCATGATACGTAATATTAGGGAAAACGATCCTGGTACCGATGAATTTGATTGGGATGGAAATATTTATTATGTTCGACATTATATACAAAATAATATGTCTGACGAGCAATGGGAGCGGCTTGGTCGTGATGTATCAAACAACACCCACTTGACATATTTGATTCTTCATTCAAGAGTTCTCAATGATTACAAGATGACGCTTTAACAGGGAGCAGTTCTATCAAAGAGATACGTCTACACCGTAATAGATTGAGCGCAGTTGGAGTTCAGAGCATGGTGCCGTTTTTACAGAATGCTTGCAATCTTAGAGAATTACATCTCAATGGTAATAATTTACAATCGGAAGGATTCAATTTGTTGTTCCGAGCATTGTCTAACGCTCCTCTTGAGAAGCTGATTTGCAACTATTGCTGCATTGGCTCGATTGAAATTGACAGCGAGAATATACCCAGAAAATTACAATCGTTAAGTTTAAATGGAAACCACATCAACGCTGATGGATGTCGTGAACTAACCAAATTGCTGCAGGGGGGAAATTCTACGCTAACAAATCTATATCTCAATGACAACAAAATCGACGACGATAGAGTGGGCATTCTAGTTGACGCCCTTCAAAATAATACGTCATTGGAGTCGTTGGGTCTTCAGGTGAATAATGGTATATCAGAACAAGGACAAATCATGCTGCTGAAGCTCGTGAGTAACATCTCTAGCATCGATGCAACTCTGCAATCCAACCATACCTTGAATTGTATTTATTTGAAAGATGATGAAATTGGGCAGCATATCTCAGAGGCTTTAAGCATCAACAGGGGTTGGATAGACGCTGGCAAGGACAAAATTATTGATTTTCAGCTACATAGCGGTCGGAGAGCAGAGTTGGCGGAACTACAGGGAGTAAGTCATTCCGTGTACAGCGAGATTAACCCTCTTCATTTGCCTGAAGTGTTTGCATTGATAAGTAAAAATCATGGGCAAGGAGAGCTCTACGTGGCATTGAAATCATCAATAGCGGGAGTGATATCGACAGTGAACAGGGAGCAGTGTCTACAACGGCCTGAGTATCGGGCCAAAATGGAGGCAGTAGAAGCTGAATTTGCATCGATCAATGGAGCAGAGGGAGATTTGGGGAGTGCGAGTGAGTCTCGCAGCAACAAGAGGCGCCGAACGTGATGGCAGGGGTTGTGGGGAGGGGCTTGATCCATCATTGCGAGTGATTCTTACAGCAACAAAGACGTCGCTCCCTATCGAGTTACCACACGGCAAGGATCGAAGTTTGCAAATCCAACACCTGTGCTTGGATTGCTGGATAATATTACTCTCAGTTGGTAGAGCAATACATAATCAAATACATATGAAATTAGACTTCGGGAAGAAAATGCACTTACACTAAATGAGAGATTGATACTGATGCTGACACTGACAAAGTGAGAAAATGTTCTGATATTTTGCCACCAACACTGTGGTGGTGTCAGCAATGAATTAAAAGTATTGCAGGCTCCTCTGCCTTTTAATATGGATATCTTTGCCGCCATATTGAGCGAGGCAAGTATGTGCAAGGGCATGCACAATTAAGTAGCAAGAGAAGCAGAAGAAGAGAAGGTGTGGTACAATTTGGCTTGAAGCGGTACTCAGATCAATGTCGTATCGTTTTTCGTGTCAAAGACCCATCATTCATCTTCCTTTTCACCATCACCATTCATCACCATCCATTTCTGTTGCTTTGGCCAAGCCAAGCCAACAAGTTGTCTGCAGCTCCCTGCTCCGCCCCTACGCTACCTGCTCTAACTCCATTTTTTATCACTAAAATAGGCCATAGCCATAAGACATGAATAACGACCGCGAAGAGAGCTCATCAGAGGAAGACGAGGGTGACGATGTTATCAATAGGGATAGGGTGTTGCAAGGGATCAACGAGGGTGATATTGCCAGGTTATTGCGAGTGCACAATATGATGATGCAAGTGCCAGGGATCAGGGAAATCATCCAGAGGATCAGGGAAAATGATCGTCGTCAATGGTATTTAGAGGGTAGAGGCGATGATCGTTATATTCAAAATATGACATACGAGAGTTGGGAGGAACTCGGCCGTGATGTATCGAATAACAATCACGTGACAAAAGTAGATCTCGATCGAGGCGCCCTCAACGATCACAAGATGTCATTTTTCTTTCGAGGATTGACAGGGAGCAGTTACATCAAAGAGTTGTGGCTGTCTACAAATGAATTGAGCGCAGCAGGAATTCGGAGCATGGTGCCATTTTTACAGAATGCTAAAAATCTCACATATTTGAATCTCGTTGGCAACAATATTCAATCAGAAGGATTTAATGCATTGTTTCGAGCATTGCAAAACAGCGCCGTCGACAGCCTAGATTGCAGTGGCTGTGGCATAGAATCGGTTGAGATCGACAACGAACACAAACCCAAACATTTGTTGGAACTTACTTTAAGTGGCAACAGAATCAATGCTAATGGATGTCGTGAATTAGCCAAATTATTGCAGGGAGGAGATTCCACTCTAAAACGTCTAGATCTCGATGGCAACAAGATCGACGACGCAGGACTTGCAATTCTGGTGTTTGTCCTGCGAAACAATACATCATTGAAGTTTTTGAATCTAAAAAAGAATGCTGGCATCTCAAAGCATGGCAAAATATCGCTGCTGAAGCTAGTGAATGACATCTCTAGTATCACAGCAACACTTCAATCAAACCACACCCTTCAAGATCTCCTTCTAGATGTCGAGGAAGATATTCAGAGACATATTTACATGGCTACTGAGGTCATCAACAAGGCGGCGAACGAAAGAAACCCGGAGGCAGCTGGCAGGGCAAAGGTTATTGCGACACAACTAAAGTTGGTAAAAAGAGCAGCTTTGGCGGAACTGCAGGGAGTGAAACATTCTCTTTACAGCGAGATTGATCCCCTCCACCTCCCCGAAGTGCTCTCATTGGTAGGTCGTCATCATAATCAAGGAGAGCTGTATGATGCTCTGAAATTATCAATTGCTGCATTAATCTCTACAGTGAACAGGATGCAGTGTCTACAACAACGAATTGCATATCACAAGGCCAAAATAGCTGAGCATAGGGCCAGCTTGGAGGCTGCAGAAATTGATTTGGAGGCTACAAAAGTTGAATTTGCAGCTATCGAAGCAGAGGAGGTTCGTGATGCAGTGAGTATTGGGAGTGATTCTCCTCACGGCAATAAAAGGCGTCGAGCTTGATAACTTTCACTCTTGCTTTATGAACACCACGCATCTTCATCCATCTTGGTAGCTTTGAAGTGCATCTCAAAGCAGAGGCTCGTCCGGTGCCCGTCTCAGGTGACAAGCTGGTGCCAGCGAAATGGAATCTACTCGAAGCGGAGGTGCATATTGTCGCTAGGACTTTGTCTTGCCTACGATTACATCATACATATTGGATATTTGGATACATGAATATATATTTAAGTTGTCAAGAAATAAAGTAAGAAAACTTTCATGTCTTGACCCACGTCGTCACTGATTCCTATTTCACTTATGCTTCGTCAACAGTTCAAATTAGAGTTCGACAGTAATGGTTGTAGTGCAGTCTCTGCTAGCGTCGACGTGTGTGTTCCTATGATGGAATCTTCTTACGGATGCATTTCTTGTTACGGAAAACGACGTGGTTGGAAGCCCCACCATTCGAATCAAATGAACCGCGGACCAAACACTGAGGCTGAGGACTCTGAAAGGGGGGTGGAGCATCTTCAGTGCTTCGAGGATGTTGTCGACGTCGATCAGAATTAAGGCTTTATCTTTTTTCCAGCAGCGAGTTTTATTCATATCAGCTCCAATGCTTTGGGATGGGCGGGGTAGTGGAAGAGTACTTGCGAGGCTTGCTGGTCGGTGTCGTATCGGTGTCGCATAGAGTCGCATCGTTATCTTGTCAATGCAACTTCCTTATCTTGCCTCTTGCCTGCCGAATCCATTTTCATCGCTACCATAAACACGTATCAGAAGAGACCATAGTCATGCAGACATGAATAGCGACAGCGAAGAGAGCTCATCGGAGGAGGACGACGAGAACGGAGATTGGATCGCCGACTTGCAAAGGATCAGGGAAAATGAACCTGGTCAGGCGGAATTACGTGGTAGCGGCGATGTGGATGAGATCCAAAATATGACAGACGACGCCTGGGAGCAGCTTGGGAGGGATGTATCAATTAACACACACTTGAAATATGTAGGTCTTTCCGATAATGCCCTCAATGATCACAAAATTTCATTTTTCTTCCGGGGATTGACGAGAAGCTGTTCTGTAAGATATTTACATTTGCCTCGTAATGGATTGAGCCCAGTTGGAGTGCGGAGCATGGTGCCATTTTTAGAGAATGCTAACAATCTCATGCGTTTGGAACTCGATAATAATGATATTCAATCAGAAGGATTTAATACGCTGTGGAGGGCGTTACGAAATAGTCCAATTAAAGTGTTGCATTGTGATAATTGTGACATCGAATCAATTGAGATTGACAATGAGCAAAAACCCAAACATTTGTCGGAACTGACTTTTATGAACAACAGAATCAACGCTGATGGATGCCGTGAACTAGCCAAATTATTGCAAGGGGGGGATTCTACGCTAGAGAATCTAGATCTTTATTGCAATAGGATTGACGATGATGGAGTGGCAGTACTGGTCGATGTCCTACGAAACAATACATCATTGAAGAAGTTGGAACTAAAACAGAATGAAGGCATCTCAAAGCATGGAAGAATATCGCTGCTGAACCTAGTGAATGATGTATCGAGCATTAAAGCAACACTTCAATCAAATCACACTCTTCAAGAACTCTCTCTAACTTATCCAATTCTCGAGGAACAAATTATTGTGGAATACATTACAATGGCAACGCAGATCTTCAACAAGGAGTACGAAAGCAACCCGGAGGCAGCTGGCAGGGCAAAGGTTATTGCGACACAGCTGAAGTCTGAAAAAAGAGCAGCTTTGGCGGAACTGCAGGGAGTGAAACATTCTCTTTACAGCGAGGTTAATCCTTTACATCTCCCGGAGGTCCTCTCCTTGTTAGGTCGTCATCATAATCAAGGAGAGCTGTATGATGCTCTGAAATTATCAATTGCTGCATTAATCTCTACAGTGAACAGGAAGCAGTGTCTGCAACAACATATGGCATACCACAAGGCTAAAATAGCTGAGCATAAAGCCAGCTTGGAGGCTGCAGAAGCTGAATTTGCAGCGATCGAAGCAGAGGAGGCAAATGATGCAGGGAGTATTTGGAGTGATTCACCTCACAGCAATAAAAGGCGTCGAGCATAAGATCACCGCACTTCTTCCTCCACCTTGGTAGCTTTGAAGTGCATCTGCATCTCAAAGCAGAGGCTCGTCCGGTGGGATCTCCGGTGATGAGCTGAAGCATCAAGGGGGGAAATGGACCGTACTCTACTTGGAGGAACATTATGTCGCAGGCCCTTTGTCTTGCCTACGATTACATCATGTTGATAGTGAAGAAATAAAGTAACAAAACTTTTTTCAGTATTGACCCACGTCGTCACTGTATCCTATTTCACTTAATAGACTTCGATAGTAATGGTTGTAGTGCAGTTCTCTGCTAGCTTCGACGTGTGCTACTTGATGGGACATACCAAGATGTTGTTGGATTTTGAATGACGCTTCCAGTCTAAATAATAGGAGCAGCGGCATGCATCATCCAAAAACATTTGTCATCCAAACATCGTAATGAACTCATGAAGATATGGGGGGACAACAATTCGCATGTCGGCATCGAACAACACATGAAATAATGCCCCGCTTTTAACCTCGACGAATCAGGAGTTAAAGGCTGCTTCGCGCTAGGCGCCAAATTGGTTAAAGGTCTCTCTGAGGAGCTGCTCTCGTTCTGATATATCAGAGTTGGAGTGAGGATTTTTCACACACTTCAAAGTCAGGAAACATTGTGATTTATGCTCTCATATTGATGATGTTTAGTCGTCGAGCTCTCTTTTAGGCTGACACATTCACGGAGGCGTAATCCCCCGAATCGTCTTCCTCTCGCTCATCATCTTCATCCAATACCCATTCGCGTATACGTTGTCGCTTCTCCTCTTCTTCCCCTAAATCAACGCAAGTTTTTAACTTTTCTACTTCGATCTTAGTCAATTTTGATACTTCATTATCATCCCTCAACACATCATATGCATCAACTGGACATGAATCCTCATCAATCACTTGCTCTTCAAATTTTGCATCACTCTCTGTAATCAACATGTGAAACATGAAACACAACGAAGCAATCTCCAACACCATGGCAGATAATTGGAGCGGCCCCGGACTAGCCTCATCCGTTGCAAACTTCAACAACAAGGCGGCATAATGTGTAAACAAGTCCAATATCGTATTCCCATATCTATCCACAGTTGTGCCACCTCCACTCTCTACACCTCGATTGACAATTGACACCATGAGACATGTCGCTGCAGCAGTCCCAGTCGACGCGGCATTCATCAAAGATTTGGATGCCGATGCCGCAAGCAACATGACATAGGCACGTAGCCACAACATCCCCGTGAAGCCAATAATACCCAATATATAATGCGAATTGACCGCACTCCACGCCAAATCACAATCCCGATGAATTAAATCCCACACACTCGAGGCAGGCTCATACACCCGTTCCGTCAACTGATTCACCGCCACCGCCGCCCAAAGCACCACAATCAATTCCGACGTCACACTCAACAACCCCAATACGATATGCAGCCGTTCCAACTTGGCACATCGAGCACGTATCGACTGCGGATACACTTTCTCAAGAGTATCTCGTGGCAATTCTGGAAATCGTGTGGCAAATCCCAACGATATCATGCCAGCTGTTACCACCGCGGCGGGTAATTTCATATTGTTGAATAGTGATGCTGCGGCGGGTGCGTAGTCGGCTAGAAGGGGAGTTTCTGTTGCTAGGGTTGTAACGTCGTGTAGTTTAGTTGATGATATTATGTCGTTGTTGTCAACACGATTATGCTGCTGCCACCGTGGTGGTGATTGTAGTATTGTTGGTAGTGGTGCAAAGGCATCTGATGGCTTGCAAGAAGAAAACGCGAAGATCCACAGGAAGGCTGCGATAGATGACGATGATGATAGCCCACTGTCTCTACTCCGCCGAAAACACAATTTGGCCTTCATATTATTCCCCCCCTTAACAGTTGCTTTGGCTGTCATATCCCTCCTTTCTATTACATACCTATTGTAGATTGGAAAAGCCGCTGTTAGTATGAATGACTTCATCTCATTGAAGTTCGAAGTTCAAGATTCGGCTTCGAAGAAAAGCGCAAACTTCCGGCGCCAAGCAAATATGAGATACGTGTCTGTGTCTTCTCATTCACGTTCGGTACTTGCATCTTCCAACCAAAGTTACTCCAGTGTAAATACATAAGTACTTTTGGGGGCCCAGACTTGGCTGCGAAGCGTGCTGAGATGATAGAGTACTTAGCAGCACTCCGGAAACAAAGGACTTCGGAGAATATCACAACAAATACTATTCATAGTGGTGGATTGGTAGAGCAATATGCGAATGGGGGGTGAGATGCCAGCTATGGCTTTGACAAAAATCATCCAACGGTGCATGCAAGTGCAAGAAGCAATACTTAGAAGTAGAAGCACAACGTGACCTACTTAGGTTGGGATGACTTCTTCAGCTTTAGAGGATACCTTGTCAAGGAATGGCTCTGAGCATTGGAACAAACTCATATAGGTACAGGAGACGCTCACCAGCACCAGCAGTTCCCTCAGTTCCAAAAAATGATATGGTTTGAGGTGGCACTACCGCACTGACATGAGCGGGACAGAATCAGAATTGCTCACAGACCTAAGTCACATGACAATGACAATGACGAGCGGATAGAGAGTGCAAAGTTAGCCGAGGAGTTAGCATGGTACAGGGCTGAGCGAGTATTGACGGAATAAGCCGTATGGAACTTGGCCACTAGGCTGCATCAAATCCAAATTGCACATGAGACGTACAAAAAGCGTCTGAAGTAATGAGGGAACGGTCAAACAAAACTCTCGTACTTCTCCAACGCAATCGGCGAGTCATTACCACAACCACAGAGACAGAGATAGCGTGAGGCACGAGAGGTCGAGGGAAGCGCAGAAAGATTAGTATTATATCCTGAGAAAGGACAAGCGAGGATAGATTCTATCTTCAACAGACTCGAGTGATCGCCGACGTAAACGTAAAACAACCATATGTTGAACTAATCCTGGCCGGGGGACCATTAGGATCCTGCTGGCTTGAAGTGCGACCTGAGACTGAGAAACATAAGCTGTGGAATCAGTATATGTTAACAAACATAGCTGAGGAAGCAGTATGCCTTAGAGGGCTAATCAGACGTACTTTAACTTTAATTTCTGTTATCCTTTGTCAGGCTCGTTTGCTTCATCCGCTACCGCTACCTGCGGTATAGTTACAGATTGTGGCTCCATAATACAAACAGTACTCGCTGGATTAGAAAACTTAATAGCTTTGAGGTAATTGGTTTTTGGAGTGAAATAGAAGCCCAGCAAAGCCCCATTTTCAGCTGCCGAATGAAGATGGTGCAGTATTGTACGTAGGAGTTGTAAATGGCGCGACAGTGGAAAAGGTGCTCAAGATGCCCATCTTGTCGTAGATACCAGGTACAAGTAGAAAATGGGATATTTCCAACATAGGAATAGTACGGCTCTAAACTCCAGTAGAGACGGACTCCCAAATTCAAAAATTATCTGACGAAGGAGGAGGAGGAGAAACACCGCAGCAAAATTTGAGCCCACCTCCCTCTATCCATCACCACCATTGTGTGCGGCAGCAGCAAGCTTCGGCTCTAAACTCCAGTAGAGACGGACTCCCAAGTTCAAAAATTATCTGACGAAGGAGGAGGAGGAGGAGGAGAAACACCGCAGCAAAATTTGAGCCCACCTCCCTCTGTCCATCGCCACCATAATCAAAAGATACTACAGCTCTAATCTTCTACCGAAGCTTGGATAATCAAAAGATACTACAGCTCTAATCTTCTACCGAAGCTTGGACATGAGATGCCGAAATGCATGATTGTGTCTGTGTCTGTGGATACGGGAAAGAATAGATCTCGATCTCCATTGTGTGCGGCAGCAGCGCAAGCTTCGGCTCTAAACTCCAGTAGAGACGGACTCCCAAATTCAAAAATTATCTGACGAAGGAGGAGGAGGAGGAGAAACACCGCAGCAAAATTATTTGAGCCCACCTCCCTCTATCCATCACCACCATAATCAAAAGATACTACAGCTCTAATCTTCTACCGAAGCTTGGATAGGAATCAAGTCACCAGCTTGATCAATCCGGATTGAAGCAGCCAACTATCCTCCGGAATGAAGATGGCCAGCTGCTCCGCTCCATCCAAGCAAAAAGTCGCGCCGAGTACAAGAGTCAAGTATTTTTGTCGGTAGTTAGTTTCCACTTCCTCTCTCGAGAGAAAAGTGTACTCATCCCCATTGCCACGTAAAGGCCACCGACTAATAATAATGGGGTGGCGTGGAACCCAAAGGAACCAGGGTAGACTTATGGTTTAGCAGTACCCCCAAGGTAAACTGCCTGGGAACTTTGCCCGGTCTTTGCCAATGGTTCTGAACCAATGCCTTCCACCTCCAGACGCTAAGTCGTCTCTAGGAGTACCAACCCGACGCTGGATTTAAAGTATTGTACGAAAAAATGACATGGAAAGCAAACGAGACACGTACCCTTCTCGTCTCCTAGCTGGCCAGGCTTGGAGACAAGGAAATGAAGAGAACTCACTCTAAAGTATGAAGAAAGAGAGAGAGAGAGAGAGGCAACACTGAACGAGTTCGTATAGGGTAACGAAGACATCGAGCTAAACCTACCTCCGGCCTTTCGGCTCAAGCTGAAAATAAAGAGAGAAACAATATTAAGGTAGACCGGCTCCTGTCCCAAGAATGATGTGCCGATAATCAATCACTTACATATCCAGCTACTGACAATCCAGTGTCCATTGAGACTTCTTACTCTAACTCAGGCATTTCCACATGCACGGC
The DNA here is from genome assembly GCA_037178625.1 of Skeletonema tropicum. Classification (NCBI taxonomy): domain Eukaryota; phylum Bacillariophyta; class Thalassiosirophyceae; order Thalassiosirales; family Thalassiosiraceae; genus Skeletonema; species Skeletonema tropicum. The sequence goes on from CM074135.1 coordinate 3,005,462, forward strand.
GGTGCAATGAATCACACACTGAGGTCTCACACGATTAACAGATGCGATTGTGGCCAGAGTCTGTCCAAAAATAGCTCAGCTATGCTTCGCCTTTCTCCAAATTACACCCATGTCGTCTCAAAATATTTTGGTCGACTGCGGTAACGAGAACTCCTCCGCACCCGGCGCTTACTCGGAGACTTCCAATGTCTCCCCAACTCCGAGCGTAATGCTATCACCTCATGCCTCGAAGGCTTGACATTTGTGTTACGCATAATAGCTTCGTCTGCTCTATTCTCTGGATCTTCATCGGCAAATATTATTTCATCATCGCATAACTCCAAGTCCAAGTTTGTATCAGGTGACACCTCCAACTCAGAGTCAGAGGAGAGTGCGACATTTTCAAGCTCATCAGTAGCTCCATCAGAGTTGCAATACGCCAGCATCAAAAGTATCCAAGCAAGTTGACGAAGCTCACGGAAAATATCCAGACTTGTGGATTCTTCTAACACCCCAAATCTCAGACTAGCCTGTCCAACTGGTAGCCTCAGCAGTGGGTAAGCAAGCGCCGCGTCAGAGGCTATCGACCTATCAACATCTCGACACTGGATTGGAGAAATATCACCAGAAGCACCCAATTCAGCGACAATCATCTGCATACTCAAGGTGTTTCCGTCGGATACACTCTTCGAAAGAATAGATCGACCCAGTGACTCTGACTCTACAGAATATTGATTCTGTGGAGCTTGGACAACAAAGCTGGGCGTAAATGTCAAGGTCTCATCTGTAATTGCAGATGCAGTGCAGTCATCACAAGTCTCGGCCACGACCAATGCAAATTGGCTCGTGTCAAATCCATCAGATGAAAGATCTCCGAGCACACATACGAACAGAGGAGACTCAGATTGGATGCAATGGGAGACCTCGATATTCCAGCCAAGCGGTAAGGAAGCAGCTGCCTTGTGTTCCCAGAAGTAGCCAGTCTGTCTGTGAGAAGAAGCCGCAGCAATAAAGTCGTTGTGTGTCCACAAAAGCATGAATAAGCCAGGATGATCCAAACCAGCGTGTGTCTCGTGTGTTTGCAAACCCATCAAATCAGAGTATCTATCGTCAACGTACACTGGGCCAGTGTATCCATCATCACATTCTCTTGAGAGAAAATTGATTGTGGAAAGCTCTTGAGGTTGAGGTGGACCTGCTCCAACTCCAATGAATACCATAGTCGGCGTAGTAGAAGGAAGCCCATCAAAAGCACTACTTGAAGTCGAAGAGTAATAGCCCAGCTCCAACTTCTTTGAAGACAGATCCTGTAAAGCTTGAGAATTGAAGCCGAGTACAAAGACTTCATCTACTATTGCAGACAAACTGTAGCCGTCAAAATGCTCCGTAGCAATCCCAATAGAGACACGATCTTCGTTAGGTACTTCCAGCACAAAAATGAATAGCCTGGACTCGAGCGCAGTTCGAAATCCATCTGTACTATCAATCGCATTCATATTCCAGTCAAAAGAAGCAACTGTTGCTTCGTCACCCCAGAGAAAATTAGTTTGAAAGTCAAGGGGGGCAGACTTAGTACTGAAGTCTTCAGTTGGCCACAAATGCAGACTGGGGGTGAAGTCAGCTAGACCAAGACGATTCAAGTCTACTTGTCCATCATTCGCTCCCATTGCCATCGAGGCAGAATGCAGATCGTCGAAATTGCCGGCGGATCCCATCAAGTTGAAAGCATTAGAGGTACCATCCGAAAGATACGTTCTGAATACACCGGCTTCCAATTCTGATATAGCCTCGGGAACAAGCAGCTTCTGCAAAAAGTCCTGCCCAGGTTTACAACCTTCGAATATCATCAGAGGAATGCTCCATCCAATGAAAGAAATACTGACACAGAACAGCAATACCAGCGCCATCGCCTTGTGACCGTGAAGTCGCAAACGCAAAGGGCGGAGGAGGCTGGTGGGGCAAAAGAGGCTGGTGAAGTAGTCGGACAGTATCTTGAGGCAAGTATATACCATTCCATGATACCTTTGCGTCCAAGTACCGACGTCGACGTAGATGATATCGCCAATTGAGTTACTATCGGGGAGCAAGTCAAAGCGTCTGTCTTTTCCTCCGACTTCGGTCGGAAAGATATGTCCGAGAAGTGTGGACATGTTCCTCTCACAACGACTCTTGATCAGAAGGGTTGCCTCTTTCAAGATGAGAATAGCCTGAGCCTGAGCCAGAAGCTTGGGGGAGCTCGCTTGAATCAAGAATGCGATGGAAGCGACTGCTTTCTTTTCGACAACACTTTCAGAAGCAGAAGCAATGGAAGAAGACATCGCCATTATTTCCATGTCAGCAATGACAGTACGGAATGCAGATTGCATCAAAGCAATGAATCTCGCACGGAACCAAGACCAAGCAGGGGAGAAGTTGAAACTCTTCATGATGGGAAGAGAACAGTTCTCGAACACATTGAATTTGAATGGTGTTTCAAGAGCAAAAGCATCGTTTGTCAAAATCGCTAGAGCCCTCGAGTTTGATGAAAGAACGGCCTCTCGAGCTCGAGATGCGTGAAGAGTCATCGCGTTGCTTGGAGATTCTTTGGTAGTCTTCTCTCGGAGACCAAACTGCTCATCTTTGATCAGCAAGTTCGAAACTCTTGCAGTATCGTCGTGGTCAACTCCAAAGCGTTTCAGGTTCAGGATCAGGAGCTCATTTGCTTCATGAATCAAAGAGCCGAGGAAGAAACAGCCAGCTTTCGCGGCAACAAAGGCAAGTGCAATGGCAGGCATGTTGAATGTTGTTTTGGTTGAGTGTATTATCAATAGAGACAATAGGGTACTTTATCGAAATAAAGAATGAGACAACAGATCACCACCACCTTACTGATGGTGCTTGCACTGTTACAGTAGGTACGGCGGAATGATTCAAATTTTTGCGGGGTGATGTTTTCAACAAAACTCACTGTTTTGTTGTGAGGAGAAAATTAAATTAAATTTTAGGATAGGAGCGATCTCACGATCCACCCTACATAGGATTGATAGGATCTTCAGACACCTGTCTGAGTCACTTGGAGGACCCAGCAGTCCCTCTGAAGAGGACTCCCATGTATGACAGAAGATCCTATGTAAGTTGGGTGTCATTTAATCTTTTCTCGAAATGAAGAATTTTCGCATGAGACCTTTAAAATTATACATTTAACTAGAGGGACTACTAGCTAAATGGGACCCCTGCGACACCAACGCCTTGCTCCTTGCTCACCCGCTCGTAGGCAAACCGGGATAGTGGGCGCGTGGGCGTGCCCACAACACACCATGGTTTAAGGAGAGGCTTGACAGGGGAATATTGGGGATTTTTGGTCAATAAAAGGGTAATATTTGGGTATTTTGAGCTCATTTGTACCTGATTATGTGTAGTTGTGGGCCCCACGTGGGCGTCGCCCACAACATACCATGAAAAGCGCCCACTATCCCGGCACGCCTACCCGCTCGTAGCTCGAGTAACCATGGGCCAAACATGATACGGAAGTACAATAGCGCTAAATCAAACAATATCTTCGCGTCACTCCTTTCGGCAGAGAAGAGCAAGTTTCAAAGAGGCAGAGGTTCAAATACATCTCGTACCGACAGCTCATCACAAATAACACTTACCGGAGAACAAATCATCGGAGAACTATTACTATTCTCAGACAACATGCAACTACTTCCTTTTGCCATCAGCCCACTAGGACTCTTCGGACCTACAATTAATTACTTCCTATACGGCACACCTCCAAATGGCGACTACAAAACACTCTACAACATCGACAAGTCCAAATTTCCCAACGCCAACGCCTCCAACATGTGCACTAGAAACCAGGTGTTATGTGATAGCACATTATTGGCTGTCGATGATGTCGATAGAGCCACTGGTCAGCATTGTAACTACTGTATTCGTCTTGATGTGGTAAATTAGCATGGGTCAGATGGGTTGTTTATGCAAGGAATGAAGGAGTCACCTTTACATACAGTCAGTGAACGGCAGGTGGCGGCAGCAGAGATAGACACAGGAATACCACGCAGCATTGGCATTGGGACGCAAAAAGCTGTCACTGACAAGCAGAAGTTATGTGCGTACCATAGTGCAAGAAGACGTCAACCATGGTTGATATCTCTAGTTGCATCACCACAGCAAATGAGTATTTACATAATCTGCTCCAACTTTTGCTTTATCATTGGGACCCAGGTTCCTGTGGCTGCATTTATATTTCTATTTATATACACTTTAACTGCAAGATGCGACCTATCCCAGTGGACAATATCTATTTTACTTTCGCCGAAGGATTATTGACTACAAATCCTTTCGAATTTACTTCATCAGCGGCAATCGTATTGATTGTGGTATGTAATTGTAATACTTAGCGAGCAGATAATAATATCAATATTGCTTGTGCTTCAGAGTTTGTTCTTTCTTTTCTGACATCCAGTGCCGTAACGTAAGGTAATTGTGAGTGGTACGACATTCAATGCGGCATCCACCATCTTCTCCCTTCTCCTCTAGCAACCATCAATCTTTTGGTTTATCTTTGCGGAGATTATAGCAGCAAGCAGCACGCCTTCGTCATTGTGGTTGGGTCGCTGTGTGCTCTGTTTTATGTAGGCTGCAGAGCTTTCTAACGTGACCGGGTTTCAACAAGCACCGTACGGAAAATGGATGACGGTTCGGCCGATTCGGCCGATCCGGAAGAGGCATTCAATTTAGATTATTTCAGGAATAATCGTTGCTCTATGACGATATTCCACAAGAGCGGCGACGATCGTTATATCCAAAATATGACAGACGAGGATTGGGAGCGGCTAGGTATTGATATATCAACCAACACCCATTTGAAATATGTACGTCTTTTTTCAAGAGCCCTCAACGATCATAGGATTTCGTTTTTCTTCCGGGGTTTGACGATGAGCAGCTCAATCAAAGATTTAGATCTGCCAGGCAATGAAATAAGCGCAGTAGGATTGCGGAGCATGGTGCCATTTTTTCAGAGCGCAAATAGTCTCATGAGCTTGGACCTCGATGATAATAATATTCAGTCAGAAGGATTTAATACGCTGTGGAGATCATTGCGTGACAGCCCTATCGAAAAGCTGTGGTGCAGTAACTGCGGCATAAAATCGATTGAAATAGACAACGAGAATATCCCCAGAAAATTGACCTGCTTATTCATAAATGGTAACAACATCAACGCTGATGGATGCCATGGATTAGCAAAATTGCTACAGGGGGGAGATTCTACGCTAGAATGTTTGTGTCTCGAAAGAAACAAGATTGATGACCAAGGTGTCAATATTTTGGTCGATGCCCTACGAAACAATACATCACTGATGAGGTTGAGTTTGGATAAGAATGATATCATGTCAATTCAAGGGCAAATCACGTTGCTGAAGCTAGTGAATGATGTATCGAGCATCAAAGCAACTTTTCAATCAAACCACACATTGACAAACGTCCAAGTGAATTCGATCTTCTATGGTCCGAATGATGTGAAAAAGCAGATTCAGCAGCTAATTGATTTGGCTACGAGTGCCAATTTGCGTAAAAGAAGTAACCCAGAAGCAGCTGGCAAAGAAAAGGTACTTTGTACACAGCTGAACAGCAGTACAAGAGCAGCGCTGGCAGAACTGCAGGGAGTAGGTCAATCGATATACAGCGCAATCAATCCTCTTCACTTGCCCGAAGTGTTTGCATTAGTTCATCGTTACCATGGTTTGGGAGAGCTGTATGTTGCATTGAAATCATCGATAGCGGGCGTTATATCAACTGCAAACAGGAAGCAGTGCCTTCAACAGGAAGGAGCGCACCACGAAGCCGCAATAGCTGAGCATAGGGCCTTCAGCCTTCATAGCTAAGCATAGGAGCTTCATAGCTGAGCACAGCACCAAAGTGGAGACAGAAGCTGAAATTGCGTAAATTGGAGAAGCAGATGGTTCTCGTATTGGAAGCGAGCCTCGCAGCAGTAAACGGCGTCGAGCTTGATAACTTTACCACACCACATGCTTCGTGTACAATAATTGTGTCTAACTGCTGAAAGGTGTAGATGGGACTTTTGCACATTGGAAGCAAAACGAAAAACTTTCACATGGTAGAGGAAATTCATTTACTAGAGGCATTTACTATAGGCTTCGCATTATATATTATCTCGGGTTTACCATTTACTTGCTGCGCTGCACATCACTTTCTATAGACCGACTTGGACAGTCCTTGTTCTGAGGATGCGCTCTTTTTAGCGCTACCCCTCCCCTTCCAAAATCAAGTTTGGTTGGACTGGCCTGAACTGTCTGGTCCAAATGAGGCTACTAGCTTGCCATTTTGGCAGCTTTAGTCGTCTTGTTGCGATGATACGTAGATTGAAAAGCAGTAGCAAGAGACGCCGAGCTTGATGTTCAACATTCTTCTCTCTCGGTATGTATTAGATCATAATATTCAGATTGCAGCACGCACTTCTTCTGTTGCACTGCGTATCAATATCTGAAATCCTTAGTTGACCTTTCTTGCAGTTTCTTTTAAGGCTTGAGTTTGTTCTTTCAATCTCTCTTTCTCTCTCTCTCTCTCTCTAGCACATTTACGGTTCGGGCTCTCGTCAACATTAAGAGAGCCGGCTGCCCTCCTTTGCTGCAATCTCTACATACTTCTCTTTGTCCCGACCTTCGCCGTTGAGTCGAGTGAGTGAAATCTTGCTATGGGTGAGGCCGAGCGGAGAATGCACGTCGTTGTTCAATCAATAGCGGGAAGCAGTTTCTATAACACAAAGGGCAAACCACGAAGCCGCAATAGAAGAGCATAGAATCAAGGTGGAGACAATGGACGCCGAAATGAAAGCAATACGTAGAGAAAAAGCAGAAGGTTCTCATTTTGAAGCTAGCCTGCTACTTATCTGTGTGACGGTACGGCACTCAACAAGCAATAATGGTACTCACAACCTCACAATGCTCTGGAGTCGCCCGCCCGGACGCCCGGAGCCCGCATCCACCGCCAACCGATTCAGCGGCATATTAATTTGGCTGTACGTATCAATACACTGAAGAGAGAAATCCCAGATGCAGCTGGCAGGATGAAGATCATTGACATCCAGTTGAGCGATAGAAGAGCAGAGTTGGCGGAACTGAAGGGAGTAAATCATTCTTTGTACACTGAGATTAACCCTCTTCACTTGCCCGAAGTCCTTGCATTAGTTTATTCGTATCATGGACGGACAGGGAGAACTGTACGTGGCATTGAAATCATCAATGGCGGGTGCAATCTCCACCGTGGTCAGGAAGCAGTGCTTACAACAACAAATGGCATATCACAGAGCTAGGATAGATGCCATTAAAGCTGAAATTGCCACAATTGAAGCAATGGAAAAGGCAAAAGGTTCTCAAATTGGAAGCGAGTGTCGCAGCAGTAAAAGACATCGAGCATGATAACTTTTACTCATGCTTCATGTCACCTTCACTTTCACAGCGATTGCGCTGGATGCTCAAAGATGCCGAAGGAACTATGATTGTATAGTGGATGCAGAACTCGCAGCAATAAAGAGACGTTTGAGTTTGATTGTTGATCATTCCACTCCTTCAGTCTTCAGTATTAGCTGCGCAATATTGTGTAGTGCGCAATTTATTTACTAGATTTCGTATTACTATCACTGCAATTTCATTTACTTGCTGCTGCGCAGAGAGCCCGCAGTCGAGCTAGATAGCGTATATACATACATTTACAGGCAGTGAACTAAGCAACTCGCCAGCAGCAGCAGCAGCAGGTAGCAGGGGCATAGGATATACATCGCAGTAAACTGTTGGTAGCCTAGCTAACTGTAATTGACAAAGACGAAAAAGGAAGCGATGCGTCCTTGCAGCAAAAAACGTCAAGCTTGGTTGACAGTTGCATCACATCACTCTCGGAATGACCACACAAGCACTCGGTCAATAATTTTGGTATACTTCGCATTCTGTTGAATTTGAATGTGAGAATTAGAAGTACTCGTGATATATTCATTCAGTGTAATAGCTGAAATTGAAAGTACGTCTTATGGGCCCTCTCAGATATTATCTATGGTAACTGATAATGAGCATGTGCGCTGCAATTAGCAATAGCTATGTATGTCCCAGATCGCACCAAGCTTTGTAAGTATATAAGTATGTAGATGTCGTCAATGAGAAGCTTTTATCTATTGTCAGAATGTGACGGTACGGCACTCGGTTTAGCACTCCCGGTACTCACCATCTCACCTCTCGGCCCACCGCCAGCAATGACACACAATGACACAAGCCACACGCCACCAACACTAAACAATAAACCAATAAAAAGAAAAGCAGCATCGTAAAGGTGGTAGTAGTGTGTGTCAGAGAGTGGAAGCTTCCATTGCCGTGACCGGGGTTCGATGAGAAATGAGCGCAGCAATGTATTTTATGTATGGAGAGAGCTCATCGGAAGATGAAGGACGGACAGGAGATGAAGATCCAGCAGGGGCCGTTATTGCGGTTAGATCGGACCGGTGATGATCCTTACATCCAAAATATAACCGACGAACAATAGGAGAGTCTTGGTCGGGATATATCAAACAACACCTTCTTGAATGGAGTGAAGCTGTCTAGAGGCGCCGTCAATATGACAATGATCATAAGATGTCGATTTTCTTCCAGGGATTGACGAGGAGCAGTTTAATCAAACGAATGATTTTGTTCCGCAATGGTTTGAGCGCAGTTGGAATTCGGAGCATGGTGCCATTTTTACAGAATGCAAACTAAGTACGTGATTGGATCTTGATGATAATAGTTTACAATCAGATGGATTTAATTTGCTGCTGTGGGCGTTACGACATAGCCCAATCGAAACGCTGCATTGCAAACAATGTGGCATCGAATCGATTGAAATTGACAGCGACAATGTCCCTAAGCATTTGAGATTTTCAACTTTGGCTAACAATAGAATCAATGCTGATGAATGCCGGGGACTAGCGAAATTGCTGGGAGGATGCTACACTGAAATATCTATCTCACGATTACAACAACGTCGATGACCAAGGTGTCAATATCTTGGTCGATACCCTTCGAAAAAATAAGTCACTGACGAGGTTAAGTTTGGGAGAGAACGATGGCATATCAAAACAAGGTCAAATAATGTTGCTGAAGCTTGTGAACAACATCTCCAGCATCGAAGCAACACTTCAATCAAATCACACTTTGACACATGTCAAAGCGAATTCAGCGAATTCTAGCAATGAGTTGAACAAGCAGATTCAGCAGCGTATTGATTTGGCTACGCAAAACAAACAGAACCCAGAAGCTGCTGGAAGAGCAAAGGTGCTTCAGTCTTAGATGAACTGTGGTAAAAGGGCAGAGTTGGCAGTACTACAGGGGTGAATCAGTTTGTGTACAGCGAGATTAACCCTCTCCACTTGCCCGAAGTGTTTGCATAGTTCGTCGTTGCCATGGTCTGGGAGAGCTGTATGTTGCATTGAAATCATCTATAGCGGGCGTTATATCCACTGTGAATAGGAAGGAATGTCTAAAGCAGCAAAGAGCAGAACACAAAGCCATCATTGCGGAGCAAACTGCCATAATTGCTGAGCATAGGCCCATTGTAGCTGAGCATAGAACAAAAGTGGAGACAATCGATGCCGAAATTGCGACAATTTAAGAAACAGATGGTTCTCTTATTAGAATCGAGCCTTGCAGGAGTAAGCGGCTTCGGGCTTCATAACTTATGACTGATCCACCGTGGTTGCAGTATCGCGTCTCAAAACAGGTTTGAATGATGTGGTGCTGTTGTAGTGGACATTGGAGGCACGCACAATCATCTATAGACGCACAATCATCTATAGACTTCGCTTCTACCCCTGCTTCTGCGGCACATCAATCGACTTGCATTATCATCTTCGTCTTTCCTATACTGCTCCTTTCAGCGTAAACTCTTCCTCCCAGCTCATATGGCAGTCCAAGCTGTACGTACGCTAGCTGCTAGCTTGAAATTTTTGCAGGTTCGGTCTTCTGGAACGATGATACTAAGATTGTTCAATCACTCTCGCTGCCTGTCTGATTAGAAATAATCGGGTGATGGGTTTCCAGGATGCTATAGTGATTGCGTAATGTGTCTGGTCGTAGCAGTGGAAGATGGGAAGATGATGCTGAGTGATGAGAGGCAGATTGCAGCAACGCACAGGACATAAATAATAGTATGCAGCAAAGCTGGATAGAGAGATGATGATTGGCATTTTGCCCATCAAGCGGTCAGAGGTCAGGCCGCGAGATCCGACGATGATCCTCCACTCTCTCTAGATAGCTAAGAGCTCGGCTCATTCTACTTGAACACATGGTTATGCATTCAATTCAACTGCTCCTTTGCCATCTGTAGTTGCCTCGGCCGATTAGCCGTAGGCGATGCTGCTGAACTTTTTGCCAGCTCATCAAGAGATGCCAAGCTAATCTGATAACGAAAACAAAGAATGTAATTACTTGCGCTCTTCTAGCTTGTGTTTACATTTGCATAAATACTTACCGCTGACTATTGTACTCATTAATTCAGCAAGCGAAGCTTCCTTTTACGAGATATGTAGATGCTGTGAAAAAGTTACGCAGAGTTAAAATTGAGAGGATAGTACTTAAAATTGAGAGGATAGTACTTAAGTATTGTAAAAGCCTCGTTATTTCCAGACGCGGTAGGTCCAATGACATTCTTGCCGGCATAATCTATCTACATTCCGCAAAGAAACGGGTTATCCTCAATTGCAACTAGAGAGAGTTTTTGTGTCAGCATACAGCTGTTTTCAAAACGATCCTGTTTATCGTAAAAAGTAATTCCGCCCGTAGAAACATACCAAGGTGTGACACAGATTTGACTCGACTGCTCTCTTCCCCCCACTCCACAAAAACCAGCACCTTCACCATGATCCATGATCTACCATGATGACATACATCTGGTAGCATCAGTTGCAGCAACTCGCCGCCTACATGAATGCAACAAATCGTTCCCAGCAGTACTATCAGTTAAGTACTAGATGCGAATATGTGTATATCTTTAACCTGCTTCAACCACCGCTGAAGAGTCTTCATGTCCATCATCACGTCCCAAAAATCGTGCATGTACTTTGCGTTCACTTATCAACCTATCATAGACATCGAGGAAATGAGTAGAACCAAACGACGGAGTAAATCATCGCGTCATCATTTCATATGTGAATTCATGATGTCATTTGGGCGTGACGAAAGTGTCGTGCGGATGGAATAATTATAAATCTTGTCGGTACCATGGACGAACTTTCAGAGATCAGAGATACCACCTCCTCTAAAGTATGACAGCCGCGGCCAATCTATCATGGGACGATTAAAACAAGAGCTCATACTACCGCCGATATTTAGAATAATCTTTGGTACTTCCTCTCGTATTCTGCAAGGTTTTATGAAGTTGCATGTAAAGGTGATGCTGTGACACAACATAATACAATACAGCAATTGTTATATGTGTTGTGCGTCACGTGTTGTTGTAGAATATGAGTAAAATTGGAAACTGTAACCAGCTTCTCCAGGCTACAATAGTGCTGCTACTACAACTCAAAAGATTCAATGACATTTGATACTTAGTCAATATTACGTAATACTTCTGAATTGGCAGTTCCAAATGCTTTGAGCTACGTGCTTTGCTTTGGCCAGGTAGGACTTCTATCTCCAGTCTTACTATTGCACATCATACCGTTCATTGCTGCAAGACACACATATTGAACCCTTTCCGATCATTATCACGTACGATCAGCCTCCTTCTCAACAGATATTTGTTACTCATTGTCTACGTTGGTCTGAAGTAATGCCGATGACATCGATGGGGCAGGAAGCATCAGTTTGATTCCAATTCGCGAGCAGCGCGTGTTCTAGGTCATCATAGCGTTGTTTGGCGATCATTTGATACTCTTCGGAGAAATATTGTTGTTGTTGTTGTAGTTGTAGTTGTAGTTGTAGTTGTTTTGTTTTGTTTTTGTTTTATCCTGGTCATATTTATCAGATACTTCCACAAATGCATTGTTATCCGGGTACCTCCTCAAAAATATCGGCACCAACTATCCCCACAACAAGGGGCCGTTCTTCTAATGATTCCGAATCACGCTGGCAGCCGCAGAAGAGCAATAAATATCATGTTGTCATGTGATGATGAGGTATCTGCCGTGATCTATGATGATAGTAGTGTTGCTGCGTTGCTTCTTCTCGGCAATAAGAGGATATTGTGACATTAACATCTTGTCCATATTTCCACGGTCCAAGCCTCCTGACGAAGTCGAAGAACGGAATGGTGGTGAATATGATTATTGACACTTGGTCTGATGATTCGGTAGTATAATATATGACCTAAAGGCTCCTCATACTCCAATGATGATGGCTAGGGAGGGACGAATCTGTGATAGCACGGAATGCATTTAGAATTTTCTTCTTGGAGCTCATGACGACTGTTCTCAAGTCTATGCTAAGGTCTTAATCGAATATTAAGGTGCATTGGATCAATATGATTCCTTAGCATAGACTTGAGGCATGATACCTAGTGAGGAATTGGCCGTCCGCTTTTGGGTCTTGTACGGCCATGATTGGCATCATTTTGTGCGGAAGATGCTTGATGAGTGATGGAGGCGGGAAAAATCGGCCCAAGTGATTTTCATAAGACTCATTACGTCATTTATACTGAACCAACGTAGGAATTCGAATTTTGTATGTGCAGAATCTCTGAAATGAAAACAGCTGTAGAAAAGAGACAGTTAATAGTGAAAGTTAGTAAAAGGCTAGTTATTTCAAGACGCGGTAGGACTCTCCAAAAATGGACAGGGATACCGTAAAAAGCGTTCTACAACACCATGTCAATGATGCAAAATGAATGCAAACGAATTCTACAGAACAGAATTAGCATTCCTCAGTTCAAACATGCGTAGGAAATACATAGTAGTACTGAGTATCTTTTGTCGGTACAGCGCGGCGGTACGATACAATACTCTTGTGTGGCTAATTCGTAAGACAGAGGCTAGAAGAGGTGTACTAGAGTACAAAAATGTTAGATCAGCGTTCGATGGCCACCTACTATCCCAGCCACGCTGCCAGGCTGCCAACAAGAACAGAAACAGAAAGTAACTCTCTCCACTAGAGTCACAACAACATTTCATTTCTCTCATCAAACTAAGTAGAAAATGACGAAGCAGCATATCTCCTTTACTTCCGATGAAGAGATCGATGAAAGTCACTTCATCAATTATGATTATGGTTATGGGTTTCCTCCGAGTCTTTCACCTCTTACACCACCCAAACGAAACCAGTCGACGCATGCGAAGTATGACGATCATGAAATCCCAGTGGATGGGGTGTGCTTCTCCTCTTTGTCTTTTGATTGGGATGTAGGTGTAGCTGAAGAAGAAGCCCAACCCACAGTAGCTCATTTCTCACTGCAACAGTCAGCATCAGCAAACCGCTCAACAGAAACTCAACCTCTCCTCCATTCCTATGACGCATACTCTCCTGTAGCATCTTCTTCGTGTCATTGGGAGATACAGCATCCGTTCACGATGCAGCGAACTTATCCTTCGTACTCGGCACAGCCTACGCCTACGCCTATTGCATCCAATGCTCCTCGTGAGTTTCTTTCTGCTGTACAACGATCCACATGCAGCACACCAACCAGCTATGATAGCGCTCATCTTCCATGCAATGGTACTGTCAATGATCCAACTCTGAACACCCCTGACAACCAGTCCGCCGAATACTATTCAAAAATGCTTCAGGCCGCAGCGGATCACGTCTTCGAGCAGCAACAAGCTTCAGCTTCAGCGTGCGCACCAGATGCTGAAGCAGTAGAGCTTTACTCTGTCGATGTGGCTTCGCCTGCTCCTCCGAGGAGTAATATTGCGTGCGACTCTCCTGAGTTGAAGTTCTTCTACGATGAGCAGCCTGATCAGGAGGAGGTGCGAAGTGTTGAATCTGGTTCTCTGTTGAAATTGAAAGAAGATGTGCTAGACTTCAACCTTGATGACATTACCAGTGGTGCGGAAAGCAATATAGGTCAAGACTTACTTCAAGATCAAGATCATCATCCTACGAGGCTTTCAATATCCTCTGATCAACAGTTTTTGGACCCTGTGCATAACTTCCTTCGATCTTCGTGTTTGGAAGTGTTTGTTTGCAGAATGGAGCACAACGACAACGCTTCGGGTTCTGAAGGGCGTGGACATGGAACCAAGCATCATAAAGAGGGTCAGATTGGCTTAAGATGTGCTCATTGTAAGCACATTCCTAAAGGGAAAAGAGCCAATCAGGCCGTATCGTACCCTTCGAAGACGTTACATATCTTCGAGTCTGTGAGGAATTATCAACGAATTCACTTCGAGGCTTGTGAATACATTCCCACGGAGCTCAAAATGATGCATAGGGAGTTGGTGTCAAACAAATCTGCCAGGAAGGTCCAATTGAAGTACATCAAGGCCTACTTTGCCGAAGCAGCTTGTGAGATTGGCATGGTAGAGACACCCAACAATAATCATTTAAAGTGTAATTTTGCTTTCTTATAGAAGATTGGGGTTCGCATACTTTTTGATTTGGGTTCGCATATTTCTCCCAGGCTAGATTTGTGTTCGCGTTCGCATAAGTACTGTTCCTACCTGGGAGAATGTTGGCGGACACTATCTATTCAAGAGAGAAACGTAAGTAGTATCGTAACTGATACAAGAAGGAGATCGGCTAGTCGGCGCGCCATTCGTCGCAAAGGCGCCATACGTCGCAAATCCAAAATCACTCTTTGAGACGCAAAAAAGAGCTGTGCACCATGAGGCCTCCCACCCTACTACCCTCATTACACAATTAAATGTCGACATTCCAAAGTACTAATGTAGTTACTAGACCATTTTTTGACGCTGAATTCAATGGTTCAATCGGCGGCTCGCCATATTCAGCAAAAAGAAACGTTTGACCGCCACAATAGCGGTGGTGATTTTCACCCCCTTCCGCCCAGAGCACATGTAGCCAGTAGCACGAAGGCGTCGTTGCGGTCCATTAAACGGCAAAAAAGTTTGTATTGGCGACCAATATTATATATATGGACGGAATATGCGCTAATTAACCGGGTGTGGGTCTCATGCAATGCCTATCCAACATATCAAATCTATGTCGTCGATTAAGAAAGATTTCCACAATTTATCTCAGTCAATAGTGGTATATATCTGACACAAAACATGTTGAAACCACACCATGGATCATAGAGGTCTTGTCTACTATATGATAATCAACGTTGTCAAGCTGGACTGCTTCATATTACCACAGTGACTACTACAACTCTCGGTTTCCTGGAATACTAATGATTGTGGGTTATGAGAAGCCGGCCCACCAGCAGTCGCCTACACAAGTGTTGTGGCATGATATTAACGTCTTCTCCATGTACAATTGGGACCTTTCACCTCATTAAATCATCAGCCATCTATTGTGCGCCTTTTGCTGTGGTTGGGGACAAACGTTATAACTGTTATCAGTGGCTTTCCTACAAAGTCTCATGAAATGGGAGGCCGAATGATCGATATAAAACTCCATGATGGCGTAGATGTTGCGTGTAAATAATAAATCCGAGTAAACTGAACAAGTATCATAGAATATAGAAGGAGTTATTAATGATATACTACTATCATGTTGTCTAAGTTACATAAACATGAGCATTTCATGACATGCCCGATATGTGCAGACATTCATGTGTATGTGCGTCACCCGCAATTATCATCAAAACTACTTTGAATTGGACGCTGCAGCTTACATAATTGGAATCAGCGTGAAAAATTGGGTAAGGGAGAGTCTTCTTAGTGTTGTGGAGGGTGTAAGGGAAAGATAATGCTATGGTTTGCCATCGGATTTGTCATGTCAGATGCACTTTTTCAAGATTTTTTTAGTGTTTGTGCGTGATTACAGCAAATATCAACGCAATTGAACGGAGCACCACCACCAAACGCTGAAGATGCATTCCAAACGATATAAATAGAAAGTTATTAGTCTTTCAGCTTAAAGCATCGGCATATTATTGGCCAATATTGGCGTAGTAATGCCAGATTTTCTGCGACGCAACAAGATTTGGCTGGTTGTTGGGGTGAAAAATACCTGTTTCTGTCCAAAATGACGCTTTTTGTGTTCGATATCGGCTTTTCTATCCGTGCGACGCCGCATCGTCGCATGCGACGAATGACGCGCCGACTAGCTTGCGAATAAACTCAATCGGAACAACACCCTACATAGGATCTTCAGACACCTGTCTGAGTCACTTGGAGGACTCATCTCTGCATACTGTACGAAAGGATTCAAAAGGACACTTTGACTTCAATTTTTGGAGTTAGTAGACAAGTAAGGTATCAATGAGGTTCTGCGGACCACAAAATAATAACATTGACGCTTTCAATTAGGGTCAACACCCATGTAGTTGCCGAGTTATGGAAGGTCGTAGGGAGCTGATTCATCTTCTTTATTCATAGTGTCCAAGCGTTGTTGTTATAGTTAGATAAACTTGAATCCTCTATGTTATCGGTACCCGCGCCCGGAAGAAAGATGTACGTGGTGTAACAAACCCATCAGAAGCGACGCCCTTTATTCCTGCGAGAATCTCTCCCATTATCCAATCCATCATGACATCATGCATCTCCTCTGCTTCGATCGTCGCCATTTGTGCCGCGTCCATTTTGGTCCTATACTCAACCATTTTGGCTTTGTACTCAATATTTTGGCCTCGTATAACACGGTTAAGTTTGACAGGAAACAGTATCGGTTCTGATAGCTGCCAAGGATTATCAAAATTGCTGGAGGGGGGAGATGCCACGCTCTATTGTACTTAGAAGTTTTGCGTATCGGAAAAAACAAGATTGATTACGTTGGTTAGAGTATGTAAAAGCCTCGTTATATCAAGAAGCGGTAGGACTCAAAACATAGACTGGGATACCGTAGAAAGAGTTCTGCAAACCATGTCAATGATGCAAAATGAATGTCTCATTATTTAATTCTGGCACTGCGAATGCAGCGAATTCTAGCAATGAGTTGAACAAGCAGATTCAGCGGCGTATTGATTTGGCTACGCAAAACAAACAGAACCCAGAAGCTGCTGGAAGAGCAAAGGTGCTTCAGTCTTAGATGAACTGTGGTAAAAGAGCAGAGTTGGCAGTACTACAGGGGTGAATCAGTTTGTGTACAGCGAGATTAACCCTCTCCACTTGCCCGAAGTGTTTGCATAGTTCGTCGTTGCCATGGTCTGGGAGAGCTGTATGTTGCATTGAAATCATCTATAGCGGGCGTTATATCCACTGTGAATAGGAAGGAATGTCTAAAGCAGCAAAGAGCAGAACACAAAGCCATCATTGCGGAGCAAACTGCCATAATTGCCAATGATCAAAGATGTCAATTTTTTTTCCGGGGATTGACAAGGAGCAGCTCTATCGAACAAATGATTTTGCCATAATTGCTGAGCATAGGGTCATTGTAGCTGAGCATAGAACCAAGGTGGAGACAATCGATGCCGAAATTGCGACAATTTAAGAAATAGATGGTTCTCATATTAAAATCGAGCCTCGCAGGAGTAAGCGGCTTCGGGCCTCATAACTTATGACTGATCCACCGTGGTTGCAGTATCGCGTCTCAAAACAGGTTTGAATTATGGTGGTGCTGTTGTAGTGGACATTGGAGGCACGCACAATCATCTATAGTATAGACGCACAATCATCTGTAGACTTCGCTTCTAACGCTGCTTCTGCGGCACATCAATCGACTTGCATTATCATCTTCGTCTTTCCTATATACTGCTCCTTTCAGCGTAAACTCTTCCTCCCAGCTCATATAGCAGTCCAAGCTGTAGGCTACTGCTAGCTTGAAATTTTTGCTGCTTCGGTCTTCTAGAACGTGATTGGCATTTTGCCCATCAAACGGTCAGAGGTCAGCAGTATCGCGTCTCAAAACAGGTTTGAATTATGGTGGTGCTGTTGTAGTGGACATTGGAGGCACGCACAATCATCTATAGTTTAGACGCATAATCATCTATAGACTTCGCTTCTACCCCTGCTTCTGCGGCACATCAATCGACTTGCATTATCATCTTCGTCTTTCCTATATACTGCTCCTTTCAGCGTAAACTCTTCCTCCCAGCTCATATAGCAGTCCAAGCTGTAGGCTACTGCTAGCTTGAAATTTTTGCTGCTTCGGTCTTCTAGAACGTGATTGGCATTTTGCCCATCAAGCGGTCAGAGGTCAGCAGTATCGCGTCTCAAAACAGGTTTGAATTATGGTGGTGCTGTTGTAGTGGACATTGGAGGCACGCACAATCATCTATAGTTTAGACGCATAATCATCTATAGACTTCGCTTCTACCCCTGCTTCTGCGGCACATCAATCGACTTGCATTATCATCTTCGTCTTTCCTATATACTGCTCCTTTCAGCGTAAACTCTTCCTCCCAGCTCATATAGCAGTCCAAGCTGTAGGCTACTGCTAGCTTGAAATTTTTGCTGCTTCGGTCTTCTAGAACGTGATTGGCATTTTGCCCATCAAACGGTCAGAGGTCAGCAGTATCGCGTCTCAAAACAGGTTTGAATTATGGTGGTGCTGTTGTAGTGGACATTGGAGGCACGCACAATCATCTATAGTTTAGACGCATAATCATCTATAGACTTCGCTTCTACCCCTGCTTCTGCGGCACATCAATCGACTTGCATTATCATCTTCGTCTTTCCTATATACTGCTCCTTTCAGCGTAAACTCTTCCTCCCAGCTCATATAGCAGTCCAAGCTGTAGGCTACTGCTAGCTTGAAATTTTTGCTGCTTCGGTCTTCTAGAACGTGATTGGCATTTTGCCCATCAAGCGGTCAGAGGTCAGACTGCGAGATCCGACGATGATCCTCCACTCTCTAGATAGCTAAGAGCTCGGCTCATTCTACTTGAACACATGGTTATGCATTCAATTCAACTGCTCCTTTGCCATCTGTAGTTGCCTCGGCCGATTAGCCGTAGGCGATGCTGCTGAGCTTTTTGCCAGTTCATCAAGAGATGCCAAGCTAATCTGATAAACGAAAACAAAGAATGTAATTACTTGCGCTCTTCTAGCTTGTGTTTACAGCTGCATAAATACTTACCGCTGACTATTGTACTCATTAATTCAGCAAGCGAAGCTTCCTTTTACGAGATATGTAGATGCTGTGAAACAGTTACGAAGAGTTAAAATTGAGAGGATAGTACTTATTGTAAAAGCCTCGTTATTTCCAGACGCGGTATCTAGGTCCAATGACATTCTTGCCGGCATAATCTTCTATGTATCTACATCCGCAAAGAAACGGTTTATCCTCAATTGCAACTAGAGAGAGTATTTGTCAATAAAAGGGACAAAGAGTTGAAAATGAAAGTTAGTAAAAGGCTAGTTATTTCAAGACGCGGTAGGACTCTCCAAAAATGGACAGGGATACTGAAAAAAGCGTTCTGCAATACCATGTCAATGATGCAAAATGAATGCAAACGAATTCTACAGAACAGAATTAGCATTCCTCAGTTCAAACATGCGTAGGAAATACATAGCAGTACTGAGTATCTTTTGTCGGTACAGCGCGGCGGTACGATACAATACTCTTGTGTGGCTAATTCGTAAGACAGAGGCTAGAAGAGGTGTACTAGAGTACAAAAATGTTAGATCAGCGTTCGATGGCCACCTACTATACCCCAGCCACCTCCAGCCACGCTGCCAGGCTGCCAACAAGAACAGAAACAGAAAGTAACTCTCTCCACTAGAGTCACAACAACATTTCATTTCTCTCATCAAACTAAGTAGAAAATGACGAAGCAGCATATCTCCTTTACTTCCGATGAAGAGATCGATGAAAGTCACTTCATCAATTATGATTATGGTTATGGGTTTCCTCCGAGTCGAAGTTTTGCACCTCTTACACCACCCAAACGAAACCAGTCGACGCATGCGAAGTATGACGATCATGAAATCCCAGTGGATGGGGTGTGCTTCTCCTCTTTGTCTTTTGATTGGGATGTAGGTGTAGCTGAAGAAGAAGCCCAACCCACAGTAGCTCATTTCTCACTGCAACAGTCAGCATAAGCAAACCGCTGAACAGAAAATCAACCTCTCCTCCATTCCTATGATGCATGCTCTCCTGTAGCATCTTCTTCGTGTCATTGGGAGATACAGCATCCGTTCACGATGCAGCGAACTTATCCTTCGTACTCGGCACAGCCACAGCCTCCGAAGCGGTTTTTTTCGAAACGCCCCGGGCGAGCCGGGCGAATGTTTGACAAATCTGAATTTACGCGATAACAGAATCAATGCTGATGGATGCCACGAATTAGCCAAATTGCTTCAGGGGGAAGATTCAACGCTAATCGATCTACATCTCGATGAGAATAAGATTGATGACGAAGGTGTTACTATTTTGGTCGACGCCCTTCGAACCAACACAACTCTGGAGGGTTTGCATTTGCGAGGGAATAGCAAAATATCGAAGCAAGGACAAATAATGTTGCTGAAGCTGGTGAACGATATATCAAGCATCAAGGCAGCATTGCGATTGAACCACACATTGAGGGGTCTCCCTGTTAGCTACTCAGCCGATGGATTCGAAGACTACTCATCCCAGGGATGCGATGATATTCAACTGCATACTGATCAAGCAGTTGGGATCAACGAAGATGAAGGCAACTCAGAAGCAGCTGGCAGGATGAAGATCATTGACACCCAGTTGGATAGCAGTAAGAGAGCAGAGTTGGCAGAACTACAGGGAGTAAGTCAATCTTTGTACAGCGAGATTAACCCACTTCACTTGCCTGAAGTACTTGCATTGGTAGATCTATATCATGGGAATGATGAGCTGTACGTGGCATTGAAAACATCTATAGCAGGAGTGATCTCTGTTGTGAACAGGAAAGA
Organism: Skeletonema tropicum; assembly: GCA_037178625.1. Classification (NCBI taxonomy): domain Eukaryota; phylum Bacillariophyta; class Thalassiosirophyceae; order Thalassiosirales; family Thalassiosiraceae; genus Skeletonema; species Skeletonema tropicum. The sequence goes on from CM074135.1 coordinate 3,026,331, forward strand.
ATGTCTGCTACAGCAAAGAGCATACCACGGGGCCAAGATAGATGCCATAGACGCTGAAATTGCAGTAATTGAAGAGGGCCTTTTAGAGAAGAGGAAGAAGGAAGGATTCTCGCAGCGGCAGCAAAAGACTTTGAGTGTGATTCACTAATGTTACCTCCTCAATATCAAAAAGGATCTGTGGAATTCCTTCTTTCTTCTTTAACTTAGCGCTCCCTAGAGAGTAGGTATGCGTCGAAATAAATGAGACTTGGGCCGTGATGCATTGTGCATTGAATGCTAGAATCTTTCGCCTTTTGATGGGGTCGTTCAAACGCAATCAATGCCAACATTTGTTTCAAATGGTAACATCTCTGTTGCGTACTTCCAACGAGTACTTCCAGCGTTAGTTTGTCTAATGAGGACTCCTATATCTACATTCACAGGATAATCATAATACTCATCATTATCAAGTGGGTCCAATAGAATCTTCGATAGATCCAAAAGTCCAGCGTAGAACAAAGTCAGCAGACCCACGGCTGGGATGCTCCACATTCCTAGCCCTGAATACAAAGCGAAAGGAGAAATAAATAGGAAACTGTCGACAAGGACCTGGACGAAATGTGCGTATGCCAATGGCATGCGTCCATCCAAATCATCGCCTATTTTTGCGACTGTAGAGCGGAGATCTTTGAAACAGAAGTAGAAGTGTGAGCTGAGAGCTTGATTTGTCAATATCATCGAAATTTCTCACAAAATATAGCTGTCAAGCTCTTACCACATATTTTGTGAAACAGCAATACTCGAAGAGCACAATCATTAGGGAGAGTATTGTCCTTCATTGCTGCCAGGCAACGACTCAGCACCCAAGTTAAACAAGCATTGTGGTTGCCGCCGTTGCTGGGACTCAGACTAGTTAAAGTGTTATATTCATGTCGGCTCATTATCCCACGGCTGAGCATCCGACTCATACCTCTGCTTGTAGACAGGACTTGGAACTTCTTGGAGTAATTGGCCCACAAGAACAAATGAAAGAGACGAATGTAATGCCCAATATCGTCCAAGAGAACTATCCCCCTTTTTGTAAACTTGCCTTCATCATCTCTTTCGACTGTAGATGCAAGCAACAATCCAATATCATTCAATCTCCCTTGGATCTTCCTCGTGTAATTATACATGTCTCTCCATAGACGGTATGCTTCACTCAAAAAGAAAGTCAAAATGAATGTGGTAAGAGTCATGAGATAAGTCCACAGCTGCGCCAAGGGAACGAGCCTAGATATAACTTGCGAATTTGGGTCTGGTATCTGCCCCGGAGCCCAAGTTGGCCTACAAGAGATCCGGATAAGGGCAACGAAACAAAAAGATACCAGCATGCTTGCAGCAGCAGCCTTCCATGCTTGTTGAAGAATAGTGCCACGCCATTGCCCCCACAGCCAGCGACGGCTCGGCTTATATTGCGGTATTATATTCCCCTTATAACGCTTTTTGACTCCGCTGATTTTATCAATCACATGGTCAATTTCTTTCAACTCAGCTTTGATATCCTCTGCTTTTGCTTTTACATGCGGTCCTGTCATGAAATAGTCGAACGACGCTCGATCAAGACGGAAGGCAACTACATTTGTCTTCGCTGTAACCGTAGCTGCTCTATTCTCGTCCATAAGTAACGCCAATTCGCCCAGCATTGCAGGAGGTCTCATCGTGCCATAAATGCCAGGTATTTCAATGTGTAAGTTGTAAAATAAAACGATAATATACTGGAGAGCCCTTAACTCAACAATAATTGAATCTTTATCCTAGTTGGTTACCCGTCGAGACTATGAGCGCATCGTGATTCATAGTCCAACTCATAGTCCAAAATAGGCTAATTTCGATAGGGTAAAAAGTTGTTTGAACCAGTTCCTACGAGGCGTAGCTGGTAGATTTCTGTCAGAGCATCACCTGACGTGTTGGGGCGTGGTGTTGTTTTTCCCGGGGAGCCACTCGTTGACTCAGTAGGGCCGCCCAAACGTGGTGGTAAATTCGCCATGGTTGAAAAAAAAAAGTCAGTGATGAGTATGAGAATACTACGTAGGAATTCGTGGCTTTTTGGCGCGATCCATCATCACCACCTTTTATCTCATTATTCATAGTCATAGTCCTTACCATTGCTTACGATGACTACTACAGCTACAGCCAAACGTGAAGCAGCCACTCAGCCGCCTCAGCCGCAGCAGCGATCGCCCGGCTGCTTGGCGTCCATGCAGCAGCTCATATTATCACCTCGCAGTTAGTACCAATCCTCCAACCAACACCACCCCAGCGGTCGACAAATCGAACAACCAAGACAACTCTCTACTAACTCCAAGACCATTGGCGGGTATCGATTATGAAGAAGTGCAAGACGTGCGGCAAGGTGTGGTAGGAGGCAATGATCATGGCACGAACGACGGTACTGAAGATGAAGATGATGATGTGTCGTCAATTGCGATGTCCGTCAGCCATGTGTCATCGGAAATGGAGATGGAGGACAACGAAATGGTGGAGATGGCCACAGGCACTGTTATTGATGAATCGAACACTACTGAGAATACAATTTCAATTGACGAGCAAATGATTGGGTGGTTTGGAGGTAGACGTGATGGCACGACATTGCGTATTCCGCCAATACCTGTGGGAGATGGGATATGTGTTTTTCAATGTGATAGGGGATACAATTTATCGTTATCTGCGTGTCAAATGCAAATCAATGATATCAACCAATGAATATTATCGATCTGTGCATAATGCTATGTGCTCAGTTGACACATTCCGGATCAACTTCGTAATGTCCATCGTCCCAGGTAATGGTACGTCAAAACAAGTTTATACGTCGATGTTTGAAGTTCAACGTTAATATTTTGCTAGAATATGAACATGGTTGGAACGAAAAGGGTTTGGATGATCGTTTGGGAGGTAATTAATGCCAAAATAGTGCTGTGGCTCCAACCATGTAAAGGGAGGCTTGATCTTGATGGAAAGGAGCGCAGAGCACATGACGATGCCAAAGAGTTGAAATTGTGGAAGGAGGAACAAGTGCAAGAGTCTCCTTCAGCACCGCAGAGACGCAAGAGAAATGCTTCGAAGGATGTGTCTCCTTCTCCACAAAAGAGGACCTAGGAGTGCAAGGAACAAATAATAGTCGTTCGATATGGGATAGGGTCGTTCATTTTTATGTGTAGGGAGTCATTCAATTTCTGTGGATAATCTAATAATCGTTTCTAGCAAATGACACTATTCAATAGAGCACCAATACCACTGTTGTCTACAGAGGTTTCATCAATGAATTATCTTCTGCGTTGATGTATCAGCCACCGTAGGAGGGACTATGATACCATGGTGAGAACAATTTTGATGATGGATGACGGCATTAAATATTACTAATTCCTATGTACGATTGCCGCTCTGAAGATTCATAGTCCAAATCATAGTCCATTTTTTTGGGTACCAAGGCCACAGAGGAATTCGTGGAGATATTCATAGTCCTCATAGTCCCATAGTCTCGACGGGTAACCACTAGGTATTACTTCCGAGGTGATTGTTTACCTACCAAATCAATGAGAGCATTGATTTCGGCTTTTTGCCTTCACCACGTCAGCATTTGTGGAAGATTTTCGAACAAGCTGTGACCCCAGTGCCACACGGATTTGAACTTCCCCAAGTTCAGCTGTTCAAGTTTATTTCCCGAAGCACTTGAAGATGGCGTAGCGCAGCCATCTTCGGCGTCGGGAAATAAAATTGGCTTACTAATGACATTCGAAGGATGACATCTTCAGCCCCTAACAGCAGGCGTTTAGATTCACCCACGACGTTTATGAAGCACTAGGAACCCGATGCTTGCATATTTTTATGTACGGTACAGGAACCCTAGTACCAGTCTAAAACTAGTCTGTACCTTAAGTTTCAGGACATCTTTGCACTCTTCGATCTTGATCAATTTCCAGCCGATGAAGCCGGCCATTGAAGCTGACTGCAGCTTTCCCTGAAACTGAAATCACACATCAATACACAGCAATTCAGCATTGTCGACAATACAGCGTTCGATCTGCCCCTATACCGCCGCGGCGGCCCATACCGAGCATAGCAACCTCCTCTACAATGTCCTCGCCGACTCCCCCTGGCTTGAATTCACTCAAATCGGACAAGAAGGCGTCCGGAACGGACAGATAGAACATTCAGGACATCTTAAGGTACTTACAGACTCGTTCTTAAAAGGTACAGACTAGTTTTAGACTGGTACCTGTACGCGGATTATCCAATCCAGAATGACATCATGCATCTCCTCTGCTTCGATCGTCGCCATCTCAGCTTGTGCCGCGTCCATTTTGGTCCTATACTCAACCATTTTGGCTTTATACTCAATCATTTTGGCCTCGTATAATGCGCCATTTGCTGTTTTAGGCACTGCTTCCTGTTCACCGTAAAGGACACTCCCGCTATCGATGACTTCAATGCCACATACAACTCTCCATGCCCATGATGTTGACCTAATACTAACGCAAGCACTCAAAATCCACAAGAGATAATATCCTGCTTGAACTGAGGCAATAGAGTGTAAGATGAACATCCCAATATGTAGATAAATGATATTATGATATCCGATGAAAGTGGCGATCGCAATGAACAGAAAGGAACGCATCAGCGAAGGGTTTTACATACTTATCAAAGAAAGTTTGTATTGACAAAAATTGTACCTGAAACGAGTTGCAAATGAGACGGTACGGTAATCAGTACGGCACTCACCACTGGCCATCCCCATCACGCACCTACACATCATACCCAGCACTTGCCTTGCCACACAACACACAACGTCCTCGCCACTCTGAGCTGCGCGGAGATACAACATAGATAGAGAGAGGGAAAGCGAGTAGGAGCGAGAGCGGCCAGCTTTCCAGTTTGACGGGAGCTTCTCGTCAAGCAACATTCGAAAGATGGAAAACGAAGACGACATTTCTTTTCACAGTGAAGAGGAAGAGGGTTCATCGGAAGATGACGCTTCGAGAGAGTCATCCTCTTCAGATTATGCAGAGGAGGATTTCAATGCCACTTTGCAGGGGATCAGGGAAAATAATGCAGAAACGACGGCGTTAGACGAGAGGGGCGATGAGCACTACATCCAAAATATGACCGAAGAGCAATGGGAGCAGCTTGGTCGTGATGTATCGAACAATACATACTTGACATATGTGAATCTGTCTAGAGGCGCCCTCAACGATCACAAGATGTCATCTTTCTTCCGGGGATTGACGAATAGCATTTCAATAAAAAAATTGTATCTCTACGATAATGATTTTAGCGTGGCAGAATCGCGGAGCATGGTGCCATTTTTGCAGAATGCAAGCAATCTCACAGTTTTGTATATCGGTTCCAAACACATGCAATCGGAAGGATTCAATACGCTGTTTCAGGCATTGCGTAACAGCCCAATTGAAAAGCTATGCTGTTGTACATGTGACATTGAATCGATTGAAATTGACAGCGAAAATATTCCCAAACATTTGACAAATCTGAATTTACGCGATAACAGAATCAATGCTGATGGATGCCACGAATTAGCCAAATTGCTTCAGGGGGAAGATTCAACGCTAATCGATCTACATCTCGATGAGAATAAGATTGATGACGAAGGTGTTACTATTTTGGTCGACGCCCTTCGAACCAACACAACTCTGGAGGGTTTGCATTTGCGAGGGAATAGCAAAATATCGAAGCAAGGACAAATAATGTTGCTGAAGCTGGTGAACGATATATCAAGCATCAAGGCAGCATTGCGATCGAACCACACATTGAGGGGTCTTCCTGTTAGCTACTCAGCCGATGGATACAAAGACTACTCGTCCCAGGGATGCGATGATATTCAACTGCATACTGATCAAGCAGTTGGGATCAACGAAGATGAAGGCAACTCAGAAGCAGCTGGCAGGATGAAGATCATTGACACCCAGTTGGATAGCAGTAAGAGAGCAGAGTTGGCAGAACTACAGGGAGTAAGTCAATCTTTGTACAGCGAGATTAACCCACTTCACTTGCCTGAAGTACTTGCATTGGTAGATCTATATCATGGGTATGATGAGCTGTACGTGGCATTGAAAACATCTATAGCAGGAGTGATCTCTGTTGTGAACAGGAAAGAATGTCTGCTACAGCAAAGAGCATACCACGGGGCCAAGATAGATGCCATAGACGCTGAAATTGCAGCAATTGAAGAGGGCCTTTTAGAGAAGAGGAAGAAGGAAGGATTCTCGCAGCGGCAGCAAAAGACTTGTTAATTAACCAGCTCTATGATTACACGATTGCTTGAGTGGCTAGTAGTTATGAGGACGGAAACCTGATAGCAATAATTGACGTCAACATTTTAGCTTGGAAGTAAGTAGCTAGCAAGGGAAGGCAGAAGGCAACTCAAGGTAAAACGCCTTCTTAACCGTAATGCAGTCCTAAATGGGAGCAAAAATGGCACTTTCCAGCACATTAGTATGGAGGGTTCCAGTCGACTTACAGCTAGTACCGGCACAATAAAATTTGGCTAATGTTTGAGTTCATATTTGGTCACTACAGTGGCATAAGTGCCTTTGGTAGGGCATGGCACGCATGATCATGATCGACGTGTTTTTGACTTCAACAAAATTGGCTGATTTTTTACTCTCAAATGGGAGCAAAAAATTGAACCAATTCCTACGTCCAATTTCTACGGGACCTCTGTTACTCGCCTCTTTTCCCTCCTCGCCTCCAATTCTGAGCTCAACAGGATGCTCTCCATGATGACCTCTGCTCCTACACCCTAACGCCACACACGAAACGGATACACCTATGGTGCGATTATTATCCCAAAGCTAATATCATTGGCTGTCTAATTCCGGTAGGGCTTGCTATAAATCGTTGTCTATAAAGAGAAATAATACTCACCATTAGGTGCATAAAATCATCATATTACACTTAATTATATCGTACTCTACTTTGGCCATGTCAGGAGTGATACACTTCATAATACGCTTCCATTTCACTCAATACACATACCTAACGGTTTTGGGGCATCTTTGGCTACTTGAAATGATTAATTGCTCTCTGTTTTACTGATTATGTGCCCTCTGGTGATTGTTATGAACTTACTTCTCTGACATAGTGTATGGGGAAGGTATTTGTCATTATCTACCGGGAATATCACACCATTTGCCACTTATTATGTGGTTGGGACGAGGGTTGATGTTTTTTGACTTCAATGCATTGATTGTTGCTCCACACACAGCGGCCAAGTGGGTGATCGGCATGCTCTCCATACACATGCCGCTGCGCAGCGAATGCGTGATGTTCTCAATTCAATGGGCAATGCAGCGGCCACCAAGTCACCATTACTTCGGCATGGGTATATAGTAACAGTTATTATTGCTTCATGGCATCGTATTTGCGTCGGTGTGAATATATGAGGCCGGTTCTGGTGATGTCGAATGTGCCGAATTTACATGTATTGTGTTAACGTCGTTATACTGTTGTATCCGTTGATATTCAGGCCCCACCGACCTCAAAAATGGATTCAGCACAAAATTTTGGGGCAGGCAGAAGTTAGGAATTGTTGCTATTGTTTATTTCATGGCCAATAATGCCATGTGATGCATCATGGTGAGGATGCTTTTTGTGAGATGTGTGATTTTTTTATTCAAAATTCAAAATCGCCTCGTCAGCCGCCCACCAACACCGATGCAACTGATTTGACACCCCTACTATCTCGGCGAGTGGTTGGAATGTGGCCAACCCAAGTTGCAGATGCACTCTGAACTAACCAAATGGAATAATTTTGGTCTTTGAACGGAGGGGATCGGCGTAGTATTGGTGTAGTAATGGCTACACTCCGCCGAGACGATTTTTGCTCCCAAATGGGAGCAAAAAAATTTGAGGTGGAGCGCGGTGGGAGGCAAAATCGGTTTTTGATCCCAAATGGGAGTAAAAATTGTGCATTACGGTTGACTTAGCACTCTCTAGAGAGTAGGTATGCGTCGAAATAAATGAGACTTCGACTGATGCATTGTGCATTGAATGCTAGAATCTTTCGCCTTTTGATGGGGTCGTTCAAACACAATCAATGCCAACATTAGTTTCAAATGGTAACATCTCTGCTGCGTACTTCCAACGAGTACTTCCAGCGTTAGTTTGTCTAATGAGGACTCCTATATCTACATTCACAGGATAATCATAATACTCATCATTATCAAGTGGGTCCAATAGAATCTTTGATAGATCCAAAAGTCCAGCGTAGAACAAAGTCAGCAGACCCACGGCTGGGATGCTCCACATTCCTAGCCCTGAATACAAAGCGAAAGGAGAAATAAATAGGAAACTGTCGACAAGGACCTGGACGAAATGTGCGTATGCCAATGGCATGCGTCCATCCAAATCATCGCCTATTTTTGCGACTGTAGAGCGGAGATCTTTGAAACAGAAGTAGAAGTGTGAGCTGAGAGCTTGATTTGTCAATATCATCGAAATTTCTCACAAAATATAGCTGTCAAGCTCTTACCACATATTTTGTGAAACAGCAATTCTCGAAGAGCACGATCGTTAGGGAGAGTATTGTCCTTCATTGCTGCCAGGCAACGACTCAGCACCCAAGTTAAACAAGCATTGTGGTTGCCGCCGCTGCTGGGACTCAGACTAGTTAAAGTGTTATATTCATGTCGGCTCATCATCCCACGGCTGAGCATCCGACTCATTCCTCTGCTTGTAGACAGGACTTGGAACTTCTTGGAGTAATTGGCCCACAAGAACAAATGAAAGAGACGAATGTAATGCCCAATATCGTCCAAGAGATCTATCCCCCTTTTAGTGAACATGCCTTCGTCATCTCTTTCAACTGTAGATGCAAGCAACAATCCAATATCATTCAATCTCCCTTGGATCTTCCTCGTGTAATTATACATGTCTCTCCATAGACGGTATGCTTCACTCAAAAAGAAAGTCAAAATGAATGTGGTAAGAGTCATGAGATAAGTCCACAGCTGCGCCAAGGGAACGAGCCTAGATATAACTTGCGAATTTGGGTCTGGTATCTGCCCCGGAGCCCAAGTTGGCCTACAAGAGATCCGGATGAGGGCAACGAAACAAAAAGATACCAGCATGCTTGCAGCAGCAGCCTTCCATGCTTGTTGAAGAATAGTGCCACGCCATTGCCCCCACAGCCAGCGACGGCTCGGCTTATATTGCGGTATTATATTCCCCTTATAACGCTTTTTGACTCCGCTGATTTTATCAATCACATGGTCAATTTCTTTCAACTCAGCTTTGATATCCTCTGCTTTTGCTTTTACATGCGGTCCTGTCATGAAATAGTCGAACGACGCTCGATCAAGACGGAAGGCAACTACATTTGTCTTCGCTGTAACCGTAGCTGCTCTATTCTCGTCCACAAGTAACGCCAATTCGCCCAGCATTGCAGGAGGTCTCATCGTGCCATAAATGCCAGGTATTTCTTCACCATCGATAGTAATCTGGCACTCGCCCTGTTCCAGAATCAACATATGATCTTTTTCCTGGGAGAAAATGACATCTCCTTTTTTATATTTGACTTTGTAAAATGCGGATGCCAAATCATCAAGAGAACCCTCTGTTGCTGTTGCCACATCTTGGAACAGAACATTTTCCCTCAGCACCGATTCAATGTAGGCACATCTATCAGTGCGTTCACTCCGAATCCGTGCAGGGGAAAAACTCCCTGTGACCATGGTAGAGAAGGAGATACAAAAACTATTCGTACATACAGTGGTGTACAAAAAATAATACTGATCTGATGCTCTGATGTACTTATCGGCGCCCAACGTTTTCAAGTTACTGTGGCCGCTCACTCGGTTCACTGAATCAAGCAGTCTGTTCTTTTAGTGTTATGGCTCTCCGCGCACAACAATTGAACAAAATAGCGCTGCTTACAAGCCCCAAAGTACCTACGCAGCAGTGACGAAAGACAAAGCTGCGCAAGCTTCGCAGCACTTTTGTGAGAACAAATCTGACTCGGCCAGATAAGATGCGAGACCACTTGCATATGTCTGTCATAGGAGTCATCAGAAGTACATAAAGAATTTTTAAAGAGTTGTAAAATGGTTCGCATTGGCGAAAAGAAAGGAGCAGAAAAGAAGTAATGCGAAGGGTTTCACGGTTCCCGTGGCTCCTCATAGGAATAAGTACTTATGACGAGCCGATCTTTTGAGCAATTGGAAAGAGATTTCTTTATCGAAAACGAACAGAGATTGTGCGGTACTCTGAGTCCCGTGTCATCTCACACTCCCTCGGAAATCGATGTCCAATTGCTCAAAAGATCAACTGCCGGAGGATTGGTTACCGACGCGCTTTATGACGTGACGGCACCACGAAAATGCACGTCCGGGATGTACGTCCCCTGCACGTCCACTTTCTTGTGATGTACGTCCTTGAAGGGTTATCCTTTAAATATTTATTGGTAACTTTACTCTTATGTATAACAGCCTCATTCTACTGCTTATTGCTTATTGGTAAGTCCTATTAACACAGCCAAAGCCATTAAATAAACCTCGATTTATGAGGTGGTAGACGCAAGGATTAACCAAGCATCTAAGTCCCAGTCGCTGCTTGTTGTTTTGGCAAATTGATCTCTTTCACCTCACGGTTATGGGTAGTATTCGTCTGCTTACAAGTCCAACGTAGGATAGCAGAGCGTTTCAACATGTACCATCGCTTCAACTGCCGAAATCAGTCTAAGAAGTGCAAATGTGCTTGTGCCCTATCACCGCCAAACATAATGGGCCTCTAGAAGCGGCTCAAGCGCATACTGACGACGATACATACGATTTGGTAGTTTGAGGTGCTGCCGGCCGGGCCAAGTTGGTCCTCCCAGATCAGCTACGAGGCTGTAGCATCGCTTCTACTGCAGAAATTTGTCTGAGCAGTGCAAATGTGCTTGCGTTTTATCACCGCCGAACATAATGGGCCTCTAGAAGCGGCTCAACGCTTACTGACGACGATACATACGATATGATTCGAAGTGGTGCTGCCGGCTGGGCCAACGTGGACCTCTCAGATCAGCTAAGAGGCTGTAGCATCGCTTCTACTTATACATTCCGTCTGAGCAGTGCAAATGTGCTTGTGCCCTATCACCGCCAAACATAATGGGCCTTTAGAAGCGGCTCAAGCGCATACTGACGAGGATGTTGCTGAGACTTTATTTGAAAACAGACACAGCCAAAGCCATTAAATAAACCTCGATTTATGAGGTGGTAGACGCAAGGATTAACCAAGCATCTAAGGCCCAGTCGCTGCTTGTTGTTTTGGCAAATTGATCTCTTTCACCTCACTCACAACCGCTGGACCGAAAAGCTAAGGGACACTATCAACAGCAGAAAAAGTAGAATAATCCATAGGATGTCATGTTTAATGTGCCAGCCAAGTTGTTGATGGGCCGGTGCGTGTTGGTGGTTGGTGATGCATCGAAGGAGCATCGAAGGTTCGTTTTGAGAGGATGTGAGATGTGAGTGCATGCCGTCACTGCCTTCCCCGCCATACTTAGAGGGCTATGGGTACTGCTACAATGGGCAGTGCCGTTTTGATAAATTGCAAAACAACAAGAATTACACATGACGTGCATTTGGCATGCACATGACGTACATTTGGCATTTTGAGTTTGGGCGAAGATCCCGGTGGACGTGAATTTCAGTGGGATCTAATGGCGGTTTGAACGGTGATTGTATAATCGCTATTTATGCGCTAAATTTGGACGTACATTTGGCATACACATGACGTGCATTTGGCAAAAAACTAACAGTTATTGGATACACATGACATGAAACTGCAGAAAAAAGCGTTACACATGACGTGCATTTGGCATGCACATGACGTACATTTGGCATCCACATGACGTACATCCCCGGGCGTGCATTTTCCTCAGCTCTGACGTGACTTGTCACAAACGGAGACATAGTAGCGTAATGGAATTTCAAAAGGGTGAAATTTCACTACTGCAACTTTCGTGAAATTTACAGGGTGAAAGTTGCACCAATTTTGGCCAACAATGAAATTTCACAAAAATTCTGGCGCGAACGGATGGTACTGAACCAACACGTAGCACAAAAATAACCTAAGACCCTTCATTCCACCAACCACCAAACCCCAAAGAACACCACGCACCATCCAGATGATGAGTTTGTCAACTCAGCGGAGAGTAACTCTTCACCAAAATGCTGGCGACTAACAATGCAGTATTACTTATTCCTTCGTAGTAATTCAGCTTACATGCGTGTTCCTGCATTGGCATGTACCAGATGATTTTGGGCGCGGATGGCTCTTATTTTGGGTGCGGGTATGTGCACAAATCAACTTTTTGTTCACTCTGCCGTCTACCACGCTGTCATAGTTTGCCTGGCAATAACAACAACAATTCAATAATCTTCAACAATAATGCTTTTGACATGCGCCGCCAACGCCCTTTGTGGCATGAAGAACTCCCCCCTCAACAACCCGGCTGATCATCAGTGCATGATGTGTGAAGGACCAATTCATGGTGCATGCCCTTTGCGGTAAACTCTACTGTGAGGAAATTGTGGGCAACCCATCCTACAAAAACCCTGCAGGGGATCTTAATGATCATGCAAAAACACTTGCCAACTCCCATACCGCTCTCATGTGTCTTCACTGTGTCCAACACAAGCTCACCGCTGCGGCCCCAACTGCCGATGCTGCCGTCGCTGCTGTCGATCCACCTGCCGTCGCTGCAGTCGATCCACCCGCAGCACCACCTGCTGCTGTGCCTTTTGCAGCAGCTCCGGATGCCAAAAAGCAACGAGACTCAACGCTCTATTCCCAATACGAAATCACGCCCCAACCCAATGGCAAGTTACGTATTGTATGCAAGCACTGTCCTAAGTACAACAAGTTGCTAGCGACATTTAATGCAACAAGAGCTAGAAAACATTCTCTCCACGAATGTGAAGGGTTGACATGCCCTCACACAAGGAGACAAATCGAAGGAGGGGCTCAAGCGAATAAGAAACAAGCAACGTATCTTGCACTTCAATCCAACCCAAGTGAAACTGTTGCTGCCATGCGTAGTAATCATGGCCCCGTTGCGGTGATTGATCTACTATCCAACTCTGGGGACGTTAGTGATGTCACCAAATCCACCTCCACATCCGTTCCCCCTCGCAAGAAAACAAAGCGTGTACCATCTGCACAAACTACTATGGAGCACACGTATGGTAAGAGCATGAACCAGGCATCTGCTGACATTGTACTCATGCACGAGGTACGAGCCATTGTCGCTCGTGGCGAGCCATTGAGTCGTCTATTGGATCCTTGGGTGCAAGCAAGCCTACACCAACGATACCCTGCCATCTTGAAGTTCATTCCAAGTGATGTTGAAACAATCTATGACAAGTATGTCATTAAAATTGATAAACAAACGACATCGGAGTTGAAATCATTTATGGCAAAAATTCCCGGACATGTAAATGTTGCGATGGATGGAGTCACTGTCTTGGGCAAACAAAAGGTACGTGATTTATGTTCTGTACAATAACTTCATTGCTTTCAATTGTCTCACTACTATTTATGTTGCCCTGCTGTATCCTCTTCTGCCTAGATCGTATACACCGTCGCGAAGAGTGACTTCTCACTCTTCCTCGAATGGAAAGATCTTGGAAGCGATAAGCATGTTACCGAAGCCGAAATAGAGGATGCTGTGAGGGTTTGTGAAAACGTCATGAAAGAATACAATGCGAAGATTGTGAGCATTCCTGTTGATAATGCTGCAAGGCATGTTGCGGATCGAGTTGGGAAGGAACTTGAAGAAAAGTATCCAGGGATGAAGGTCATAGTTACACGCGATCCGGCTCATTGCATCGATTTGCTTATGAAAGACCTAGCCAAGACTTCAGTTATGCAACTTGTCATAAAGTATGCTAGGAAAGTCAGGGACTTCGTGAAGATTGATCGCATTGATTCTTTCCGACGCAGCGCAGCTCTAGTGGATGAGCTCGTGTTTTACTCCAAAGTTTTCTGCCCCGTGGAGACACGGATGAACCTTCTACATGACGTTGTTGTGAGCGCTCGCAAGTGTCGTGACTTTCTTCTTGTACTTCCTGGCAAGGCGGAGTATCAAAAGTATCGTAGTGAGCGCACTGCAACAAAGCAAGCTGAGTTGGATGAGCTGATGGAGCACTTCAAGAAGGAAAATATTTGGAAGATGTTTGATGTTGTTATTGCCTTCACGCTCCCTTTCAAGGAAGCACATTTGGCTTGTTCCCGCAAGGATATGCCACTTAGTGCTTACCCCCTCTTGGTTCAAGCGCTGCGCAATGATATTAACAAGTGTCTCACTCCCGAGTTTGATGAACTTCTTGGTCAGGGCTCAAGAGCAGAAGTTGCTGGTATGATCCGTGAACGTTTCAATATGGATGGTGTTGATCCCAGCGGACTGAAGGTTGGTTTACTCGATGAGCATCACTTGATGTGTTTCCTCTGTGACCCAAACTCTCGTGTGTGGAGGGAGTTGTTCTACCTGCAGACTAACAAGGCTGCGCTCGTAAGGAAGATGATCGAGTGGTATGTGCCTTTGGGTGAAGATGGTTCTGATGAGATGCGGAGGAGAGTTAAAAAGGATTTTGAGGACTTTGATACTCAAAACAATGACTGGTTTCATTCTTTTGACGTTCCACTTCCATCGCTTCCATCTTTGGAACAGCTGCAACAGAACAACAAGTCTTTTAGTATCAAAAATGTGGTACAGTATGTGGAATCAACTGGTGCTATTTCTGGTCGCATCACGTGGTTTGAATGTTATGCAGGATCATCTGACTTCTATCGATTGGTTGCTAAGCCTCTAATGTCTATGGGAACTGTCGGATCGATGGATTGTGAGCGTAGGGCCAAACCTCTGAAGAACAGCATTCTTGTGAAGGATAGGAATAGGATGAAGGATCCAACTGGTGTTGCACTTCTTCGAGGGAAGGAAAACCTCCGTCATATCATGGATGCGAAGAAGATGCTTGGAAAGAAGCTTGCTGACAGTCTCTCTTAGAGTGATGTGTTGACTGCAGAGTGCAAAGTATTACGACTATCTCAGGATAAGCTAGAGTGAAATTTAATCCCTTGAAATTTCTGAAATTTCTGAAATTTCAACCTGCAATTTTCAACCCCCTCCAAAAATGGTGAAATTCCATTACGCTAAGACATAGTGAAAAATACTTACGAAGGGTCAAAACTAACTACTAATTCCTACCTTAATGTTCTACAGCCGAACTCGCGGCAGAAGGAAGCCCACTCGCATAAGGGGTTCTAACCCGCATTAGAATCTATGTGGGGTTGTAACCCCACTTAGCAATGTGCCGCTAAAATGGATGCCATAGACGCCACCAACCGTCTAACCCCTGCATCGATATCATCAACTGGACCAATATGATCAATGTTGACCGTTGGTTTGGGCCGCGGTAGTGTGTGTGGGGTTGTGGTGTGGCCTCATCACACGGCACTGGCCATCATCTTTTTCAGCCGTCGCCAAGCAGTTGTGGTGATGGTTACGTCAACCATAAACGTCCGTCTCGTCTCCCCTTCATCACGCGATGATACTTCATATATATGGGGATGTTTCGGTGCCAGTATTCCTTCGGTTTGGGCTTGTATTCATGCTGAATTCGATAATCGCCGCTCGGTATTATTTTCCGGCCACAATAATAATCGTCGATCGTCGACAAATCAAATGATTTAGATTGCCAGCACACGATAGTGAGGGCAGCCAAATTGAACAATAAAGTATTATGGATGCTCTGGGCTTGTGGAATGGACACAACTATCGCTGTTATGATGAGTCAACACGTCGTCTTCAGAAGGGCAACTCACAAATATGCGCGTATTATTTATGCTCACACGGAGAAGATTAGTGTTATTACACGTTTAAATATTGGATTGTGGCGAAAATAGTGCGAACTGAGGTGGAGTGGGGAGTACTGTGTGGGAAGTAGCCGTTCATCATGGACAGTGGAGTGAATGCTGAATGATATCTACTTGTGGGGGATAAATGTGAAAATTATTCACTACGCTGAAACAACGCCCATTTGATGATAAAATGTCATGATCGTCAATCGAATTATCCACAATAAGGCACTGTGAAATGTATACAGTTCATTGTCCAGAGCACTTCATTGCATATAATGCACAGATTTATCTTCATTCCAGCATGTTTCAACTCTAAAGTAGAGGTAGTAATATCAACGCCATCGAGGGAAAAGTATCAGTTTAAATTATAGTAATAGCAAGCCCATGATACCTGCTGACGTTGATGATCATTGGTTCTGGATATAGAAGCATTCTGCGTAGTGCGTAGGCTCCTATTGCAGTGGACAACAACATGGTCTACCATGGTCAAGATCTGCTAGTGGTATCTATTCTACGAGTAAGTTAGCTAGTATTATGTACTTACTTACTCTTTCTATGTGCGGGTTCTGTCCCTCCCGCCATTTCTTCTCGCGATAAAAATACGCACAAAAAACCGTACTTAACTTAATGGTACTTTCACAGAACAGAAATAACCGAAGCCCCAGTACAGGTGGCAGATCTATTTCACAAAGAAGTAGCTCTCAGTCGACTCAAGAGTCTTCACAGCCATCTACAGATACTTTTCTTGTTTACAATACCAGTGATACGTAGTTTACCGTAGCACAAAAATAACCTACGCCCCACCACCACGCACGCGCAGGAGTCGTCCACATTCCACAGTCAGCATCGCAGCATCGCATCTGCATCATCTGAGCTCTACTTATCTGTCTGAGGGTGGAGAGACTGAGAGATCGAGAGCGAGAGCGAGATTGGCAGCTTTCGACAAGCAACACGAAAGATGGAAAACGAAGACGACGTTTCTTTTCACAGCGAAGAGGAAGAGGGCTCATCGGAAGATGACAGTTCGGTCGATTCAGACGAGGATTACAATGCCACTTTGCAGGGGATCAGGGAGAATGATGCAGAAACGACGGAGTTAGATGTAGACGGTGACGATAATTACATCCAAAATATGATAGACGATGAATGGGAGGAGCTCGGTCGTGATGTATCAAACAACACACACTTGACAAACGTTACTATTGAGAGCGGCGCCCTCAACGATCATGTGATGTCATTTTTGTTCCGGGGATTGAAGAGGAGCAGTTCCATAAAAGAATTATGGCTCTTCAATAACGATTTCAGCTTGGCAGGAATCCGGAGTATGATGCCATTTTTACAGAGTGCAAGCAATCTCACAGATTTGTATCTTTGCAACAGCAACATTCAATCGGAAGGATTCAATTTGCTGTGGAGGGCATTGCGTAACAGCCCCATTGCAAAGCTAGGATGCAGTAGTTGTGGCATTGAATCGATTGATATTATTGACCGCAACAATGCCCCCAAATATTTGACATACCTGAATTTACGCGATAACAGAATTAATGCTGATGGATGCCGCGAATTAGCCAAATTGCTTCAGGGGGAAGATTCAACTCTAACTGATCTATATCTCGATCGCAACAAGATTGATGACGAAGGTGTTGATAATTTGGTCGCTTCCCTGCGAACCAACACAACTCTGAAAGATTTGCATTTGCAAGAGAATCTCAAAATATCGAACCAAGGTCAAATAATGTTGCTGAAGCTGGTGAACGATGTATCAAGCATCAAAGCAATATTGCGATCCAACCACACATTGAGGTATCTTCCTGTGTACTACTCACCCTATGGATACGAACACATTCAAATGCATATTGATCAAGCAGTCGGGATCAACCATGATGAAGACAACTCAGAAGCAGCTGGCTGGATGAAGATCATTGATACCCAGTTGCATAGCGGTAATAGAGCAGAGTTGGCAGAACTACAGGGAGTAAGTCAATCTTTGTACAGCGAGATTAACCCACTTCACTTGCCTGAAGTACTTGCACTGGTAGGTCTATATCATGGTCTGGGAGAGCTGTATGTTGCATTGAAATCATCGATAGCGGGAGTTATATCTATAGTGAATAGGAAGGAATGTCTAAAGCAGGAAAAGGCAGCGCACGAAGCCTTAATTGCGGAGCAACAGGCCATTATAGCTCAGCATAGGGCCATTATAGCTCAGCATAGAGCCAAGGTGGAGACAATTGAAGCCGAAATTGCAACAATTGAAGAAGCAGGTGGTTCTAACATATTATGATATCGACAGTGAACGAACAAGAAACAGTTTCACTGTGCAGCAAAGGGCATCCCCGTAGGGCAGTAGAGGTACCGTTGACCAAGCTGTCATAAACTGAACAAAGACGTCCGAATGATCAAGCTTAATTAACTTTGTATTTATTTACATTATCAGTACCTGAGACTACAGTTGTTCACGGTATGGTACGGCACTCACAACTGTCTTCATTCAGCTCTCTGCACTCCCTCTACAATACCAGTGATACGTAAGTAGTTTACCGTAGCACAGAAATAACCTAAAATAAAGCCCCACCTGACTTTTTGTCAACAAAGCAATGTCGTCATTGTGCTTCGATGGTACATGATAATATCATATCATACATAATAAGTATTGCAGCAACACACTCACGAGAGATATACTGACAGAGAGAGGGAGAGTGGGTTTAAGGCATACGAAAGATGGAAAACGAAGGCGATAGCGACAGTGATGCTATTTCTTATTGCAGCGAAGATGAAAAGGATTTCAAAGCTACCTTGCAGGGAATCAGGGATAATGATCCTAACACGGATAGATTAGAAGAATACGGCGGAAGTGATTACATCGATAATTTCACAGACGAGGAATGGGAAGAGCTCGGCCGTGACATATCAAATAACACACACTTGACATATGTGAATCTGTCTAGAGGCGCCCTCAACGATCATAAGATGTCATGTTTCTTCAGGGGATTGACGAGGAGCAACTCAATCGAAGAAATGAGCTTGTGCAGAAATAATGAATTAAGCGCAGTTGGAATCCGGAGCATGATGCCATTTTTACAGAATGCTTACAATCTCATAGTTTTGGATCTCAGTGGCAACAATATTCAATCGGAAGGATTTAATACGCTGCTGAGGGCATTGCAAAACAGCCCTGTTGAACGACTGTGGTGCGAAGGATGTGGC
Organism: Skeletonema tropicum; assembly: GCA_037178625.1. Taxonomy (NCBI): domain Eukaryota; phylum Bacillariophyta; class Thalassiosirophyceae; order Thalassiosirales; family Thalassiosiraceae; genus Skeletonema; species Skeletonema tropicum. Next base: position 3,045,414 of record CM074135.1, read on the forward strand.
ATCGAATCGATTGAAATTAACAGCGAGCAAAAACCCAAACATTTGAAGAAGTTATGGTCACATAATAACATCATCAACGCTGATGGATGTCGTGGATTAGCAAAATTGTTGCAGGGGGAAGATTCTACGCTAACTCACCTACATCTCGATAAGAATAAAATCGACGATGAAGGTGTTACTATTTTGGTTGACGCCCTCCGAACCAACACAACTCTGGAGTGTTTGTATTTGCGAGGGAATAGTAAAATATCAAAACAAGGGAAAATAATGTTGCTGAAGCTGTTGAACGATGTATCAAGCATTAAAGCAGCATTGCAATCGAACCATATATTGAGGGATCTCTTTTTGGACCCATTGCCATTGTATGCAGACGAAGAGGTTCAAATGCATATCGATATGGAATTGGCAATCAACAAGATGATGACAGCATTCGTAGCAGGTAGCCCAGGAGCACCTGGCAGGACCAAGGTGATTCGTACACTGCTGCACAGTGGGAGAAGAACTAGGTTTGCAAATCTGCAGGGCGTGGATCATTCTTTGTACAGCGAGATTAATCCTCTCCACTTGCCCGAAGTATTTGCATTAGTAGGTCGATGTCATGGACAGGGTGAGTTGTACGTGGCAATGAAATCATCTGTAGCGGGAGTGATATCGACTGTAAACAGGAAGCAGTGTCTACTGCAGCAAAGAGCATATCACAGTTCCAAAATAGATGCCATAGACGCTGAAATTGCAGCAATTGAAGATGGAGAGGGCCTTGTAGAAGATATTAGGGGGGATTTTCGCAGCAGCAGCAGCAGCAAAAGACGTCGAGTATGATTGATTGGTGTTACCTATATTCAATATCAAACAGATGGGGTGCAGTTGAGCATGCATCCGAGTCTTCCAGCTCAACTTGGTGGTAAATTGTTGCAACCTCACTGTCCATCTTGCTCTGCATGCTTAATTTGTAACACTATTTGCAACTATTGACTGCACACTTTATGACATCGTCTATCGACAACTTCTATGCATTCTAACACCTAGCCATCCGTGATTCTGCCTTCGCTTAGTGTTATTGATCTATCACATGCGTTCATGACGCTATTCTTGTGTGTTATGAACAAAACTGCAGAAAGATTGTTATCATCACTTTCTAAAAGACGACGTAGAGATAGAAGGAGGTCTTGCTCCGCTTGCGCGTCAAGTGCCGAACTTGACTCGTCTTGTTGTTCGTGGCAAATAAACAAAGAGAGAAAGAAGTCGTGTGAATTAAGTGAATTAAAGCAATTCTTGGATCGATAGCAGCATGAATACACGAGCATATCTTCACTCACCTAATGCCAAGATTCTTGGCTCAGTAAGGAGTGCTCTGGCAATACAAATTCGTTGTTTCTGTCCTCCTGATATACTTTTGCCCCTCTCCCCGACAATTGTGTTGTAATTCTCTGAAAGCCCCATGATGAAGGCATGCGCATTCGCGGCTACACATGCCTTGACAACTTCATCGCGAGTGGCATCAGGTCGTCCATAGGAAACGTTCTCAAATATTGTAGCGTGGAAAAGGATTGGCTCTTGGCCGACTATTGATATTTGGGATCTGAGCCACTCCACGTTCTTTCAGTAGACAGAGACGAGAAGTGTTAGAGTTTACGATCAAAATGACAGTGACGTCAGCTGCAATGTCAAGAGACTTACCAAGCTATTAATATCTGCAGCAGCAAACGACACCAGAAAGTTATTAGTGATGGATCCAATGCGGGCAATAGAACACATAGATAGAGTTACAAACTTACCTTTCCCCCCCAAAGAGATAACTCCGCTTGAAGGAGAATAAAACCGCATTAATAAAGCCACAATTGACGACTTTCCACTCCCCGAAGAACCACTAACAGCCAACATTTCACCATCAGACAGTTTGAATGAGAGATTGTCCAAGACAAGCGATTGCTGTATATGGGAAGGATAATAAAAGTCAACTCCGTCAAATTGGATGTCAGCTTTGAATGACGCTGGTAGTGTTTTGCCGCCATCATCTACAGTATCAATTGCACCCCCCGCAATGCGAAGTTTGAAGGGGTCCTTATCCAAGAGAAAGAATAGTCTCGCTCCACTCCCCTGAGCTCTTAGGAAGCCACCTACGCTCTCTGAGATCTCGAGCACTTTGACACAAGTTGGAGCAGTAATGAAAAGCGACGATATTCGATTACTTTGTGAGATGAATACACTTGTCAAGTATTTGTACAACATGGTTGAAGACTTACCCGACTCGGCTAAATGACCTGCAAACATACAGAAACCAGCAAGTTGACCAGCAGTCATACTCCCATCAATAACAAACGTAGCACCCACCACCAATGTACCCAACAGCGCCGTATTCCCCACAAGGTACGACGAGCCCAAGAACGCTCCCTGAAAAATTGCCACCTTCCTAGCAAACACATACGCCGATTCCACCACATTGGAATAATTCCGTACTTCCGACTGTCTCCTCCCAAAACTCAACACGGTCGTAATCCCCCCAAACCGTTCCGTTGCCATATGCGTCGAATGAGCAAGCACATCCAAATGTTTCTTGGACCATATCTTGATAAACTTGCCATACACAGCTGCACACCCACCCAACGCTATTGGTAGCGGTGTCAAATACAATGTCAATGTGGGAGATATCACAATCATACTTGCCACGGCAGTCACCGATCGGACCATATTACTCATAAAGATCGATATATTCTGTACAAGATGTTCGGCTACCTCATGAACATCGGTACTTAGCCGATTGGCCAATTCTCCCCCACGATTTTGATCAAAGAAGGGTATATTTTGATGAATGATTGTGGAAAATAGTTGTTTCCGTAACCGAGCACCAATCTTTTGTCCTATCGTTTCAAAGCTTGTGGAGTGATAGAATGTGGCGGCGGATCCGATGGTGAAGAAGCCGAGCATTTGGAGTGCGATGGATTGAATTTGATGGAGTTTTTGTTGTTCTAGTAGCAGCGGCGTTGTAGAGTCGGAATTGTCATTGATAATATTATCAAGCGTTGCATTGTCGCTGTTTGCCATCTCATTTGCTTCCGTAATTAAGGTGCCATCCACAATCGAGTCCTTTGGAGCTGCTGCCACAGATGATAGAATATCAATCATCTCACCAATCGCATTTGGAAATTGTAACGTTGCAGCAGTGGATACTGTCAGTGCTCCTAATGCAAGTAGGAGTGATGAAACTTCTGGCTTGAGTATCGATAGAATTCGAGATATAGTTGGTGGTTCTAGATCTACATTGAGGGGTGGTGCGCTGCTCTGTGAGCTTGTGTTGTAGGTGTAGATCGATGACTTAGATGGTGAGTGTGTCTTGCGCTTATTGTCATCGCTGCTGGATAGAAGATTGCTAAAGTACCTCACATAGCAGCGTCTTTGAATCAAGAGTGACGACGAGTTGGCTGTAAAAATTGGTCTAAATGATTTGCATGTAGACTTGTTATGCAGCTTCGATATCGTATCATGTGTGTGCAGGAAGCGTTTTATCTTTGGATGGAACAGTGAATAAGATTGACTCGAGAGTCCATTTTTACGAGCATGGCAAGCAAGAATGGCAGAGCTACTGTTCGATGCCCAAAGTGCTGGCCTCATCATCTGCTGTCTTGACGTCTCTATCTCTGGAGCAGCTTTCTCTCTACGCCTACATCTACTACATATGTTATTACCTGCCAGCCTGCAATCGTCATCTTCTCGGCGTCGGCATCGGCAGCAGCTCGTGCAGAGACCGACCAGAACACAAAATTTGAGATTCGGTATGTTTTGGAGAAAAGAGCTGCGCTAATGGGTCCAATGTTGCACAGCTCTGTTACAAAATAAAATAGACTTCCTCCTCCCCTCAACGCGCGAGGTTAGCTGTTAGTGTTAGCTCATAGGGCTGGCTGGCAGCTATCAGCTATCGTTGTAGTTGTCGGTCTGGCTCTCTCTTGATAGTAGTTGCTCTACATAGCTCTGGGCAAGGGAATAACTATCCGGGAAGCTATATGTGGTGAAGATTGAAGTTGTTGTTGTTGTTGAAGTCTCTGCAGGAAGAATGTGCACCTATTCGTCTATTGATCTTTTCCAGGAGAGATTGGTAGATACCAGATATCAGGGAAAATGATCCTCATACGACGAAATTAGAGGGGGGTCGCAATGATTATCACTTCCAAAACATCACCGACGAGGAATGGGAAGAGCTTGGTCGTGATATTGCCAACGATAGAATTAAATCTTTACAATGACGCCCTCAACGATCATAGAATGTCTTCTTTGCTTCGGGGGTTGACGCATAGCAACACTATGGATCAATTTGATTTTGAAGTAATGAATTAAGCGCATCAGCAATCCAAAGCATGGTACCATTCTTGCAGAATACAAATAATCTCACGCGTTTGGAACTCGATGATAACAATTTACAATCGGAAGGATTCAATTTGTTGATACGGGCTTTGCATGATAGCCCTACATATTCTACGATTGTGGTGCAGTAAGTGCGGCGTAGAATCGATGAAGATTGAGAGAGATGTAGCACATTCCTAGAAATCTGGTTGTGCTCAATTTATGCAGAAACCGAGATCAACTCTGATGGATGCAGTGAATTAGCCAAATTGCTGCAGGGAGATGCTACGCTAAAATATCTATATCTTGGGAGGAATAATATTGACGATGACGGAGTGGCAATACTAGTCGATGCCCTACGAAATAATACGTTACTGAAGACTTTGAAGTTGCAGGGTAATGATAGCATATCAAACCAAGGAAAAGTCATGCTGCTGAAGCTAGTGAATGATATCTCTTGCATCAAAGCGACATTGATATCAAATCATACTTGGGAGTATGTCATGGATGAGACAAATTATTATGATGAAATTCAAACTCATATCGACATGGCTACAAGAATAAACCGAGAGGAACGCACTACAGGAGCAGCTGGCGTGGAGAAGGCCATTCAACTCCAGCTACAGAATAGAATCAAAGCAGAGCTACCTGCTCTACAAGGGATAAATCATTCGGTCTATGGTGAGATTGACAGCCTCCACTTACCATAAGTCCTATCATTTATAGGTCATCATCATGGACAAGGAGAGCTGTTGTCGCGTTGAAATCATCGATTGTGGGGTTGTTCTCCAGAGTAAACATGAAAGAGTGTATCCAGAATCAGGCGGTAAACGCAATTTAATGAGTGTAGAGCCATGATAGACGAGTACAATGTGATGGTAGGCGAGCAAAAGCAAAACTGCAGGAATATACATATAACACCCGGCTCGCAACGATGGACGAATCAGATCGGGAAAACATGACATTGAGATGCATGATAACAAATGATTGCTAGACTGGGGTGGAGAATAAGTTCAAATTTTGACACTACATCAACAACCAGCGTATCTAATTGATATAAGACAGCAGCGATTTTTCTATTCTTTCATATCACTTTTCCACTGCATATCTGCATAATATGTGACATTTCTTCTACCGCTATTTCTCATCGTTGCTCTCGGTGTAGAACTGCTCCCATTCGTAATGAGTCCATATGAACCCAGGCTTATCCACCTACTACCAACTCTTCGACAGAACCATGACGTACTTTAAGATTTCCGTTAATTTTGAAATCAGCTTTTGCTTTGCAAACGGCTCAGCCGGACCAAAGCCAAAACCCTCTCAATCCTCTATGGAGAATATAACGGCCCCCAGTCAAAGTCACCAACCAACACTAGTTGCCGCGACGAAACATTCAACTCATTACTAAATTGTGCAGATGATACTACTATACTTCGGACCGGAGTAGCTAACAATTGCAATTGACATCAATTGAGGACGATGATTCCGCATCACCTAAACCTAACCTAACAGTTCCCCCATAGATAGCCCTACGTAAACTTACGTGCGTCCAAATAAGCTAAAAACTAAAAAAATCACATCAACAGCTAGCTCCACACTCACGCCTCTCTGTAGAAGTGGGAAGCTGTTGTTGTCGAGAGCTGTGGTGGTGAAGATCAAAGTTGTTGATATTGTGAAAGTCCTCCCCATGAGAGATGCCGATGAACTGAGCTTTGAAGCCAAGCCCAAGCCGTCCCAATCCCAATCGAGGTCATCAAGCAATCCAGAACCACATCAGATTCAGATTCAGATTCAGATTCAGATACAGATACAGATACAATGACATGAACAAGAGACGGAGACGGGATCGGGATGCTTTTGCTTGCACATCCAAGGAAAGAAGTAGAAGTAGAAGTAGGAAGAGACGTTTCGCGGCGGCGGCGGCGCGGGCAAAGGAAGGCATCTTGGAGAGATTTAGGCTATGGATAGGATATTTTGTTGTTTGGTGAATTAATTATGTGGAGGTGTTTATCGCCCCGTTGCTTGCTCTATGTAATATTATTTGGCACCAAGTAGCAAGTTGGGAGAATGTGCGTGTGTGTGTGGCTTCAAGCTGAGGCCCAAGGCGAATCCAAAAAACAGCTGTACCTGTATCTTTCATTGGGTAAGTTTTCCACATACGAAGGAGCCCGTACAAAATGCCCTTGGCTTGAAGATCCGGAGAATTCATCTTGACTATTTTAGCCAAATGAAGCTAGCAATTTACCTCAGAAATTAAGATACTTACCTTTTTCACCAATAGATCTCTCTACAGCAGCGGTGATCAAAAATGCATGGGTCAATTAGGCTGGTCCCCACCATCTCCGAATACGAATTGTATCTACGAATTATCCTAAATAATATTGTGTATCTGAATGAGCGGCAACTTAAGGAAGTCACAGGGGTATCTTTGATTTTAGAATTAGAATGCCGACCCCGTGCCCGTGCCTGCTAGAAGAAGGCGATGGGGTCGGCGGCAGATTCGTCTACATGCAGAGTGTAAAGAGACAGATCGGAAAGATAGGTGTGATCTGACATGCAAATGGCTTCAAGATCAGATTCGGAAGATAGCAATTTACAATATCTATTCTATCCAGATGACGTCAAGTCACGCGCAATCCAAGAACTCCAAATCGCACCAAGACGCTCCAGAAAAAGAACACCACCGATTAAACTGCTTGTGTTTTCAGGAACTGGTACCTCCGCTGTAGGATCCTACTGAAAGCACCCTCAACACGCGTCTCTTGATCAGCAAGAAAGAGCACGTGCTGCACTAGCTGACTACCGACCTGTGTTTTCAGGAATTGGTATCAATCCTACATCTACATAATTCTACGTTGGTGCACATTTTGATCGAGTTCGCTTCATTTTCATCCTCGCGTTGTTGTTGTTGCTCGTCCAAACAAACAGATTTCATAATTTTCATTCTGAAACAAAAAGCAGAACACATACGATAGCTCTTATCTCAACATGAAGGCTCAACTCTTCGCCACCGCCGCCCTAGTGCTTCTCGACGTCATCCCCGGCGCTCTCTCTGCCAAAGTAAGCTCAGACAGTCGATCTATTGATTTTTGTTGTGGTTGTGTAACCCCGTTTGCTCATGTGCTCACACATCTCTTTGTCCCTTATCGTCATCACATCATAATATTATCTCTACATCTACAGACGCAACTCCGTGGCGTCAACGGCCAAGTGTATGGTCAGGCTCCCTAAAAATGGCTAATTTATCTGTTCTCAGCCGCTAATGGGGATAACCTACCCTTTTATACGCTTAAAATGCTCGTCTCTACTGTACGTTTGCTTTCAAATCCTACATAAAAATTTGGCAACCCCTTTTTGTGACTTCCAGAACGAATTTTGCGACAATTCTTTTTTTAGCGCAAACCGTCGTAATTAGTAGAATCGCGCTATGGAGCCCAAAATTACTATTTTTTCGCTCCGGTACCTTTAAAGTGGTTGCCAATACCTAACTTGAAGTTGTTACCCTTGACACGTCACAGATCAGTTTAGTCTGTCTATGTGACAGTAACTGGCACCAATGTACTTATTCCTCACTACGGTATGTAAAACTGAGTCTTTTGCCCTGACTCACCTCCGATTATGGCATCTAAAACGACACAACCATGGTGAAAATGGGCTCCCTACGACTAGACATAACTCAGTAACTACTAGGATGTTGACCCTATTTCAAAGCGTCAATGTTATTTATATTATCTGTAGAAGCTCATTGATACCTCACTCGTCTACTAACTCCCGTTATTGAAGCCAAAGGTAGGATTTGAGGGCAAACGTACAGTATGAGCTTGTTCCAAATCAATGAGTTGCTTCCAAAAATAAAAAAATATTTTGTTAGCCCCATTCCGTAGCTTGCCTTGGGGGTTAACCCCAAAAAAGAAGCCCCATCTCCAATTTACCCTGGTCTTCAGCTCCATATCACAATTCATTTCACCACGATTCAAAACCTTGCCAAGCAAAGCATGGATTTGAACTCCTCTCACTCTCAGCTTTCCAACGCTATGTTGATCACTTCTTGAAGTCAAATACTCATTGAGAACAGATTTGCTGGGGAGCCTGACCATACACTTAGCCCAACCTTGCCACCGACTTCGAAGATCAACTCGACTCTTACGACTTTGAGACGGAGCCTTATGATGAGGAGTTTCTTCATGATATGATGGGTTGTAGATTTATTGGTGAAAGAACTGGGTGCACTCACACTCCAGGTTGCCGTTGGCGCAGGAACAGATGTGCCCCTGGTCTTAGCTATGAGGATGAAGACTTTCTTGAGTATAATTATTGCCCTACACTTCCTTCGCAAGGAACGTGCCTTGCCGCTGGTTGCAAGTGGCGCAACAACAGTTGCCGCCGCCGTCGTTAGTCTAATTCTTATTCTGAGGCTGAGGATGAAGACTTTGACTTCGACCTTGACGCTTCTCCCGGCGATGATATTTACTCTGAAGATGAATTCGACTATGACTATGATGGAAGAGGATGAAGATTAAATGAATCGCACTAATTATGCAATTGGGGCGTAAACTGAGACTGAGAGGTACTTCAAGTGAAGGACCAAGGAGCAGATTGAGACAAGATGAATTTACGTGCGTGTATAAGTGGTGATTATATGCACTAAATTTAAACAGGATACTACTACTAAAGTACTCTTCGCAAGATTATTCAAGCCTAAATACTTATCCTTATCACCATCATCTGTATGTATCGTATCTCTCTCGATAATACTTCTTATGCGATGCATGCATGTACTTGGGTATATCACGGGAACCTGGGGTTGACACGTCTTGCTGAGAGATTTGTCAAGAGCTTGCCAGGAGTTTCAAGTCGTGTTTCACAAAATCTAGCGTTGAGGTGCGTTGAGGTTGATTTCTGATGGCCTGTTCCGTCAAAAACTTGCCGCCGACGCCACAGATTGGCCATCTGACACGGTGCGCCGCCAAGCAGCATGTCACTCGTGGCGGTGGCAGCACGCAAGTTTTGACGTTGGCGCAAGTTTTTGACGGAACAGGCCATCAGAAATCAACCTAAACGCACCTCAACGCTAGATTTTTGAGAACCACGACTTGAAACTCCTGGCAAGCTCTCGACAAATCGGCTGCTAACAAAAATCAGCCACTGTCAACCCCAGGTTCCCATGGGTATATCCCAACCATTTTGAAAACGGCACTTTGGTGCCGTTTTGCCAATGGGCTCAGAACCGCAAGGGCATGAACACGACCGCCCAAGTTTTTTGCCCGCCAAAATATCTATGAATTCCTACGTGAAATTGAAAATCTTAGTAGCCGAGTACCGCCTACCGATTTTGCTAGCTTTTTGCAGGCACAAGCACAACATCATCATAACAAAAGCATTGACAATAGCCTCCGCTGCTAAGCCTACTCTCCGCACACCAACCAATAACATCAATGTTATTTCGATAATACTCTTGTCACTTCAAGCCAGATGCGGGTACATGATGTCGTGGGCGGCACCATCTCGGAGAAATTATTGTTCCAATAGGCAGCGCAAAATCTGAGACAAAACTCTCCGCCCAAGTCTATAATGGCCGTATAATAAGTATTACGTGCCAAATAAAAGGGTTGCATCGCGATCAATGAATATGCAACATACGTTGGACGTCTTTTGGGACTTGAATAGGTCAAAATCGTTTGGAATCACTGATAACTGACAGATGATCATTCCACCGGTGATTCCACATCAAGAATATATAACAATCAACCTCATGGACAAAAGAAACAAATTTGTGGCTTTCTACACAATGTCAATAATATAGACGAGTATAATGGATGGTTATAGTGCTACACTGCAGCGATATTAATATGGAATAAGTGGTTTTCTTTCATAATTGATGAAGTCGTGTGACTGATTATGATGTCATTAATTACTATTAATGTGATGTTTAAGTAACTCGACATAGTCCTTTTCACATCCTCACATGATACCTATCAAATAAAAGCTATTGCAACAGTTGATAGCCACCAAAGAGTGTTTCTTTCATCGAAATTTGGTTGATGTTGTGTCCATTGGAAACAAATATTTTTGCGTTCTTGATGCATTACTTGTAGGAGCTACGGCGGCCTTTCATACCACTTCCAATGGGCTCAATTGTTGGCCATAACCATAGTTTTGAACAAGGGTAAGGAAGGATGGCTTGGATACAATGTTTGCGGTTATCGAAAGGCAGTAAAGTTGATAGTGTGGAGTGTTATCGTGATGCCTTTGAACGAGGTGCTACTTGTTGTGTATGTGGCGTCTCCGGACGAATTATCAGCCGCCAAGGCACTGATACATCGTCATGAGTGTAATCGATAGGCGATAGGGTACTATATGGTGGAGTTGGCCGCATATGCTGTCAATCTCTTCTTCGTTCCTCATCGGCTCGGAGCATCGTAGGATAGAGTCTACGTGCCCACGTGAGGGCCCCTAAATCCTAGCAGGTATCCAAAGTGCCCTTTTTTAATGCTGAACTACAAATATTGCCATGCGTTCCTATCTGAAAAAGGGCATATCGGATTATCAAGACGGCTGAGTATTTAATAGTAGTTCGATAGGGACGCAGTCATACCACATGGTGTTGTGCAACTTTTGTGGTGGTGGGTGTTGATGATGAAAAACGGGCGGCCCGCCGGGGATGCCCGATTCGCGGGTCATCCAGAATGAACACAAGTGGATTTTTTGGCTCAAAATGAAGTATGAGTTCCTCCGTTAATTTTATTTTGTACTTAGAAAGTTGGATTAGGCGGTCGTGTGAAAACGGCACTTTGGTGCCGTTTTTCTACTCCGACTTGTTAGTGTCAAAGCTAGCGAGTAAAGTACAGCTCCTTTTGTGTTTTCCCTCACAAACCTGTAGCCCTTCTACGAAAGAAAGTTACCTTAAGGCCACACAATGGCTCATGCTTTGTTCTTACAATTGCACGAGGCCTTCGTCGGAGTAGCAAAACGGCATCGAAATGCCGTTTTGCCTCTCACGTACATACTTTTACTGATTCAGGATCTTGCTGGTGGGTACCGCTCAGACTCTTCGACGCCTTCACCGTGGCTTCTCATCCATCCGACAGCTGGCTGGCATCCTTTACATATTTGTCCTTTGGCATCTTCATATATATACTCCTTCTTATCTGCATCTGCATCTACTGCCCTGCTTCCGAGGGGGAGAATAGGAATAGAAAACTATCTATACATATACAGATACAGCAGAACTGGGCAGTGAACAGTGAAGCCGGCAGCTGGCAGCTGCAGCGATCTCTTTGAGTCTTCTCTGCGCCATTGAAATTATTATGGTACAATACGGCTAATCTCAGACGTATGTACTTAAAAATTTCTGTTACATAATCTACGGCGAATTTGAGGCTACGATAGGAATTGTCCCTTTACGTACTGCCAAAAAAGCGATTGTTCGTTAGGAATAGTACTTGAAGTTAATTCTGTTCCACCTTAAGTAGTTCAATGCCACTGTGAGGGGGATCACGGAAAATCCAGATGAGACGCGGATAGTTGGGACAGGCGAAACCAGCACGATGCTTTTCTTGGTGATAGTAACAGTACTACGTATTTTACCGCTGCACAGAAAGAACCCAAAGACCCACATACATCTAGCACAAAATCAAGTAGCAAGCACATCTCTCTCTATCTCTCTAGAGCACAAAGATGAGCACAACCAGCACAATTCTAGCACAAACATAGTCTGCAATTTCATCTCTCATATAATAATGCCACGCCGACCATCTAGAGAAAGTCGATTTGACTATGTCAGCGAATTATCAGTAACATCTTTCTGTTTCTGTACATGTACAAGAATGGTGACGTTGATGTTGATGTCTCTTACAATCTGGATTTGGATTTAAGCGATAATTTTTCTTCCGCAGAGGTGATCATCGATGACTATTCCGCCGGTGCGGTGGTTCTTCCTCGGGAGAGGAAGATTGTACTTCCGCCTGGAGCGTGAAGAGGAATCATTATCTCCAGCTCCAGAGGAAGAGGAGGCAGTGATCTAGACTGGAGAGGATGAAGGAGAGAGTAGTGCTGCAAAGAGAATGACTGCTCCTCAAGCAGTAGTGACGAGTCTGAAAATACTTCTTTGGATGGAGATGGGGTTGGGGATGAAAAGTGTAACGACGAAAGTTGTATAGCCACTGTTCCAGCGAGCAGCGTCATTCTCGCAACTCGCACTGCATGCAGCACGCGTTTGTCACGCTAGAGCTCATTCCTATTTCAAATAGCATTTCTTTGGGCCAGTTTCGTCTGTTAAACTTTTGCTCTAAATCGATGAAATAGTCTCTTCATAAAATTATTAGTTTGGGATGTTTCGTCAAGACGAAAAGCGAAAGGCGAAGTCATCCGCAGTCCAGTCCATTTATTTACCCTTGGTCCAGTCCCTATCTAACCGCGCGCTTCTCGCTTCTGTGTAATGTATTGTACACTCTTCTGTCGAGAGTCTGCCGCGAGCAAGAATGGTTGGCGACGGCGACGATGGCGATCCCTCTGAGGATGACAGCAGCTCTCAGTGCAGCAATAGCGATAAGGTATCATCTTCAGAACGGTGGCGGTTAGGATCGGGGAAGACAATCAGACGCGTTTTATTGCTGACGATAGTGATGTCCAAAACGTCAGTGATAAGGATTGGACAAAGCTGGGGCGATGTATATCAAAGAGCACTACCTTTACAAAGATAGCTCTGTTTGGGGGCGCCCTCAACGATCAAAGGATATCTTGTTTATTTCAGGGACTGACGAAGAGCGACACTATGGAGCATGTGGATTTTTCAGATAATGGATTAAGCGTGGCAGGAGTTCGCAGCATGGTGCCATTTTTACAGAATTCAAACAATCTCATGCATTTGGATCTCACGAGCAACAATATTCAATCGGAAGGATTCAATTTATTGATACGGGCATTGCATGATAGCCCAATAGAGGAGCTGCATTGTGAGGATTGCGGCATTCATTCTATCGAGATTGACAACGAGTATATTCCTCAACATTTGAAGAGGTTACATTTAGATGGAAACAACATTGACGCTGATGGGTGCCGTGAATTAGCAAAATTGCTGCAGGGGGGAGATACTATGCTGGAATATCTAGGTCTTTCTCACAATAAGGTTGATTGCCACGGGGTGGAACTTCTGGTGGATGCCCTTCAAAACAACACATCGCTGATGCATCTAAATTTACGTGGGAATGATGGCATATCCAACCAAGGAAAAGTAATGTTGCTGAAACTAGTGAATAACATCTCTAGCATCGAAGCAACGCTGCAATCCAACCATACCTTGAGGTATGTCACAGTGGACCCATTGGTTACAATGAAAGGCATAGGTTATATTGAGGCGCATGTCTTTACGGCTATTTCTATCAACCGAGAAGAAGGCAACCCATACGCAGCTGGCAGGGAGAAGGTAATCAAGTCGCAGCTACATACCGGTGTAAGAGCAGAGTTGACAGAACTACAGGGAGTAAGTCATTCTGTGTACAGTGAGATCAACCCTCTTCACTTACCCGAAGTTCTGTCGTTGATACATCGTCATCATGGGCAGGGAGAATTCTTCTTGGCGTTATCATCGTCAATAATGACATTGCTCTCCACTGTAAATATGATGAAGTGCATCCAACAAGAAAGGGCGCATCACAAGGCCATAATAGCTAAGCATGCAGCTATAGTGGCTGCGCTAGACGTCAAGCTCAAATCGATGGGAGAATCATCAGATGGGAACGAAATTAACAACGAACTTGAGCCTCAAAGCAATAAAAGGCGACGGTATTGATAGTGGGGGCTCTTGGGTGGAGCTTGATAGGTAATGTGTGACATCAGCTAATGATGATATGATGATCTATTACATTACACAAATACTCCATTAGTGCTCTGCCGTCTTGCTCCTTGCGCCATCGTAGCATACTGCGTTTGACCTACGGGTCGAACGCTTTTGGGATTGGAAATCCTCTCTCTCGAGATGACTGCTCTCTCCGTGAAGGAGGGAACGCTAAAGAGGAGCCAAATGAGAACGTTCTATATAGTATTGTCCATACCAAGAAGGCGAGGAAGAATTCAGGTAGTTAATGTTCTGATCGCAGAATAAATGTGGAATGGGGGCAATACAGCAGAGGATTTCGTTGCGGGTTGTGAGAAATATGCCAGAGAGATCGTGACGATCTGATAGAGACATCCATTACATAAACACACTTAGTTTAGACTGAATCAAACCCCACTGTACATAGAATCATTCACATAAACGATCGCTCATTAACATCAATTATATCTGCGACCACGGTATCCCTTCGACCTCGACCTTGGGCGCTGCTGATATTGATTGCTGCTGACCATGTGCGAATCATGCGCAGTTGCCTCATCAAAAGCGGCGTCCAATGCCCGAGAGTCGTCGTCGATCGTGTCATACCTACGACCGCGATAACCACGTTGCTGGCGAACAGGATTATTCCTTGGAACTGAATGGTTTGCTGCAGCATGTGCAGAATAGTTTGCAGCTTGAGGTGGTGGCCCACTCATGTTAGGTGCGCCGCCCGACTGGGGCAAAGCTCCTCTTCCTACCGTCATTGATGGAGCCATTCCTGCACGAGCGACTCTATTGTCAACGTACTGCTGCTGCTGCTGCTGCCCATGGTCATAAGGATTCATTGGGACAGCAGGGACAGCAGCAGGCTGAGGGGCAACAGAATTCTCCACAGATGCCGCAGCTTCCAATCCTTGCCAAGCGTTTTCCAAAAGCCAGTCATCAGACTGCATGTACTTCTTCATCTTCTTTTTCTGCCTCTTCTTTTTCTTCATTGCCTTGATTTCCTTCTCGACCTCCTTCTTCACATAAATGAAGAATCTCTCAATAATGAGAGCGGACTTCTTTTGCTTGCGAGTCCACAGTAAATCAACCCACCAGCGTTGCAAGGTCCTCGCTGCATTCCTCGTCCTAAGAGACGTGGCCGCCGCTGAAATCAAAATTGAAATCATGCTCTCATTATGAAGTTCCTTCCTCGTCAAATAGCCCCTCATAGCAGCTTGAATGATGGTAGCACATTCGTTCTGGAAGGTGAGCCAAGACCTTTCCTGACGGCCTCTCACAAGAGCCTGAATCCTAACAATCTCGATGAGCATGATGCAATAATTTGTTGAGTGCAAGTATGATCGCCACTGAGATTGAATGAGAGTAGCAGCTTGATTTTCATAGCGAACAATGGTATAGCCAGAAAAAGCGGTAAAGCCTCTCCATGCGCTCTGAATCTTGATTGCAGAACTCTGCCTCTTCCGCTCCTTTGCTAGCTTGATTCGATGCAAGTGAGGTTTGTAAATCTTTTCAACAGCTCGGCGACGCCAAACACTCTGAATAACAATGACGTTGACAATAGTCATGAGCATCCTCATCTGTGCAATATAAGATCTCCAGCACGTTTGAATTTTCGTGGCAGATGTATGCCTCGTTACTAGATCATGCATGGCCTTGGCCGCCACGTATTTCTTCATGGCAATGATAGCACGACCAAAGGCCTGGATACGAACCACTGCAGCAGTTCTCTTTCTCAGCTGCATTGCCTGCCTACGGCGAACGACACTTTGCACAATGATTATATCAATAATGTCAAATTGATAAGTCATCTGGCACATGTACCGTCTCCAAGTGGTTTGGATGGCAAGTGCACTGTAAAACCTTTCATCAGCAGCCTCTCTAGCACGAATGCCACGGTACCAAGCCTGAATTGCAATGATACTTGCAAGTCGATCAACTGCTACGTTGATTGCAAGAAATCTCCTGACAACACTCTGAACGATTGTGATACTGTACAAGTCTTCGAAGACATGCATTGTTGCGAGGTATCCACGGGTAATACGTTGAATTTGTGTTGCGCAGTAATGATTATCTTCCAAGCTGTCCCTAGCAAACCACCCTCTAAAAGCTGCTTGAATCTGGATGGCTGACCAGACAGCAATTTCTAGATTACGCTCGGCGTTCCATCGTCGTACGAACTGAAAATACGGCGTCAAGTCATAATGAATGGTGAGATATAGATTTTTCGAGAAGGATCATGAGTGGATAAATAATGTTTACTCACAGATTGAATGGTGAGGACTGCACACATCCTCTTGATGGCGTGTTGACGTGCTAAGAAACGTCGCGCTTGAGTTTGGATGGGAATTGCCGCCGCCCACAATAGCCTCACACCAGCACGTTCAATTGGATCCTTGACCTGCAGCAGATAATTCTCCACCTGAAATATTGAAAAATAAGATGAAAATTAGATGTTAGCGGGATTGCTGAGCAACACAAACAGACAGCCGATGAAATAAGACTTACCGAATAGTAGTTTGGATTGTCAAGGGCAGATGGAGGAGCCCTCTTCTTCTGACGAGGATATTTATTAGGGGACTTGATGGGAGAGCTCGGGTTAGAAGTCGATGGTTTGCGATTTCTCCTCGGAGAGCTCCTCGGGGAGGATAAGGCAACCACACCCGTTTGCTTCGCTTTAGCAGCGGCAATATCAATTTCACGTTGCCTGGCAACAGCTTGTTCCCTTGCAAGAGCAAGCTCATTCTTAGTATCTTGTTGTTCAACACCTCGCATGGGTGATTGATGAGCCACAGGTAGTTTACTTGCGTTCTGCCTAGGGGGGGTCATTGCGTTCTGCCGAGGGGGGGTCATTGCGTTCTGCCGAGGGGGAGTGCGAACGTCTCTCCTGTTCCTGCCGTATTTGGACATGATACGTGACTTCGCCATCAAGTTAGACACACTCTTCTCCTCGTCTCCATCATAGTCACTCGATGGATACGTCTCCATCTCACTGATTGGTGGATCTGCAGTTGGTGACAACTTAGGTGAAGGCTCTTTGCTAAGAAATCGTGAACGCATGGCTTCAGCCCGTTCTTTGGCAAAGGTATTCCCACGCAAGGCTTCGGCCTGCCCTCTGGCAAATGCACTTTTGTTCTCAGTGCTGTAGTTTTCCTTACTCTCGGTCACCCCTTCACCAAGGTTGGCCTCTTTCTTCTCAGCAGTCTTCCGCGAGATAAATGATGGGTCTGTAATCTCAGACATCTCGCCATTGGAGTCAATACTGTCCGCTGACTTGACATCAGGTAGCGTTTGCGGTTCTCCCCAAGAGTCCATATTATCGAAACCAAAGTTATCGCCGTTCCTAGCACGCTCCGTCTCTGGAAATCCATAAGGATCTCCATTGCCAGGATCGTTGAATGGCGAATTAGCGAATGGATCCTTGAAGAAGTCATCTCCCCAAGAGTTGCTTCGATCGGGAGGTGCAGCAAAGAGATCTTCAGTTGGCTCCGGACCTTGACTCTCAACAACAGGAGGAGGCACTACAACAGGAGCGGCTGCCACGGCTACAGCCTGGCGCGACGTGGTGGGTTCAACTTTATCCAAGCGACCCTCTTCATTGCTGTTGCTGTCTTCCAAAGGAATTCCTCTATCGACTGCCTTGTTCTTCTTGAACTTTTGGGGTTTCAACTTTAACATGACAAAAAGACAGCAAGCAGGTTAGCCTAGGGATAGGAAAAACAGTGCGACAAAATGTAACAATAAAAGAAGAGAGAATAACTCACCATTTTCTTAACTCCACCAAACATCTTCTTCTGCCCCTTGATCTTTCCAAATAGACCTTTACGACCAGGCGATTCTGCAATTGATTCTCTCGCAGCTCTTGCAGGGGAAGGAGGCGCCGCAGCACTCCTGCTCACGGCAGCACTATTATATTCTCTCGTCTTTACAGCACGTTGACGTTGCAATTCCTGCATCGCACCAGCAGCAACTGCAGATGCAGTAGCTGCAACCTCTACGGACTCCTGCTCCACCCTCCTAGACTTCTCCACAGGACTCGTCATTGCATTCGTCTCCCTTTCCATCTCACCATCATCCTCAAATTGGAATGCTTCCTCTTCCCCCGACTGAGACGATGGCACATCTTTTGGTGACTTACTACCCATCTGCTGCGTTTTCATCGACTCGGTAGTTATATCCGTCCTTGCCTTACTTGCCACACTCAAATTACCAAATGAGTTCACCCTATCCATATCCTTCATTGGCATGGGTGGTGGTATTCCTCCCCCACCTCCTCCTCCAATCGTATCCTTGTTCCTACCACCAACAACGTCAGTTGTTCCCAATACAGCATCATCCACATTATCACCCACCATTTCTTGAGAATTGTACATATCCAATGCAGCCTGACGACGTCGCTCTGCCAACGATGGTGACTTGGGCGATAGAGGTGGAGGAGGTGCAACAACAGTAAGCTTCTTCTTTGTCAACATGGCGGGAGATGATTTCTTCACCTGCTGTGGAGCAGCCCAATCGCTGTCTTCCTCACTATCAACGTCATCATTGTTGTTACCATCATCGACGGGATCATGTACCATCTCCTGACTCATTAGCATGGCCTGTGCAACCTTTCTCCTCATGTCGGCAATCTCCTTGGATTTCTTTGCAGCTGCTGCTGCTGCGGAATCGACTTCTCTCTGCTGCTGCTGCTGCTGTTGCTTCTTCTTGACGACAAACATTGGTTCCGTTCTAGGAAGAGGTGCATTATCCCCAGTTTCGGTAACGGCCGTAAGTTCATCTGCCATACTCTCCATTCCCTTCCTCTGTGGCGGCGGCGGCTGCTGCTGCTCGGGACCCTCCGTCCTCACTGAAAAGGTCGACTCTTCATCAATCGAATGCGGACTTGAAAATTGTTGCTGCTGATGACGACCATTCCTACGACCCTCCTCTTCCTCTTGACGACTTTGGGGAGAATGTACGTCACTATCATCCTCTCCCAACTCGGGTACCTTGGGTGAAAACACTGGCGATGAACGCTGTTGTTGTTTCGTATCCACACCGCTACTTCTTCCAGCAGTTGCAGTTGAATATTTCGCTGCTACTGCTGCAACTCCACCTTGATCCTCTCTCCCCCCCACTACTCCACTCTTCTTCATCCCACCACCACCACTTCCTCCACCAACATTGGTAGTTGCACTAGAATTAGAATGATGAGTAGTATTATCCACCACCTTTTTCGAAATAGTCAACCGTACCTCCTCGACAGCCTTGGCCACCATTTCCGCAGCATGCCTCGGATTCCTCACCGGCACTCCATTCACAGCAATCACCTCACTCCCCTCCAACCCCTTATTCCCTCCCCCAGATTGAGAATTTCGTTTTTTCTCCGCCTCATTGTGATGAGCAAATATCGATTCAGGGTTGATACGTGCAATAATGGCAATATCGGGTGAGGTGGAAGATTGACGGGTAAAGATTATCCCGACCTTGTGATTTGGTCGTTTGAATGCTGTGATTGTGGTGATACCCTGCTGTTGGTTGGATGATTGGGGCGGCGATGGTGATGTCGGATGATTGTGACTGTGATTGGATGCATGATGTGGTTGTGGTGATGATGGCGGTTGTTGCTTTGGTAGCATCCCCGTTCGTACTACCACATTATTATTATCAACACCACCGGATGGATTCCCCCTATCAATAATGTGTGAAGATGTCACTCCTCCTCCACCACCACTTCCCCCCCCCTCAAAGTTGGTAACCAACGGTGCAATATTAAGATTGCCCCTTCGTTGTTGCAACGGTGTCGCTGGTTTGTAATGGCCACTATGATTATTATTACCACCACCACCACCACCGCTCATTGGTAGAGCTGGCCCTCCTCCAGAAAGTCCAAGTAGTGAAGCCCTACCCTGCTTGGAACGGACACCCACTCGACTGGGCGGAGTGGGCATGCTCGATGATACAAGTTTATTATTATTACTCGACGACGAGGATGAGGAGGATGTCCCTGCCACTCCCACTGCATTGACATTGATTGTTGGACGATTGGGCGTAGAAGTACTCAGTGATGTAGAACCAGTCACAATTGGCGGTGGAGCTGTCCGTTTGTAGAATGGCGTTGGTCTCGATGGTGACGAGACATTAACATTCGTCAATGAATTTGTCATGCCGCTGGTGGCCAGTGGTGGCGGTCGACCATTCCCTCCTGAAGATGTGGATGGCGCCGCCGCATTGCTCGCATTGCTACTTACATTGCTAGACAATGACAATGCTTTGGGAGAATTATTGGCGGCTGTTACTCCTATCTCGTAGTTCTTGACGGCATTTCTGACTGGCGATTCTGGAACGTCTGGATGGCGAGGAGTATTGCTAGCGCTGTTACTGTTCGCAGTGTTGATAGTGCTGCCGTTGCCGCTGCCGTTGCCGCCCCAAATCATATTCTTGTACTTTTGAACATTGCCCGATTGAATCTCTTCCCGTGGTGACCATTGCTCTCCCGCCACTCGAACTGGCGATGTCGATTTACTTGAATTACCGTTGCCGTGAGCTGTAGCTGTAGCTGTAGCTGTAGCTGTAGCTGGCTTGACGGCATTGTTAGTAACTTCCGTCGGACGATTATCAGGATCGTCATTGCCGCCGCTATTATTATTAGTAAACTTAGCGTGTTGACTTTGACCTCCTTTCAAAGCAGTAGTATTCTTCTTTCGTTTGACCGGCATGCCCGGCGGAGGAGGTGGAGGCGGAGCGTTCATTGATGCCATGTTCATGTTATAATAATTGTTGTTGTTAGTGACACCCACACTGCCTGCGCCGCCATGACTTTTATTACTGTGATTGAGAAAGGCATGAACTGCGCCGCTATTATTATTGTTGTTGTGGTTGTTGTGATGTTGATGGTTGCGCTGCTGCTGCGAAATGCTCGACGGGGATACTAGGACATGAACATCGTCATCTCGATGATTCTCATGGCGAGGTGAAATGGCCTCCAGATAGCGAGAGCGGGCTGACATGCTAAGTAGATATTATTCTTATTCACTAAGCTCTAGTATAACATTTTAGCAGTCAATCCGTCCAGTTACTTATTATCATGGCCTCCTCAGTGCTGCCTGTATTGATTTATCATTCAATCATCGTTCATCGGCGGCAATCCAAGTCTTGTGCACAAAGCTCGCCAAAGAAAGCGCAAGAAAAAGGGACAACCACGAAAGCAAAAATTGGCCTACGATATTATCTGAAAGTCCGCCCACGGAACAAGGAACAGATGACGTAGTCACGATAGGACATCAGAGTTGGTATATTTCATGTCGTTGTGACCGCTTTTGAGACAGACATCCGTGGTATCTGGTATCTTTCGGAAGGTTTGCAAAGCGGTACCATAGCACTGAACACTTCTCTACAGCATGGCACAGCTCAAACGCTGAAAATGACGAAGACACAATGGCAATGGCCGATATCTTGTCTCCTACGAGGCCAATGACGGCGATCAGTGGCGTTTTGGAAAGCTCTCGTCAAGCTCTATCGATTAGGCTTATAATAAGGCTGTTTGGATGACTTTCGTCCAATCGAATTGGTTAAAAATGAGTCTAGAAAGAGACCAGACCGGCCAAATTTGGATCCGCAGCCAGAATTTCCAAAGCAGAGGTCAAAATCATCAAAAGATACAAATTGACAACCAATCGAAAGCTCTTATCAAGCTGAATCGATTCGTACCATCACTGCAATCAAAATAACAACCACTGCTCGGCCGAGGGCCTCGCGAAAAATTGACAACACTGATAAAATAAGATCAAGATTGGTTGGCACGACGTAAGATCTCAAAAATCAAAAAGCGACCACCTTGCTTTATCATCAATATCAATGTCAATAGTTACGAGCGCAACAAAAGATAATAAACGGTGCTCGCCCCCCGGGCCTAAGATAAGTACGCTGCGCTGAAGACACTCCATGACGAACAGTGTGATCAATGATAGTATGGTATATAGATACATACGGGTGAGGTATTGAAGTCAGGTGTACCTTATCACATGTCGAATGTACCCTCCAATATCACATACACCGTCCATCTTCTTATCATCATCATTATTACTCCATCGCAACATCAACTGGCCTCAACTATAGTAATCCAACAATCAACCACTGCACAACCGCAAGCAACCGCAAGTAACGCAACAATGCTATGCTGCTCCTCCACCAACCACACTTCTCGCATCATCATCTTCTCCACCAACAATGACAGATACTCCTGTGGATTGTCATATTCATCATTCTCCTCCACCAACCACAAGCAGCAGCAATTGCCGACAATGATGTTGTCAACTGCTACAGTAGTCCACCAACTACTGCTACTGCAACGCAACAACTGATACTACACCAACATCATCGACAACCAATACCACACAGGAGGAGGAATACACAACAACCATCATTGCCGAGCGTAGCCGAGGCCATTCCTTTGGATTCAGTGGAAGAAGTAATGATGGCTCCGCTCAAGTCGTCCACTTGATGGACACGCCGGCCCCTAGAGTGGTCGTTCTTCAGCGAAGCGTTATGATGCGCTCGTGCCAACCTGTCATTGACGGTGCTGTGCATTAAAGGAGGAAGTGTGTAATGGCGAGGGCCACCACTGCCCGAGCACTGTTTAGTATTGGACACGGACACGTCGGCTCTAAGTGGTCGTTCTTCAGTCTTCAGCGCAGCGTTTGGATCTTGCCTTGCACGTAACAATTGTCATGGACGGTGCCGGTCGTTTGCAAGTGTCTTTTCTTTTGAGAGGGCATTATTTATTTGCCCGAGCAGTGATTGTCATTTTTTATTTTATTCAGTGGAAAAGATGATAGTGGAAGTGTCTTGGGCGAGTACGAACGGTAGCGAGGACAAGCTGTGTTTATTTTATTGCACGAATCGATAGAGATCCAAACGAGGATTGATTGCAGCAGTGGTCTTATTGTCGCTAGAATGACGAATGACGAATGTCGAATGTCGAGTTGGAGCTTGACAGTCGGATTCTAGGGGTCGATTTAGTTGAATCGATTGACAAAAGATTGATATTATGCTTTGATGGTACTACCAATCGATGGAGCGCAATAGGAGCTTTCCAAAATGACACTCATCGCCTTGATACGACCTTTACAATCGGCACTATCAATGATTTACTAAATTGGTAGGAATGCGTAAAGTAATGATAAAGGGACGTATTATATATTGTATTATTATTATTCTCTCTATCTCATCACACACTCTGCCATTGTACATCATTCCAGCAGATAAATATTCAGTTGATTGTCGTATACATCCAGAATAATCTGTCGTTCGCGGCCATGTCATTCCATTACCACCACCAGCACCACCGCTCATTGGTAGAGCTGGCCCTCCTCCAGAAAGTCCAAGTAGTGAAGCCCTACCCTGCTTGGAGCGGACACCCACTCGACTGGGCGGAGTGGGCATGCTCGATGATACAAGTTTATTATTATTACTCGACGACGAGGATGAGGAGGATGTCCCTGTCACTCCCACTGCATTGACATTGATTGTTGGACGATTGGGCGTAGAAGTACTCAGTGATGTAGAACCAGTCACAATTGGCGGTGGAGCTGTCCGTTTGTAGAATGGCGTTGGTCTCGATGGTGACGAGACATTAACATTCGTCAATGAATTTGTCATGCCGCTGGTGGCCAGTGGTGGCGGTCGACCATTCCCTCCTGAAGATGTGGATGGCGCCGCCGCATTGCTCGCATTGCTACTTACATTGCTAGACAATGACAATGCTTTGGGAGAATTATTGGCGGCTGTTACTCCTATCTCGTAGTTCTTGACGGCATTTCTGACTGGCGATTCTGGAACGTCTGGATGGCGAGGAGTATTGCTAGCGCTGTTACTGTTCGCAGTGTTGATAGTGCTGCCGTTGCCGTTGCCGTTGCCGCCCCAAATCATATTCTTGTACTTTTGAACATTGCCCGATTGAATCTCTTCCCGTGGTGACCATTGCTCTCCCGCCACTCGAACTGGCGATGTCGATTTACTTGAATTACCGTTGCCGTGAGCTGTAGCTGTAGCTGTAGCTGTAGCTGTAGCTGGCTTGACGGCATTGTTAGTAACTTCCGTCGGACGATTATCAGGATCGTCATTGCCGCCGCTATTATTATTAGTAAACTTAGCGTGTTGACTTTGACCTCCTTTCAAAGCAGTAGTATTCTTCTTTCGTTTGACCGGCATGCCCGGCGGAGGAGGTGGAGGCGGAGCGTTCATTGATGCC
The DNA here is from genome assembly GCA_037178625.1 of Skeletonema tropicum. Taxonomy (NCBI): domain Eukaryota; phylum Bacillariophyta; class Thalassiosirophyceae; order Thalassiosirales; family Thalassiosiraceae; genus Skeletonema; species Skeletonema tropicum. Next base: position 3,069,797 of record CM074135.1, read on the forward strand.
ATGTTCATGTTATAATTGTTAGTGACACCCACACTGCCTGCGCCGCCATGACTTTTATTACTGTGATTGAGAAAGGCATGAACTGCGCCGCTATTATTATTGTTGTTGTGGTTGTTGTGATGTTGATGGTTGCGCTGCTGCTGCGAAATGCTCGACGGGGATACTAGGACATGAACATCGTCATCTCGATGATTCTCATGGCGAGGTGAAATGGCCTCCAGATAGCGAGAGCGGGCTGACATGCTAAGTAGATATTATTCTTATTCACTAAGCTCTAGTATAACATTTTAGCAGTCAATCCGTCCAGTTACTTATTATCATGGCCTCCTCAGTGCTGCCTGTATTGATTTATCATTCAATCATCGTTCATCGGCGGCAATCCAAGTCTTGTGCACAAAGCTCGCCAAAGAAAGCGCAAGAAAAAGGGACAACCACGAAAGCAAAAATTGGCCTACGATATTATCTGAAAGTCCGCCCACGGAACAAGGAACAGATGACGTAGTCACGATAGGACATCAGAGTTGGTATATTTCATGTCGTTGTGACCGCTTTTGAGACAGACATCCGTGGTATCTGGTATCTTTCGGAAGGTTTGCAAAGCGGTACCATAGCACTGAACACTTCTCTACAGCATGGCACAGCTCAAACGCTGAAAATGACGATCTGGGAAATAATAGCTACTGCAGCACATGTTCGTTATCACTTAGCGTAGATAATGTCGCCTCTTGAGGGCCCACCAGACGTACTTTAAAATTTCTGTTACATATAAGCTGAAAATGACGAAGACACAATGCAATGGCCGATATCTTGTCTCCTACACGGCCAATGAGGGCGATCAGTGGCGTTTTGGAAAGCTCTCGTCAAGCTCTATCGATTAGGCGTATCACAAGGCTGTTTGGATGACTTTTATCCAATCGTATCGGTCAAAAACAGGGCTAGAAAGAGATCAGACCGGCCAAAGTTGGATCCGCAGCCAGAATTTCAAAGCTGAGGTCAAAATCATCAAAAGATACAAATTGACAACCATTGGAAAGCTCTCTTCTAGCTCTATTGATTAGTACCATCATCATCAAGAAAATATTCAAAATGTATAGACACTGCTCGGGCAAAGCCCTTGCGAAACACACTTGATTTGAAGGATGTAAGATCAATTTTAGGTTGGTACACGTGAGATCCAAAAAAGCGACCACTCTAGAGAGGGCCGGCGTATCTAACAATAATCACAGCTCGTCCTCCCTGCGTTCGCACTCGCAAATACACTTCTCCCAATGGGGCGTTCGCTCGTATGCAACAATACACTTCACGACGATCGGCGAAGATCACTCATCATGGCACGTGTACCGTCATTTATTACTATTCACCACTGACTATCACAACATAATCTTCCACTTGACGAGCGGAGCCATCATTAATAATATCACGCAACAAACAATTCCTCCTCCACCAGCCACTGCTGTATCACCAATACTTGCCTCGACCTCCACCAATGTTGTACCAACCGCAAGCAACGCAACAATGCTACTCCTCCACCAACGACAATGACAGATGCTGCCGTTGCTTGTGGTTGCTTGTGGTTGGTATTGGTGTTGGTGGAGGAGGAGTTACACGACAAGCAACAACAGCATCGTCCTCCTCCACCAACACCAACCACAACAGCTACACCGCTCGGACGATGATGTTGTGGCTTCCTCCAATCCATTCATCATCGTCGGTGGAGGAGGATGGTGTGGAGGAAGAAGAGAAGGATGCGATGTTGAACGTTGCCGCCAATGATGAAATGAATGGATTGTATGATGTTTATACCATCCTCCTCCACATCGCGCCAACAATGGATCGAGCGAAGCGAAGCAGTGGAAGTATCCTTCTTAATAACCAAACACCACCGCCGTCAACCGTCAACGGTACGATAACGAGTGAGCCGCCAGGCGAAGGAGCTGATTGACGATGCGATGATTGATCAATAATCAATAGTACAATAATATTGACGGCGGTGGAAGAATCAGATTGATGCGAGTGAGCCGCCAGGCGAAGGAGCTGTCGATTGCAACAATATTCGATATTGAGGATGATAATGATGATATTGACGGCGGTGGAAATCTTGACGGCGGTGGAAATCTATCTCTATCTCTCTTCTTTTGAAACTTGGATGCGAAGCGAGCGCAGCGAGCTGAGCACTGCCATTGAGAATATTCGGCTCTGATTTAGTTGAATCGATTGACCAAAGATCGATATTATGCTTTGATGGTACTACCAATCGATAGAGCGCAATAGGAGCTTTCCAAAATGACACTCACCGCCTTGATACGACATTTACAACGAAAAATATCATTGATTATTTGCTGAATTGGTAGTAGTAGGAATGCGTAAAGTAATGATAAAGGGACGTATCGTATTATATTATATATTATTCTCTCTCTATCTATCTCATCACACACTCTGCCATTGTACATCATTCCAGCAGATAAATATTCAGTTGATTGTCGTATACATCCCGAATAATCTGTCGTTCGCGGCCATGTCATTCCATTACCACCACCAGCACCACCGCTCATTGGTAGAGCTGGCCCTCCTCCAGAAAGTCCAAGTAGTGAAGCCCTACCCTGCTTGGAGCGGACACCCACTCGACTGGGCGGAGTGGGCATGCTCGATGATACAAGTTTATTATTATTACTCGACGACGAGGATGAGGAGGATGTCCCTGTCACTCCCACTGCATTGACATTGATTGTTGGACGATTGGGCGTAGAAGTACTCAGTGATAAGTCACGATGCTGGGACACTAATTTAGTTGTCTGAATTTTGTTGATCGCCACTCTAACTTCAACTTAAAATGATTGTTGCAGATGAAATCAGTCTATGCGGTACCCAAATGTCACCGTTGAGCACTCTTCTCACTTCTCACAATCTCCCAAGCACTGTTTTGCCCGCCGGGGATATACATACTTATCATCGCAAGACCCGTGTACTTAACAGGAGCTGGCAAAGTCAAGCATCCTCGTGTTGTTGTCTCGCCGAGCTATGAAATTACGACCTACGATGTGTGTATTTCATTGAAGCAGCTTGCTCGACCTTACAATACGGACTGGGTTGAATAGAATCGAAATATAAGTACCATGTCAAAAGTTAGAGCTACCAATGGCAACGGCAACGATCTAATTGTCGACTTCGGCCACCGCCACTGGAGACAAACAGCAGAATCAGATACTGGTACTGGTGGTGGTATGAAGGTGACTGCAACTGCATCGAACACTATCGCGATGACAATGGAGAGGCAAGTGAGCTTCTCTGAAGACGTCATTGTACATTGCTTTCAATACCCGCCAACAGATGAGGTCTCGAAGCGATGGAACTCCAGGAGAGACAAGTATTTCTTCGAACTAGAAATGGCACGCGACGTCCAAAACATTCGTGATCGACTGTCTATCACACAGATGGAAAATCACGAAAAGGAGGTTCTCTATGATTGTGTTGGTCTGGAAGCTCTGATGTCAAGCAAAGTCACGAGATTCTTGAAGGAAAAGAGACGGCGATACGCCCGCTCGATAGTGGAGATGCAGTATTCTCTGAGCGAAGAGCAACTAGCTGCATATGCGGCGAGTCATTCATCACAGTCAAGAGAGAGAGCACAGAAGCTTGCAGCTGGTTACTCGGAGATATTGCCGTAGGGGAACATTGTCTTTGTAAATAGGACCGCTACAAGTGAAGTAAGTAATAAGGTAACTTGCAATCACCCGTTGAGAAGTGTTGATACAAAGATTCATCGTCGGTACTGCCCAAGGGAAGGATCGTGGGGACGGGGACAGCACAAGCTCCTTCCCTCCCTTCCTCCTTCCTCCCACCAAATGCCCTACCTTTCCCCCAACAGCATGCAACCACAAACCACAACCTACTCACAACCTACCACAACCCACAACCACAGGTCGTTTCGTATCTTTTAGACGAAGCAGATACGTAGTTTACCGTAGCACAGAAATAACCTAAAGCCCCACCTACCTAAAGCACTGTCATGAACTTCCTACGATAGATCCGCAATTGGACAGCTGTGCTAATTTGAGCAACGTAATCTTGCTGCGCTTTTTATTTCAGGGCGGCAGGTAAAATAATATGAGTGAAGATAACGAAGCAGACGACATGATGTTTTGTGCTTCCTGCGGCATCGCTAGAGATGATGACATCAAATTATCCGAGAACTCCCTTCATCTCTCCCTCAGACTTAGCCTTGATAACGGCGCAGATCTCTTCGTAGGTGGTTTCCTTTCCAAGCTTGCATGTCAAGTCAACAACGGAGACATCGATGGTAGGAACACGGAAGGCCATACCGGTAAGCTTTCCCTGAAGGGAAGGAATAACCTTGGTGACGGCCTTGGCGGCTCCGGTGGAGGAGGGGATGATGTTGCCAGAGGCGGCACGTCCTCCACGCCAGTCCTTACGGGAGGAGGAGTCAACAACAGCCTGGGTGGCGGTCATGGCGTGGACAGTGGTCATAAGAGCCTCTTGGATGTCGAACTCATCATGGACGGACTTGACCATAGGGGCAAGTCCGTTGGTGGTACAGGAAGCACAGGAGATGAAGTCCTCAGATCCATCGTATTCCTCTTGGTTAACACCCATAACAATGGTTTGGGAGTCATCCTTAGCGGGAGCAGAGTAGATAACCTTCTTGGCACCTCCGGCTAAGTGTATGGTCACCCTAGCCAGCATGTTAGTTCTCAGCGAGTATTTGAGCTCAGAAAATGTTCAACATAGCTATGGAAAGCTGAGAGTGAGAGGAGTTCAAATCCGCATCGTCCCTGAGCTGTTTCGGAATCATTGTGAAGTGAATGTGTTCTTGGGGCTTCTGGACCATACATGTGCACGCCAAATTTTGTGAAAAGAGGAGGAAGAGAAAAAGAAAAGAAGGAGGAAAGAAAGGAGGAGGAAAGGAAAGAAAAAGAAGGAGGAAGTTCATATAAAACAGCAGTACAATAGCGACCAATCTTGCTAATTGAATTATGTTGGTGTCTAATTTCTTCATTCTACTTATGATCCTCTGGCTGAAGAGTTACTCTCACTGTTTTTCGTATCGTAGATCAAGTTGCAAGATCATTTCCAACTGAAATACCTCCTGTCTCTGATCCATCGTGTATTAGAGGTAAATTGTTGCATTGCATCAAACGTGTATCGCGACTTTTGAGCTAAAGGAGATTTTCTTGGCGAGCGAAAGAGCACCGACTCGTCAACACTCCGTCTGGAAATGCGTGTAGTAGATTCGTCCCTCTTTAGTTCCAATGCACTATTGTTCCACTTTGGAATGGGAATGAAGATATCCCCTGTCATTCCGCTTCAATATATCTTCTTCCTTCTTTGAAGCAGTCAATGACCTGATTCGTTTTTGAGTATCCGCTGGTGTACCTCAGCTGCTCCACAACCGAAAGCCGAAATGATTGTGTATCAAGCGCTGAGTTGTTGATTTCCTTTGGACGCAGATATTTTATTGAAGATTTCTCGGTGTTCCTACACTCGAATTATTTACAGCGTGAATTGATGTGATCATCCAGTTCCCTGACAGCTGCAGCTATAATACTACGCATGCAACGTTACAAAGCAGCACTTGTCGATCCTTTTCAGCAGCAATCGACTATATATCTCGTAGGATACAATACATGGAGAAGTGCTTTCAATTGTGATACCGCATCATCTTTCTTGCTTTGATTTTGCATGATGTGTACTTCGCAGTCAAGTTGCTCCGGCGTAATTTCGAATTAATTTTTTCTCCGACGTGTCATGCTTTCTCTTCCGGTGCTATCTACCAATTACACCTAACCATTGAAATAATTATCGGCCCCTCAACACCGTATCCACTATTCTTGCCGTGGTTCCTGTTGTGGTTGTCCTCGCTCTGTTGTGTGCACCACCCCACTCCCAGCGAGAAATTTGTTTTTTTGCTGCTGATCAATCTCTCTCCATCCGCTTCATTCTTTGCAGTCCTATTTCACCGCAGATTCCAAGCCGCCCCGCAGCCTCACTGTATATTGCTCGTGTTCTCTCCTGTTCTTCCGACTCCGTTCTGCCTTTCGGAAGAGTGGCATACTACAGTTCGCCATGGTGCAGAGTTGTATTTTGGCGCCGGTGCCGGTGCTTGAAGGATGAAGGTGGTTCGGTTATTTGGATCCCATAACTTATCCACCTATGAGACTTTTTGCCCAAGATGGGTGTGTGTTAAAAAATAGCTGATTTTTTAAGGAGTCGGGAGTTTCGTCTAAATGGAGCCTTGCCTACATGGGAATCAGTACTGACGCTGTTAAAAAATAGCACATCTATGAACCTACCAGAAGCCGTTCTTGGTCGCTGAAGACCAGGGTAAATTGGGAGAAGGGGCTACATTTGGGGTTATCCTTAAAACCTGCTCTAGAGAAGTGGGGCAAGGCCGTCCCCCACCGTCTCCGAATACGAATACGAATCCGCTCCTACGTAGGTAGGAACTGGTAGGTACTGCTTGCTGGATTCGGATCCGGGGAGGCATAAAAAGTGCTCCACACCGTCCGAAAACGAAAAGCACGAAGCACCATATCATCATGAAACATCATACCATGTACATATATGAGGAGAGTATCAAGCACCAACAGTTGTAATTGGCAAGGTTGGAAAATGGAAGCAGCACCATCTGCCAGGCCGTGGGCACCGGCTGCCGCTGGCGCCGGTACTTAACCTCATCGGATCTTCGATCATCATTTCATTTCAACGACGGCGGTTTCTAATGTCACCAATGTGTTATTATCCATCGAATGAGATTCCCAGTGAAGCGACATCTCATGATAAATAGTGATGAATTTTTGCTCACAACCAGAGGGTCATGAGCCATGAACACTCATCTATTACTACTTAAGCGGTGATAATTTAACAATAATTGACAAGTCGGCGCTGCATTTGTATCCGTGTGGTACTGTCGATACAAGGTCCCTTGATTATCCAACGATACAGCGTTTAGCTAAAATTTTCTAGAGGAGAGGAGAGGAGTGGGGATCGTGGCGATGTTTACAATAAGTGACGTCTGGCAAAGAGGCGACAATCTGCTGTAGATGAAGATCTATCCTGGAACTGAATCTGAGATGACTATTGGGAGACAATGGGTGACCACCAAAAAATATACACAATATCCGGAGAAGCCGTCAATCTGGAGAAAGAAAGGGTGAATGATTCTTGAAAAGTACTGTGCTGAAGGGTGTGCAACATTTTATCGAAGGAGGTTGGTCAGCTAGAAGAACAATGGTAGTCTAGTTGACTCAGTCGTGGTGCAACATGCGTCTTCCTTTCAACCTGTGCAACGATCCACATAAGAAGAAGAAATATAAAACATTATTTAAAGCAGGTAATTATCCTTATTAATGATTGTTAGCAACCATCACATAAGCACCTACGTATTGTCTTCTACAGAGATTACATCGTGTTAATTATTGATTCGAGGCTGCAACACTGGTTAAGAAACAGCAAGGTGGTCTGCTCTTGTGTTATTATATGGATTGATTGCAATATAATGTGTTGTTGTGTGTATTAATAACATCCTAATGAGATTTTTATGCCCACACATGCATCTGTTGACAAAATTCAAAATTCAACACCAAAAGGACATTGCCTACAAGTGATTTCAAGGCAGATACCAGGCGGGTTGAGTACCAATATCGGTCATCAACATTATTATAGAGTAGAGAATGCTGTGGAGGCCTTATGAATCTATTTATGCGTTTCTTCGTCGACGATATTTGCCACCTTCACCAAAATAGACCAAAAATCGATGCCGTCGATATACCCGCCGATACGTCTGTAAGTTCTCAATTTCGTAACCTTCCAGCTACATCAGCGTTTTCTACATCAAAAACTGATAAAGATGATAGTTTTATGGTGTGTTAGAATCCTAATTGATTGTGCTATGGCTTACGGCCAGACATGATGGTCGTGATGATGTTGTTGCGTTGCCGATCGATGGGTCGATCGGGCGTCGGGCCCATACAAGAGCTTCCAGTAGCCCCTTTAGTACACCGAATTAGGGGGGTGGGATTCGGAGCCCGAATCCCAACATTTTGAAGTCGAGTCAAATGAGACGTAGGAATTCAGTATGTGCCTAATTCGTATTCGTATTCGTATTCGGGGACGGTGGGGACCGGGCAGCCATAATCATATAGCGGGGCTACGTTGGGCACGGCTTTTCTGGGCACGGGTTGGGCACGCCCTATGATGTGACGATTCTGCCACGTCACCATACCACGCTCTCTCCATTAACCCTAAAAGGCAGAATTATCTTTCAACAAGAGGCGCGCTCTCTCTCTCTCTCTCTCTCTCTCTCTCTCTCTCTCTCTCTCTCTCTCTCTCTCTCTCTCTCTCTCTCTCTCTCTCTCTCTTTATGTTGCTGCAGCGCGGCCAATGACAAAAATAAAGTAAGCTAAGTGTTACCAGTGTCATTAATACATCATGCAATCCGCACATTCTCAGGATATTAACAACGATAACAGTGGCAGGAGGTCGTCACCAAGCACCAATCTACTAATGAATCCTGGTAATCCTGGTCCTGCTTCTTCCTCTGGTGCGTGTTTGTCAACCTCCACCTCCACAAACATGCAACATCCGCATGACACAGGCGCTGCTCATAGCGTAATGCCACATTACAACAGCAACTTCGCCACTTTGTTTCCTCCTCTGCCATCTTCCAACAATCAGTGGCCAAGTTATAATCATCATCAGCTTCAGCATCTTTTTCCCATCAATTTTCGACCACCTGCACCTTTTCTCAATCAAGCATCGCTTTTTCAAAACCAACAGCAACAGCAACATCTAATTCCTCAACAAAACCCAAGCGAACCTCTTGATATGACGATGCAAAACGGTCTGACTGGCACCATTGATATGCCCACCAACACAACCACAACAACTTCACCAACTGAAGAGGCAGAATTAGATTTGGCCACCAATACATCCACTAATACCTCCACTGCCACTGCACCTTTTAACAACAACGATGTGTTTCCATCGGAACAACTCTTCAAACAAGCAGTGGAAGATTATTGCGTGACTGTGCGGATGTTTCCTAAACAAAAAAAGACAGAAAACAAAAGAACGCAAGCAGATAATTACATTAGCTATCGATACACCTGTCCTAGATCAGGAACCCACAAGTCACAAAAGAAAGAAGGGATCAAGGGTGCCCGGCCAACTCGTCAGTCTCTGAAGACTGGCTGTGAGTGGCACATCAGTGCTGCACGTGAAAGAATGCCTAATGACGCATGCCGTAATGATGAAATTGTCCGTATAACATCTGTCTCTCTAGAGCATACAAACGGTTGTAATGGTGGAGATGACCAGGAGATGATTTTCGCATTACGGAAGAGAGCAGGGAGAACATATCCTGACTATGCTTTAGCGCACCTACGTAAAGAAGTGAAAGCGCGTAGATATGGCACTGATGATGTCAAAAGTTGGTTGATTCAATCAGGATTTCTGGATGCAACACTGGAAGAGGCTACCAATTTGCGTTACAGACTTCTAAATGATGAGCCCATAAAAAATTGGAAACCAAATGAGTGCTCTAAGGAGGAGATAGGTCAATGGACTGACTATCTTCATAACGAAGACTTAGCAAATGAGATTTCTGCCGGGAGTAAAGACAGCATTGATAACCTGCTAATGTTGCATAGAGGTTTAAAGGAAGAAGTAGATGGATATGACAGTCGAGTTACAACTGATTCAGAACACAGATTCAGTGGAACTGCATGGCAGACTGGTAGGATGAGGGCAAGACTTCTCAGACATGGTGCTATGATATTCATTGATGACACAAGGAGTGGTGTCAATACAAGCAACTTTTGCTTTTGGAATGTTATGGTTTCAGATCATGAAGGCAAATCTCAAACTGTAATGGGAGCAATGACTATGTGTGCTAGCAATGAAGCTGTATCGTGGGTGCTGCAAAGCCTTGTTAGTATGTCACCCTTTGCTGCTGAAATTGTGAAAGCCACCATGTCAGATTTGGGTAAGTATACAACACCATTGTTCATGTGTGCATCTCAACATCATGCAAGGAGCTGCTTACGACCGAATTCTTTGTTGTTTTTGTAGGAGTTGGTGTGGAGCCTATACAACGATTTCTCCCTTCTGTCACATTCTTTGGTGCCTGTACATGGCATATTATGAGACTAGATTTCCCTCGTAATTTGAAACACATCCCAGGCTATGCGGATTGCAAGTCCTTTGTGTATCAACATCTGGTGAAGAACACCACATGTAAACAGGAATGGGATGTTCGCTTGAATGAAGCATGCCGCAAATGGCCAGGGGCTGCAGAATATCTTCAGCAACTTTCCCTTTATAAAGAGCGGTGGGGGGATCCTTGGAGAATTGAGAATTTCACACTGGATATGGAGGCAAGTTCCGTTGTCGAGGGATCATTCTCAGCGTTCCAACGTCATCTTGGAGGACAAGTTCATTCTTTTACTGGTGTCGTCCAGCAACACCTTCAGAAAGATGAGGATAAGACTTCTGAGGAACGAAAGCAAAGAGTCAAAGCACGAGTTGCAGTCTACGATGATGATGTCCAAGGCATGCGAACAAAAGCGGCTCAAGAATGTTCGATGAAATGTTCTGTCAAAGTTGTGGATAACTTCATCAAGACAAACCTAGAAGCTCAAGAGTACTCATATGAGGAAATGGCAGTACTGTCTGCTGAGCAACAGGCAAGAGGTGTGACTAAGGCATATTTGGTTTATTTAAAAGGTCCAGATAGAGTGACACAACCAAGGAGGGTTGTAGAATTCAGAGACGGTGTGTATTACTGCATGTGGTGCAAAAGGGACATCAACAGTGGACAGCCATGCAAGCACATCCAACGAGTATGCGATTTTGAATTCAATGAGTCACAGTTTCACAATCATTGGAAACTTAATGATACCGAAGTGAAGTCAATCCCTGCAATTTCTCCAGCACCACAAAGAAATGGTGGTTCTTCCATTGATGACACTCCTGCAGCAGATTTTGGGGGTGCCGATTTTGATCTGCCAGATGAGAAGGGAGTCGTTGGTGCAGTTGAGCTGCATACTAATGCAACAGATAATGTACAAGTTGCTGGCGGTGAAGGTGTAGGGGAATTTGTGTCAGATCTTGTTGCCAACCCATTGATTGCAAAACGTTATACAGCAAAGAAAGCGAAACGTTTGAATTCGACTCAAATGCACAATATTCTGTTGGACAAATTCAAACAGCTTGCCAGTACTGCATCGCGCAGCAACGAAACATACCAGAAGCTTTTGCCAGTTGTGAATTACATGATTGCTAATATTCAAAATGTCGGGGAAGAAGAATTAAAAGGAGCAGCTGCGTCGTACCTTGATCTTACAGTTGCGGATGGTAAGAATAACATCAACAACCCTCAAGGCATCCTTCCTTCTACAAGGAAACGGGGCGAAGGTGGAACTTGCATGAAAAGAAAGATAAGCGGAGTGGAAGCAGTGGTTACGGCAAAACGTCACATTTCAACTTGTGATCTTTGTAAGGGTATTGGACACAACAAGGCAAATTGCGCAGCTGCAAAGCAGATTGGGAAAAGATTAGTGAAATCAACTTGGGGATTGATTGAGACTGTTTCGGTTTTGGACGAAACAAAATCAACAGCTGATGTTGATCCTTGTGTTGCAAAGGATGCGATTGGGATTCAAGTTGTTGGAAAGGTGTTTGTTTTGAACAGTGTGGTATACAAGGCGAATATCATTCTAAGGGGATTGGCCATGAAAGATTGTCAACCCATGTATTTCGATCATAATACAGTTGCACTATGGGCAAGAGAAGGACAAAGTAATAGCCATTACGTGTTTCTTCATGGAAAATGATTCTGTAAAGATAAAGACAACTGATTTAATTTTGTGGCTTGAGCACAAGCATTCTTCTTTACTATTTCATTTTATGCAACAAAAGTTGCTAATTCACTGGTTGGGTGATTGGTGGGGTAATCAATAGGTGCTTATCCCCTATCAAAATCAGTGATTCCTGGGAATGAAGATGACATAGAATAGATCATTCTCAGAGAAAAAATTCTCTCCACACATTACAGAGGCAGTATGGTACCAATGTTTGAGCAAATATGCGTAGGAAAAGATGTGTTTTACTTTACTCTTAGAACATTAAACTTATCAATTGGCGCTGCAGATTTGTTCTTTAACATGAAGTTATACATTTGCTTTGTAATGAATGGAATGAGCCTCGTGCTCCAGGCATCTTCAGTTTCACCTTCAGGGGATGATTGGACCAACCCATGCAAATTCAGTGCGCTATTGAAGACCACTATACAGACAGTATCTCTCACATTTGTCTCGATTTGAATGTATTTGCCACCAGTCTCGCTTTCCGCAATGACCAAGTGGGAATCTGCTATAATTCCACCTCTTCCATCTGGACCACCGCGCGGTATGTATACAAGCGGGTGCATTGTACTCAAATCCCCGGTGTCAGCGTGCAATGCCACAACACTGTCTTCTATCATTGCATTCTTCTGGCATCCCTTGCCTATGCGGCGAATCGCAACTTGATTTGCCATCCAGCCAACTGCACCTTGGCAACCAATTGGTGGGAAAGAGAAGTTTGCATTTATGCTCTTAATTTTTTCATTCTCCCTAAATACATTAGGTGTGTAGTTCAGCAAGGCTGCCGCAACTCTACCAAAGATGGAAGAGAGAGAGGAAGTAATAGCTTTTGCCTTTTCATATTGATGATTCATAAGAAAGAAGGGCCCAGTTTGTCTTTTATCCATGGATCCAATCCCAAATGCTGCATATCCCCCACCAGCATGGTTGTCTTGTTCCCAAGCTCTTTTGGGCAAAGCATCAAGAGAATTGTCAAGAGTATTTCCGGCTCCTTTATAGCAGCATTCATGTATGTCACGAAGCAGGGGGCATTCGCTATCTGCGCGAGCATAAAGAACATAAACGCTTGAATTGGAGGAGAATTCAACCTCAACAAAGTCCCCATATTGTGGTGTAATGAGGGGTGCAGGAGAGTTAGTTAAATGTTTGGCGGTGAGTTGTGCTTTGTGTTTCCCCGCTTTACGTTTCTTCTTTGCTGTGACTTTGTTGAACTGAAATGAAACAGTTGAATTGTCAAGTTCCATCGCCTTCCGTTTGTTGTCTCTTTTGGAGTCATATTGCAATGATGATGACAAAAATGATATTTTTTTTGGTGAAGGTTTGTTCTTGTTTATTGTCCGCCACCATTTCAGGTTCTGATTATGTAAATAGTTGCCGCTTTTCATTTGATCCTTCAATTGTGGAGGAGTGTATTTTCTGTTGTAAATATTATAGTCATGACGGACGGCTGCTTCGCCACCGTATCGGCGAACCTTCTGCTGGAACAACTCGAATCGATGTAGGTCATAATAATCGACCAACATTGATTTGTTTGTAAGGTATGTTGTGTGTAAATTCGATAGGTCGTAGATGACCAATTATTGAAGCAGCGGCAAGAATACGAAAAAATCTGACGACGAAAGTGGAATGAGCGGTAGTGTTTTGCTGTAGTGACTATGATTTATGCTAGTTGGTGTTGCCGCGGTGACTTTATGGCTTATGATGTAGTTACTGGGGTATCTAACTTTGACTGTGTGCGGGGCTTGTGGTGGAAAGAAGGGGTGGTGGGAGAGCGTGGTATGGTGACGTGGCAGAATCGTCACATCATAGGGCGTGCCCAACCCGTGCCCAGAAAAGCCGTGCCCAACGTAGCCCCTCCCTCTCATATAGCGCCGTTTCTCAATAATCAAATAGCGCCAGGTACATGTACGCAATTCCTACATACGTAAGGTGGCCCTTTCTCACACAACGCTCGCACATTTCTCACTTTTGTCAAATGCCCCGCATGAAACTTTATCACCATCATTCCACCCGTCTTACATTCCTCTCCGGCACATAAACGGCACTCCTACGTATGAAATGGGACTTCACTACCATTAGCGGTACTCGACCAGCGGAAGCGGCAATCCACGATACGTTTCGTCCTTATCATCCTTTCTCTTATTGAAGTTAGTCTCAGGTACTTATGAAAGATACGTCACCCGTCACCAAAGTTTGCGTAGTAAGTACGATAAGTAGGATTGAAGCAGCAGCCCATATCTAGTCTTGCTAACACGGTACTGATTAGTCTCGCTAACGGTACTGATACTATCTGCGAAGACAGTTTTCAATTGCTGGGCATGTGTGTGTGTTGTGAGTTGATATGTGTGGCGGGCAAAAAAAAATTTGAGCGTTGAAGCGGTTAAGTGCGAGCGTTGTGTGAGAAAGGGCCACCTTACGTATGTAGGAATTACATACATGTACCTGGCGCTATATGATTATTGAGAAATGGCGCTATATGATTATGGCTGCGTGGGGACCGGCCTAACAAAATACTTTTTTTATTTGTGAAGGGACGCCACGGATTCGAAGTCTGCTCAATGAGAGGAGCATTTTAAGCCTATAAGGGTAGGTTAGCCCCTGTGGCGGCTGAGAACTAACAAATCGGCAAAAAGTGGCTAGGCTGACCATACTTACACTTAGCCCTCCATCAATGATGGCCTGGGCCTTCTCCTTGGTGAGGAAAACTCCGGTGGACTCGCAGACGTAGGGTTAGGGTTTACAATGCCAGAGAGAACACCGGCCCAGCACAAACGAGAGTGCAAGAAGCGCGAGTGGCTGAGTTACGTGACGAAATTTTATTCAAGCAGCCAGAGAACTCACATTTCGGGGACTGCCCGATTTGTTTTTTGCCGCAGCCGATTGATCCAACTAAATCTAGTTTGATGACATGTTGCAGCAAAATCAGATGTAATGGATGCAATTATGCCAAGCAGAAACGAGAGCATCAGGGGAGACTACAGCGTAATTGTGCATTCTGCAGAGAAGCTGTGCCCGACACAAAGTGATGAAAAGAATTGAGGTGAATGATCCCGTTGCAATGCGATATATTGGAACGGAAAAATACCATGAAGGAGACCACAAAAGTGCGCTTGATTATTGGAATAGGGTGCCGCATTGGGAGATATGGAGGCACATTTTCAGTTGTCATGTTTGTATCTGAGTGGTGAGGTGTTGAGAAGGATGAGAAAAGGCGGCTGCATCATTTGGAAGAAGCTGCACTTGGAGGGCATCCCACCGCTAGATACAATCTTGCATGTGTGGAGGGGAATCGTGGCAGAATAGAGAGAGCGGCGAGACATTGGATCATCGCTGCTGCGCAAGGACTTGATGGTTCAATTGAAATACTGATGAATGAATTTAGGAGTGGAACAGTCAGCAAAGATGACCTTGCTTCTGCTCTCCGAGCACACAAGGCTGCCAAAGATGCAACCAAGAGTCCGCAGAGGGATGAAGCAGAAGGAAGGATGTGAATATCAATTAAGCATAAAGCACTGTTTTAATTCATACTATTACCGTATTGGATTATTAGTCTCACACTGAAGATTGCAGAAGCACAGCGTAAACACAAATCATCAGCCATAAAGTTGCACTAGCTTTACTCTCCAATCGCTCTCTTTTCAACACATCAATCAAGAAGTTCACGTCTGTACGAAGATTCTTTTTTCTCCCTCAACTCCCCAAGGACGTCGCACACTGAATTGCTCTAACAAGTGACTGGTAGAGATCTTGGTTCCTTCCTCATCACAGAGACTAGTCTGATCTAGTTCTGGGTGTGAATTCGGCTCCAAAGGTGTCCTGAAGTGCTTCGGTTTCTCACCAAATAGTCTCTTGATTTTCCACCTCATCACACATTCGACATCATTAGTGCCAAGCAACTCCGCTGTTGTATCGGCAGCATTCCGTTATTGGTACATAATCACACGACGTCGTTGTTTTCTGAGCTATCTGTTTGCATCATAATCCGAGCTCTAGCACGGACAGGAGGACAACCACGAAAGCAAAAAATGTGAGAAGATACGAAAGTCCGCCACACGGAACATGGAACTTACAGAGACATATGTAACAGAAATTTTAAAGTACGTCTGGTGGGCCCCCAAGAGGCGACATATCATCTACACTTGCTAGCGGCTAAAATAATTGGCGAACTAAAATAATTGGCGAGAAATTTTTAGCTAGTGGAAAGCTAGTAAAACTCACAAAACACGTCAAAACAACCATGTGAGTATACCCACCTACTAGACACTCATACTAGACCTTAGACAAAAATGTCCACTAGGAATGCCAAACAGAAGACTATTGAAGAATAATTATTCTTGGTTTGATATAGTTATAGTTGATTTATGTCGAGATTTTACTCGACGAATATTGCTAATTTTGGCAGCTCCTCACGTGTTAAAAACACTAACAAAAATCCTCGCCAGACACAGCATCTGACCACATCGGCAGCGACAGCATGGCGAATACAGCCCACCCAACGGCGGCCAGCGGCTCTATCGAAAGCTGATGATGTGTGCTATCAAATAGTCATAGGGTTATTGGGGTATATCCGCCTGCCATTACTTTTATACCCTACTGAAGTGCCGACATGATTG
Source organism: Skeletonema tropicum (assembly GCA_037178625.1). Taxonomy (NCBI): domain Eukaryota; phylum Bacillariophyta; class Thalassiosirophyceae; order Thalassiosirales; family Thalassiosiraceae; genus Skeletonema; species Skeletonema tropicum. The sequence goes on from CM074135.1 coordinate 3,086,289, forward strand.
TTTTGTGAGAGATCTGCTCGCTAGTTCTGTCATTTACTACGGTTGGCGCCAAATTTATTGACGCAAAAATTCTCGCCAATTATTTTAGCCTTCTTGGCCGTCCCCCACCTACCGTCTCCGAAAACGAATACGAATCCGCTCCTACGTAGGTAGGAACTGGTAGGTACTGCTTGCTGGATTCGGATCCGGGGAGGCATAAAAAGTGCTCCACACCGTCCGAAAACGAAAAGCACGAAGCACAATATCATCATGAAACATCATACCATGTACATATATGAGGAGAGTATCAAGCATCAACAGTTGTAATTGGCAAGGTTGGAAAATGGAAGCACCATCTGCTTGCAATATAATGTGTTGTTGTGTGTATTAATAACATCCTAATGAGATTTTTATGCCCACACATGCATCTGTTCACAAAATTCAGCACCCAAAGGACATTGCCTACAAGTGATTTCAAGGCAGATACCAGGCGGGTTGAGTACCATCGGTCATCAACATTATTATAGAGCAGAGAATGCTGTGGAGGCCCTATGAATCTATTTATGCGTTTCTTCGTCGACGATATTTGACACCTTCACCAAAATAGACCAAAAATCGATGCCGTCGATATACCCACCGATACGTCTGTAAGTTCTCAATTTCGCAACCTTCCAGCTACATCAGCGTTTTCTACATCAAAAACTGATAAAGATGATAGCTTTATGGTGTGTTAGAATCCTAATTGATTGTGCTATGGCTTACGGCCAGACATGATGGTCGTGATGATGTTGTTGCGTTGCCGGCCGATCGATGGATGGTCGGGCCGATCACTACATACAAGAGCTTCCAGTAGCCCCTTTAGTACACCGAATAGGGGGTTGGGATTCGGAGCCCGAATCCAAACATTTGAAGTCGAGTCAAATGACACATAGGAATTCAGTATGTGCCTAATTCGTATTCGTATTCGGGGACGCACGGTGGGGACCGGCCTATATAAGTGATAACGAACATGTGCAGTCATGATAGGACACAAAGTTGTAGTCGTGAATTCTTTCACTTTCAAACTTCAACTTGAACTTCAACTTGAACTTTAACTTGAACTTCAGCTTCAAGCCATTTGATGAAGAACTTCAAGACATTTTCTACCATACACTTCTTCAGTTGCTATATAATGTCTTATGTACTTAGCGGGCCCACCAGGCGTACTTTTTAAGACACTGTAAACTAAGCTAAAAACATCCAGCTGTTCTGTTCCACTTGGTGCATGGGAGTAGATGCGGTACCCAACATGTTACCGTTGAGCACCCTTCTCACTTCTCATATCATCAGTATCAAAATATTTTCATGAAGATAAGTATGAAAGACCCGTATAACAGCAGCTGGCAAAGTCAAGCATCCTCTTGTTGTTGTCGCGTCGCGCTATGAAATTACTACTTCAGATGTATGCATTTTATTGATGCAGCTTGCTCGATCTTACAATTCGGACTGGGTTGAATTGAAATTACCTCCAATCGAAATATTATCATGTCAAAAGTTAGAGCTACCAATGGCAACGGCAACGATCTAATAGTCGGCTTTGGCCACCGCCACCGCAGGCGAACAGCAGAATCAGATACTGGTACTTGTGGTGGTGGTGGTGGTGGGAAGGTGACTGCAACTGCAACGAACACTATCGCGATCGCGATGACAATGGAGAGGCAAGTGAGCTTCTCTGAAGACGTCATTGTACATTGCTTTCAATACCCGCCAACAGATGAGGTTTCAAAGCGTTGGAACTCCAAGAGAGACAAGTATTTCTTCGAACAAGAAATGGCACGCGACGTCCAAAGCATTCGTGATCTACTATCTACCACACCGATGGAAAATCACGAAAAGGAGGTTCTCTATGATTGTGTTGGTCTGGAAGCTCTCGTGTCAAGCAAAGTCACGAGATTCTTGAAGGAAAAGAAACGCCGACACGCCCGCTCGATAGTGGAGATGCAGTATTCTCTGAGTGAAGAGAAACTAGCTGCATTTGCGGCGAGTCATTCATCACAGTCAAGAGAGAGAGCACAGAAGCTTGCAGCTGGTTACTCGGAGATATTGCCGTAGGGGAACATTGTCTTTGTAAATAGGACGCTACAAGTGAAGTAAGTAAATAATAAATAAGGTAACTTGTGTCACAATCACAGGTAGTGGGTAGTAGTAGTAGAGCCTCAAGCCTCAAGTAAGCAGACTGTTGAAATGTAACATGTAGGTTCTTTTAAGGCCAAATCAGCCTATCGGTACCCCAAATGTCACCGTGAGCACCCTTCTCATCTCACAATATCCCAAGCATTTTTTGACTGACCGTAAGGATCGGCCTAAGTACGTGTTGTTGTCTTTGTCTCGCCGAGCTATGAAATTATGACTTCGCACGATGTGTGGAGTATTTTTTATCGACGCAACTTGCTCGACCTTACAATACGGAATGGGTTGAAATGAATCGAAATATAAGTACCATGTCAAAAGTTAGAGCGACCAATGGCAACGGCAACGATCTAATAGTCGGCTTCGGCCACCGCCACCGGAGGCAAACAGCAGAATCAGATACTGGTACTTGTGGTGGTGGTGGTGGGAAGGTGACTGCAACTGCAACGAACACTATCGCGATCGCGATGACAATGGAGAGGCAAGTGAGCTTCTCTGAAGATGTCATTGTACATCGCTTTCAATACCCGCCAACAGATGAGGTTTCAAAGCGTTGGAACTCCAAGAGAGACAAGTATTTCTTCGAACAAGAAATGGCACGCGACGTCCAAAGCATTCGTGATCTACTTTAGAGAGGGAGAAAATCCGCAAGTACAAGGCAGCTTGTCTTGAACGACGTCGGGACTTCACCCCCCTCTGCTTCACGGCTGATGGAATGCCAGGTAGAGAGGCCTTGAATGCGATGCGTCAACTGGGTACACACTTAGCTGAAAAGTGGGAGCGTCAGCGTAGCCAGATGATATTCTATGTGCGGGTACGCATGTCCCTTGCCCTAGTCCGGGCAAACTCCCTCCTGCTCAGAGGGAGTAGGGACAGGCACCACCGCATCCGGCCACTCATTGAGAATGGGCCGGGGATGTCCAACTGGCACACCTGGAGTGGGGAGTAATCCCCTCTCCCCCACCCCTGCGGTGGCAGAGGTTGAGTGAGGACTCTCACTCTCACCTGTCGAGAGGCAGTTGAGAGTAGGAGGGAGGAGGAACATACCATCACCTAGCACAGGTGACAAGAGGAGTGCGGACTTGCCACTGAACTAGAGATACCTAGACTGCACTCCTCTTATTACCTAAAATGGGCAAGTTCAGATCCAGCTTGCCCAGTAAACAGCTCCTGAATACCATCCTAAACTAATCACTTATTTATCTTTAAAAAAAAAAAAAAAAAAAAAAATCACACCGATGGAAAATCACGAAAAGGAGGTTCTCTATGACTGTGTTGGTCTGGAAGCTCTGATGTCAAGCAAAGTCACGAGATTCTTGAAGGAAAAGAAACGGCGACACGCCCGTTCGATAGTGGAGATGCAGTATTCTCTGAGTGAAGAGAAACTAGCTGCATATGCGGCAAGTCATTCATCACAGTCAAGAGAGAGAGCACAGAAGCTTGCAGCTGGTTACTCGGAGATATTGCCGTAGGGGAACATTGTCTTTGTAAATAGGACGCTAAAAGTGAAGTAAGTAAGTAAGGTAACTTGTGTCATCATCATAGTTAGTGGGTAGTAGTAGTAGTAGAGCCTCAAGTAAGCAGACTGTTGAAATGTAAAATGTAGGTTTTCTTAACGCCAAGTGAATGGCTTTACGATATAAACCCTCCTGACTACAATATCAATATCAATATCTCAGTCGCAAGAGTAAGCCTATAAAACAGTTCCGATGACTTGATCTTGATCTGCCAGCTGATTTCTCACAGTACACATTGTAATCTCTTGGTAATCTCCCACTCCGACAAGACTATCACACATACACCCTACACAGGATCTTCTGTCATAAATGGGAGTTCTCTTTCAGGGTCTCGCAGCACATGTGCTGATCACTCGCTTTCAAGAGTACTCCTAGGACTCAGACACGTGTCTGAAGATCCAATGAAGATCAAGATGCCTGTCTCTTTTGTGGCGCGTCCTAACTTGCACTTTCAAAAGTTCCCTCCACCCTTCAAGATAAAGATGACACCACCGCAGCCGTACAAATCTTTCACTTGCTCTTCATCAATCGCATCAGCGATCCAGTCGATAAGTAGCATCACTTGACACAAAAGATATCCATCAATACACTAAAATGATTGCCTCAACCCGCCACGCCATCCGCCAACTAGCCAAAGGCACCACTGCTACTCGACAATACTCGGCCACCACCACACTAAATGATCGCATCGTCATCGCAGTCGGGGGCAACGCCCTCCAACGTCGCGGCGAAAGACTCACCATTGAAAACATGCTCAAGGCCGCTGCCGACATGGCACCCACGCTAGCTAATTTGTCCAAGGAGCATGAATTGGTGCTTACTCACGGCAATGGACCTCAAGTGGGCGAACTGGCATTGGAACGGAGTGCGGCCACATTTGACGTGCTGGGTGCCGAATCCATGGGACAGATTGGCTATGTCCTCGCTCAAGCTCTCAGCAGTGCGGGCCGAACTACCGCTCCGATTATTTGTCAGGTGGTGGTCGATCCACAACATGAGGCTTTCAGGGATCCGACGAAATTTGTTGGACCGATTTATGGGGCCAAGGAGGCCACGGCTTTGAGTCAGAGTTTGGGATGGGTGATGAAGCCGGATGGAGAGTATTTTAGGAGGGTTGTGCCGAGTCCTCCGCCAAAGGAGTGAGTCTAGATTTGTTTGTTTGTTTGTTTTTGTGTTGTGTCTGCTGTTTTTGCCTTGCTTGATGCGTTGTATTGCAATATATACAGTTGAATATGAATTGAGCGACTCACAATCAATGTCATGTTATTGTCGATCGATCAACACACAACAACAAATGAATGAATGAACACATCATGTACACAACAAATAACTATATACAAACAACACTCAACACAGAATCATCCAAATCGAAGCAATCAAAACCCTCCTCGAACAATCACCCGACATCCTCCCCATCGCCTGCGGAGGAGGAGGCATCCCCGTCTCACGCATACCCTCCAATCCACGAACATTAACCGGAGTAGAAGCAGTCATTGACAAGGATGCATGTGGGGCCAAATTGGCGGCTGAGTTGGATGCCGATGGTTTTATTATTTTGACGGATGGGGGTGGGATTTGGCAGAATTTTGGCAAGCCGAATGCACGGGAGATGAAGAAGGCTAGTCCAGGTGAGTTTTAAGTGGTGATGATGAATGAGATGTGTTGAAGTGTGTTGGTTTATTGTGTGTGTATTATTTTTTATGATAGGTGGCGATATCTTTGATCAATCCAACAAACAACTGTCTACTCACACATCATAATATCATACCGTCATCATCACAACAAACAACAAAACAAAACACCAATAGAATACTTGGAGGGAACCAAAGCCGGCAAAAACTTCCCAGGCAGCATGGGACCAAAAATTCAAGCAGCAATCGACTTTGTCAACAACTCGAAGAATCCAAATGCATGGGCGGCGATTGGAGATTTGAAGGATGCCGCTAAAATCTTTAGCAATGAGGAGGGTACACTTGTTATGAAGGATGTCAAGGGTGAGGGAGTTGTTTGGAGAGAGGGTAAAGCTTCAAAGGACGAAGTTCCGAAACAGAGTAAAGAGCCACACAAATCGGGGTAATCCATTGATGCGATGTTGAATGTAAGATGATGAATGTATGCGGGGAAGAATAGATGAAGAAGGATTGAGTGGACTGGCGCAGGAGAAACGAACTTCTCCTGAACTCGATGGTAGCTATACACGTAAGATGAAGACAATTCGGGCTGACACAGATAATACTTAACTATCAGTATACTTGACCTTACTGTTTACTGCTGCAATGCACAAATAAGTTTGAAGAACTGCGTCTTCACCAAATCATAGATCCTGTCATGGCAAGGTACACAACGAGCTGAACGCATACTAAGAAGTTGGGACGAAGCAGGCAGGCATGACGCAGATCTGAGGTATGTCCCTGAGATGAAGCATTGTATGCAGGGGGCAAGTTGCGAGTATCTTTGGACAGTAATTCTCAAGAAAACTTCTAGCAGAGAATTGCGTATAGCGCCTACTTGATTCGGAAATAATATGTTCCAGCTACGTGAAAGGAGGAGCACTCGAGGCGAATCACATTGTTGTATCGACAATGATGATGTTTTGGAACATGGCGGATTTGAGTTTTAGAAGATCCATGATTGAATGAATGGCTGTGAGAGATCCTCACGATGCAGTCTGTCGGCATGATTGAATGAATGGGCAAGAGATGCGTCGTGTTGGCGACATGACTATTGATAAACTCATCTTTGAGCTCTTTTTGATGATTTTTTGACGTGACGGAAGCGAGCGACATCGAGTACCGGCTAGGCGTATCGGGATAGTGGGCGCTTTTCATACCCTCTTGTGGGCGGTGCCCACGTGGGGCCCACATCTGCAGAAAATCAGGTGAAAATGAGCTAAAATGCGGGCAAAATCCCCGAATATCGACTCAAAATCAACCAAAATCTCCCGTCAAGCCTCCTGTTAAATAAGTCCCTCTTGTGGGCAAGCCCACGCGCCAACTATCCCGATACGCCTAGTACCGGCTGAAGTTGAGGTTGAAATTCATCACATTTTGGAGGCACGCATGTAGGTATCAATCCTCTTCCTTCATACGCCTGTGCCGTCCTCCATCCTTCATACGCCTGCGCCGTCCGTACGCAGAGAACAACTAAACGTAGTCATGTCGCCGTTTGCTATTAGACTACCGCGGCGTCTGCCAACAACAAATCAGCGGTATGTAGCTGGCTGCTAAAATAATGTGCTCACAGGCAAGGCAGAGGCGGAAGATAAGATGATGCCGCCAACAAAGAAGGAAAAAGTCAATACTGTGATAAGCGATTGACTAAATTAAAAGGCTAAGATTGGATCATCAAATTGCTGGAGGAGAGAAGTGTGCCTATTGCTATTGTGTTTACCACACCATTTCTGTCAAGAGTGTGTCGGCCACGTATCCTGACCAAAACAGTCCCTCCGGATCCACTTCATTAGCATACGCACGAAACTCCTCCTTCTGATTCTCATTGAACACATCTTGTGGGCCCACGTTCATAAACGGTCGTATCAAGCCATTACCGTCCAATCCCATACCAAAGTACTTTCCTGTATGAGGCACACCTCCGGCATTCTTGAAGATAGTCTCGATCTGCATGAATTGAGATCGCCACTCGTCTGGTGTCCATCCGGGAATCTCATTGGAGACAATTTCCATTGCGGCCCATTCACCTGATTGGATATTTCCAGGTTGTAGAACGGCACTCTCTTTTTCATTGTCGAAGGAGACATATCGCCATTCAACAGGGATGGAAAGGATATAGTCCAATTTTGTAATTTTATCCAACACAGCAAATAGCATGTCTGCCGGTATCAAGTATCCAAGCAGAGGCGTTCGCAACGGTAACGACACAGGAACCAAGAATCCATCGTTGGTTTTATCGTACGCCTCACGGACAAGCGAAGGGATGGTTGCCTGGATGGACTCCAAGAGGACTCGCTCTAAACCTACACGACTAGCGAGACAAATACCATCTTGTTGCAATCGTTGGTCACCAACTGATACGCCTGTCACTCCCAACAGTGGATTGTCATTGATAAGTTGGCTATACGCGTTTTTCATGGATGATACACTGGGCGGAGGAGGGTAGATCATTCGACATGACTCATCGAGATTGAGATCACCTAATTGGAATTGATAGGAACAGTACTTACTGTTTCGACAAGTATGTGCTTTGTAGTCCCAACCGCATTCATCATCGTTAGTGGGTGGAGGCCGAACGATGGTACGACACGAATCGTTCAAAGTCCAGTCGCCAAACTCATATTGGTAAGAACAATGGGAGGATGGTTGGCATTGGCATTTAAACCAATGGCACTTCCAAACACAATCACTATCCTTCAAGGTGGGTGTGGTAACAACGTCCGTCAAGTCTTTTTGGACAATAGCAAGAATTTCTTTCGTATGTGGATTCATGAAGAATTCAGCAGCCGTATATTCCTTTCTTATTCCATTGATGTACTGTTTGAATGCTGCGGCGTTCCATCCTCCGTCGGGAGATTGTGATGGAAGCGTTCGAAATCGAAAATTGGGTCGTTTGATGACGGTAAGTTCAACTGCAGTGATGATTCCTAGTAGACCATAACTATTTCTCCAGTATCTCAATTCGTCTTGTTCATGAATAACGGTAATAGTACCATCCCAAAGCATGACACGCATCGCTCTTACATGATTGTGAATTGGCCCATCTTCGAATGATCCACCATGAACAAAGCTACCAACCACACCAGCTATCGTAAAGAGGAAGCCGGCAGTTTGAGTGGGTAAAAAATACTGTTTGGGACGTATGAAGGAATATAATTCGAGCTGTGTAAATCCCGCAGGTACTTTCACCGATGCAGTGTTTGCTCCTTCATTCATCAACTTGGGTGTCGCCCAATTGTTATCCGAGGGGATATATCGGTCAAGCGAGACGACCACCACATCAGTCTGAGAAGATGCCTCAGCCACCAACCCTGCGGCGGAATGGGTCGATCCGCTTGGTCGTACCTTGCAGCCTCCCTCCTTAGCTTGTAGAAGGATGGATCGCAACTCGAAATCATTGGTAGGCATTACCACCGGATGGTCCGAGCGCACCACACGTCCCCATGTCCGAAAGACCTGGGTGCTAGATATACCGCATGCCGTGACCACTGAGTGAGTGAGTGAGTCATCATCTTCTTCCATGGGAAGAATATCCTCTTCTGTTTCATAAACGCAAATACCACAGGAAGTTGAACAGCGCAGTCCATGACCGCAGGGCTTGAAAATTGCATCACATGGTTCCCCGTACTGACGCGGCTTGGATGCGCATCTGTGGGTCTGGAGGTCACATTCGAGAAAAGACTCGCAGTCGGGTCCTCCGCAGCGGGTGAAGCGATCGTCAAGTAGGGAACATTGGGTGTTGGCAGTGTTGGCCAAGTTAGCGCATTGTTGTTGTGTATTCAAGAGATGACGTGTGTTGTTGTCTTCAACGGCGGTGGTGGTGCCGTGCGACTTGTATATGGCGGTGACGGCACCACCTATGATGATGGCCGCTGTCAGAAGGGCTGCTACGGCAGAGACTTGGCGACGAAGCATCATGGTGGATACTCTTTACTTACTTTTGTGCCAACTGTGTTATCACGGTTCTTGCTTGTGTCGAGTCCTTCTTACCTGGTGGTCTTGTGAAAAATTAGCTTTCTCAGCTTCTTTCTGACACCGCACGCACAGGCGAATGCATTCGTTTAGTCTTGGAGATGCGGGATAGTTTTCAAACAGTACGTACACAGAGAGTTTAGTACAGCCGTTATTGCCCCCGGAGGGGGCCCTTTTTCACGTGGGTGTGGGCATGTAGGGTTAATGGGGGTTAATGCTATTTACCACGCATGGATCAAAATTGACAGAAAGACTCCCATCTGGAAGAACAAAATCAAGATAAATTAGAATCCCCGGGGGATTGTTGCAATAGTTTAAACTTAAGCTTTCCATACCATTGACCACCTGACCCGATAGTTGGATAGTCGATAAAGTCCATCTGATGTCCTAAAGAGGGCATGGTTAGCTTGTACTTATGTACTTTTGCTCTTACCTACCATGGTTGGGAAGTTGTGCGCACGCTGCGCGGGATATAGTTTTGTTGGCGGCAAGTTTGGAAGTTGCTTTTGAGAGAGGTGTGTCTCTTTGTCGGAGGCAAATTTGAACGAACTCGCTATCGCTCACAATCTTACCATACATCGTGCCAACCAATCATTGACGGCGCTGCATTACGAGAAGTGTATTTTGTGAGGGCTTCGCCCGAACTGTGATTATCCATTGACGGCGCTGCATTACGAGAAGTGTATTTTGTGAGGGCTTCGCCCGAACTATGATTATCATTGATTACACGTCGTGCCAACTGTCTGGATTACACCCTCCTCAGCGGTCGCTTTTTGGGATCTTACATCGTGCCAACCAATCATTGACGGCGCTGCATTACGAGAAGTGTATTTTGTGAGGGCTTCGCCCGAACTGTGATTATCCATTGACGGCGCTGCATTACGAGAAGTGTATTTTGTGAGGGCTTCGCCCGAACTGTGATTATCATTGATTACACGTCGTGCCAACTGTCTGGATTACACCCTCCTCAGCGGTCGCTTTTTGGGATCTTACATCGTGCCAACCAATCATTGACGGCGCTGCATTACGAGAAGTGTATTTTGTGAGGGCTTCGCCCGAACTGTGATTATCCATTGACGGCGCTGCATTACGAGAAGTGTATTTTGTGAGGGCTTCGCCCGAACTATGATTATCATTGATTACACGTCGTGCCAACTGTCTGGATTACACCCTCCTCAGCGGTCGCTTTTTGGGATCTTACATCGTGCCAACCAATCATTGACGGCGCTGCATTACGAGAAGTGTATTTTGTGAGGGCTTCGCCCGAACTGTGATTATCCATTGACGGCGCTGCATTACGAGAAGTGTATTTTGTGAGGGCTTCGCCCGAACTGTGATTATCATTGATTACACGTCGTGCCAACTGTCTGGATTACACCCTCCTCAGCGGTCGCTTTTTGGGATCTCACATCGTGCCAACCAATCATTGACGGCGCTGCATCACGAGAAGTGTATTTTGTAAGGGCTCTGATTATCTGATGCCCTGAAGAGTAGAGGTTGGTCTCGTCTCGGTCTCGGCACTGTCCCGAGATTCGAGCCGAGACAGGGTCCGTCGAGACGAGATCCCGGGATATCTCGAGATTTTCAATGAAGAAGGTTAGCAATGATTAAAAGGGGCAAAACCAACAAATAATTATCTACTATGGACTCTTTAGACAACTTAGTACTCATTGTTCTGGCCAGCATCAATTGGATCCCCACTCTCATCCTTGTCTTCAAAAGAAGGAGGGAGTAGAAACTCATTCAAAGGGACATCTGGATCTGGCATGAGTTCATCCCAATTTTTGCGGATGAGGCTTATATTTTCTTCAACAAACATGATGCATCGATGCGGCAAGTAAGAATGGGATCAATGCAAGATCGCTTTGCTGCAATTACTCTGGCTGCCCTGCTCCAGATTCTTTCCAAGGGAGCGGGAGTTGCTGGAATATCTCACAGGTACTCTCGTGCAAGTGTTGCAAGTTCAGGGAATTGGTGAGCGATTTGTTTCCAACGCTTCAATGGATCATTAAACTTTCTTTCTCCATCTTGCATCGGCATTTGCTCCAGGAGTTCGTAAGCTGCAGCTGGGCTTCACATCGGATCCGAATATTAACATCAGTCAATTCGTCATCATTTGCTGCTGCATCGTCGTCGAAGTCAAATGCACCCAAGAAAGCGAAGCTCGTGTCTTCTGCTTTAGAAGATACTTGCAGTACTGCAATACTTCCACCTTCACCACCATTATCATTTGTATTTGTATTAGCCTCCTTCTCGACATCAACCATAAGATCTTTGATGAGTTGCATCAACTTATTACACAAGGTCGAGTCAATTCATATTCAATAATGGCAATGATGTTCAATTACTACTTACCTTCAAAAGCCAGAACTGCATTACAATGAAGAACGTGGCCTGTGCAATATGCATGCGCCCAATCCTCATGTGCTCCATTCATACGGATTGCAAACTTTCTCAACTGCTTGTGTCCTGGTTCACTACACATCGGATTATCACCCTTCCAATGTTTGCAAATGCATTTGTCATCCCAATCTTCTTCGTCGCTCGAGGATTCCGATGGTTTTCGCTCTTTGCATTTGACATCATCGTCTTCGTCACCCGACGATTCCAACGATTCGTTCCTGCTGGCAGTAGAAGCTGCATCGGCATCGGTGATAGCATCGCATCGACCATGACTTCAGAATAGATGAAGATGATGAGTTGAATTCATCAAAAAAATAATCAAACTCCAATGAACAAGTCGTGTGAACGCACCCAACGGTGTCAAAGGGAGTCTTGTTATGATGTAAGATTGGAATCGTGCTGATGAAATCAGAAGTAGCCGCAGAAACGAATTGTTCTTCGTCATGGTTGGCTGTGAGAAAGAGATGACAAAAAATCCCGAAATGCTCCGAGACAGAGGGTGCCGAGACGAGACACCTGTCTCGACCCAAAAAATCCCGTCTCGTCTCGGCCGAGTCGAGACGAGACCAACCTCTACTGAAGAGGTCATGGTTAGCTTGTTTCTTACTACTACATATCTCTTACCTACCTCCATGCCATGGTTGGGACAGGAGGTGGTGCGCAAGCTGCGCGGGATAGTTTTGTTGGCGGCAAGTTTTGGAAGTTGCTTTTGAGAGGTACACGGCTGTCCCAGGAAAGAATTAGTGAGTTTTAGCGATTTTTCTTATTCATTTCAGATGCCCATCTGCTTCAACAAGTTCCGCTCCTGTCCGCCCCCAGCTCTCTAGAGAAGCCCTCGCGCAATGGCCAAAAATTCCAAAAAGTTGCATAACTACGCCCTACCATGCTCAGAAGAACCATTGCCATTGCTTCCGTATACTGCTTTTGCGTGACCTTTTCTCATCGTAGCTTCATCAAGTGCAGCCGGGCATCCCATACAAAAAGGTCACGCGAACTCAGTAATGCAGCTCAACGAAACGATGATGCGTGCGCGAAACTTATTATTGGAACTTTTGTTGTTCCTGTCGATTGGAGAGTCATGTTGGTACACCATCAACGGAGGCGCAGACGAGTACAGCCTCGCTCGTCGACTTGGATTCTTTAGGAAGGACGATTAGTATGCTTTCCTTGTCGGCACTGGGCTGGTATCATACACTTGCACGGTCAATCCAGTTGCTACTGAGCGTGAGAAGATGGAGAAGATACAAATCAATTGAGATGAATGGAACAATTTGATGATTGAATATAAAAGTAATGAGGTGTGAGCCGGCTCAAGTTGATTGAAGGAATGATTTGATTAAATACTGCGAACGTCCTGTTTGAATGGCAGCGGATATACGTGACAAAAAAAATTAACGGAAATCTTAAAGTACGTCATGGTTGGCCCTCCAGGGGCGAAATTATCTACAATTATCTAGAGCAATGTCACAAGTTACTACCCTTCGAGTGTAATTAAGCAAATAACCAACAGTTTTTCCATCACCCCGGAATTAGCAAAGAGGCAGTGATATGAAATTCCAAACCAAGTAATGGTCTTTTTTCCCAGATCGCACTCCGAGCTGCGACACCTCAAACAGCCAGGATTTGGCACGACCCCGAACCAGAAGAGAGGCGGTGATACCACTACACCACACCACCTCTGGCGGATATACGTGACAAAAACTTTGCCTCGGCTGGTTCTACCGCTCCAAGATATGACAACAATGCAGCGCATTTAAAGTGGCAGTTTTGTTTCTGAGAGATAACATTTATTCATATCAAGCAACTGCGCGAAACTGTCTATATTTGGTTTAACGCGAGGAGGTTGTGTGTTTGGGGTCTCTAAGCTACTGCAGACGCAACAATTCAACACAAAGTTAACTTCATCAAATCAGACCTGATCGTCAGGATGCAATAGCGTTAGATTATTATGCAAGGCATTTGTGATTCAAAAAGTTGAAGAGCTCAGACTTCTTCTATATATCAATGTGGACGACATAGCAGCTCAGACCTAACAAATATCTTACAAAGTCCGTACAATCACTATACTACTCAATTTTGGCTCATTTTAATGCCCTCGTAAGGACACATTTAGTGCTTCTATTGTGCATTCACACGTGATTTTACAGATTGAAGTCACCAGACCTCTTCTATGCATTCATGTGGACGACATATCAGCTCCAACCTCGGGAATGTCATCTGCAGTTCGTATGACACTACGCTACTCAGTCACGGCCAAATCAAAAAATCCTCATCAGGACACATTGAGTGATTCAATTTCGCCCCTAGAGGGCTAATCAGACGTACTTTAAAATTTCTGTTATATTATTATTATTATTGTGTGATATATCAGTGATGTAAGAGGTTTTAATAATCAGGCCTCATCTATGCATCCATGTGGATGACATATCAACTCCAACCTCGGGTATGTCATCTGTAGCTCGTATATCAATATGCTACTCAATCTTTGTCAAGCCCAGTGCCCTCTTCAAAACACATATTTTGACTATATTGTGTGATGTATTTGTGCTTGTGAACGTTTTAGTCAGCAAACCTCTTCTATGCATGCATATAGACAACATATCAACTCTAACCTCGGATATGCGATCTGTAGTGTACACAGCAACCTTATAATGATCGATTTGGGCAGCGTGTTAGCTCAGTATTTTGACACCATTTTATGCGTCTAGCATCGTCAATTCAAGCAATATCCGCTACTAGTGGTGCATTTTAGTTGGCAACGATAGTACGAAAGGATATGTACACGGCTCATGGTAACTACACTTGTAGCGACGATGTTACAGTCTCGTATGCGACTTGATGAAGGCCGATTGAGCGTAGAGCTAGCTGTTTGCAACACATTTATGTGTGTAGCGACGTGAATATGAGCCTGAGCCGCTGCTAGTGGTTCATTATAGTTGGCAACGATAGTACGAAAGGACATATACACGGCTCATGGTGACTACACTTGTAGCGGCGATGCTGCAGTCTAGTATGCGACTTGATGAAGGCCAATTGAGCGTAGAGCTAGCTGTTTGCGACACATTTATGTGTGTAGCGACGTGAATATGAGCCTGAGCCGCTGCTAGTGGTTCATTATAGTTGGCAACGATAGTATAGAAGGAAATGGATACGGCTCATAAAGACTACACTTGTAGCGGAGATGTTACAGCCTCGTATGCGACTCGGTGAATGCCAATTGAGCGTAGAGCCAGCTCCGTCTTTCACCATCTCAATGTGTGCAGCGACGTGAATATGAGCCTGAGCCGCTGCTGGTGGTTCATTATAGTTGGCAACGATAGTATAGAAGGAAATGTATACGGCTCATAAAGACTACACTTGTAGCGGAGATGTTACAGCCTCGTATGCGACTCGGTGAATGCCAATTGAGCGTAGAGCCAGCTCCGTCTTTCACCATCTCAATGTGTGCAGCGACGTGAATATGAGCCTGAGCCGCTGCTAGTGGTTCATTATAGTTGGCAACGATAGTATAGAAGGAAATGGATACGGCTCATAAAGACTACACTTGTAGCGGAGATGTTACAGCCTCGTATGCGACTTGATGAAGGCCAATCGAGCGTAGAGCCAGCTCCGTCTTTCACCATTACAATGTCTGTAGCGACGTGGATATGAGCCTGAGCCGCTGCTGGTGGTTCATTATAGTTGGCAACGATAGTATAGAAGGAAATGGATACGGCTCATAAAGACTACACTTGTAGCGGAGATGTTACAGCCTCGTATGCGACTCGGTGAATGCCAATTGAGCGTAGAGCCAGCTCCGTCTTTCACCATCTCAATGTGTGCAGCGACGTGAATATGAGCCTGAGCCGCTGCTGGTGGTTCATTATAGTTGGCAACGATAGTATAGAAGGAAATGTATACGGCTCATAAAGACTACACTTGTAGCGGAGATGTTACAGCCTCGTATGCGACTCGGTGAATGCCAATTGAGCGTAGAGCCAGCTCCGTCTTTCACCATCTCAATGTGTGCAGCGACGTGAATATGAGCCTGAGCCGCTGCTAGTGGTTCATTATAGTTGGCAACGATAGTATAGAAGGAAATGGATACGGCTCATAAAGACTACACTTGTAGCGGAGATGTTACAGCCTCGTATGCGACTTGATGAAGGCCAATCGAGCGTAGAGCCAGCTCCGTCTTTCACCATTACAATGTCTGTAGCGACGTGGATATGAGCCTGAGCCGCTGCTGGTGGTTCATTATAGTTGGCAACGATAGTATAGAAGGAAATGTACAGGGCTCATGAGGACTACACTTGTAGCGGCGATGTTACAGCCTCGTATGCGACTCGGTGAATGCCAATTGAGCGTAGAGCCAGCTCCGTCTTTCACCATCTCAATGTGTGCAGCGACGTGAATATGAGCCTGAGCCGCTGCTAGTGGTTCATTATAGTTGGCAACGATAGTATAGAAGGAAATGGATACGGCTCATAAAGACTACACTTGTAGCGGAGATGTTACAGCCTCGTATGCGACTTGATGAAGGCCAATCGAGCGTAGAGCGAGCTCCGTCTTTCACCATTACAATGTCTGTAGCGACGTGGATATGAGCCTGAGCCGCTGCTGGTGGTTCATTATAGTTGGCAACGATAGTATAGAAGGAAATGTATAGGGCTCATGAGGACTACACTTGTAGCGGCGATGCTGCAGTCTCTATGCGACTTGATGGAGGCACGGTAGAAGTCAGTCACGGAGCAACCCGTGACTGACTTACAGTTTCTGGCGGGAAAGAGGTTGAAGGCCGTGATTGAACGAACTCTGACAAGAACAAACACACCGTCGAACGAAACATCGATAGGACTTACCAAGGTGGCTGTGAATTTCTTCTTAGCTGGTACAATGACCTCACATCAAATAATGAAAACTTGTAACACCAAAGTATAATCAATATACATATACATACACATAAGTGTTCATGAACTACTATGCTTGTATGCTTGGACAAATAATTAATCCTCTCTTACATTTGACCTTCTTCTTCTTCCCTATTTGCTCTCACTTCTCTGTTTTACACGTACCAACAAACTACTTTGGCGTGCCAACCGTCCCTCCGGGGGCGCTTCACGGAGTGACCTGATTATTTCAGATATTTTCTTGTAAGGAAGACAATGACTTCTCAAACACACGCAATTTATGAGAAATCATAACTTTTTGGCACGAGAAACATCAATTTTGTATGAGAAGTACGTAGGAATTCAAAGTCTACAAGGTTTCTTCTTTTACAGAAAATGCGAAAAATGTGCCCACTATTGATAACGATCCATCATCATCATTGGTGAGTTGTTTGCATTCGATGTAATTAGATAATGGTGTCTCTGGCTGCCGTTTATTAAAAACTAATCGCTTTTATTTTTATCCTTTTTCTTGGCGTAGGAATGTTGTAGCTGCTGCCGTCGATTTCTGGCGATGGATAACAGCTCCACTGACCAGAGCTTGATTTTCATACATTCTACTGTTGATATCGATGCATCATCTTCTTCGGTGAGTTTGGCTGCATCTGTGGTTATTATTAGTGCCTTTGACAGCCTGTTCCTGACTAATTCGTGACCTTTTTCTGTTTATGTGTAGTTGAGATATCTGGCGATGAAAATAGGACCCCAACAACGGAGCTGAAAGAATTGGAACAGAGATGCCCATGAAATGCGATTTTCAAACATATCTAATCTCGGTCAGTTCGTGTTCCAGTGAGTTGTCTGTGATTTCCCCCCTGCTTCTTCTTTTGCACATCAAACTAACTTCTATTATTGTTGCCGCCGCCATTATTGTTTATTATCATCTATTTTAGAGGATCGTTGAGATCTGCCATCGATGAAGCAAGCGCTGCAACCTGAGATCTGCCATCTACGAATCAAGAGCAGCGCGCTGAGATCTGTCATCTATTATCTACGAAGTGTCTACGAAGCAAGCACTGCGCGCTAAGATCTGTCATCTATTATCTTCGACGCAAGCACTGCAAGCTGAGATCTGCCATCTGTTATCTACGAAGCAAGCACTGCGCGCTGAGATCTGTCGTCTATTAACTACAAAGCAAGAGCAGCGTGCTGAGATCTGTCATCTATTATCTACGAAACAAGAGCAGCGCGCTGAGATCTGTCATCTATCATCTACGAAGTATCGACGAAGCAAGAGCAGCGTGCTGAGATCTGTCATCTATTATCTACGAAGTATCAACGAAGCAAGAGCAGCGCGCTGAGATCTGTCATCTATTATCTACGAAGTATCAACGAAGCAAGAGCAGCGCGCTGAGATCTGTCATCTATTATCTACGAAGTATCAACGAAGCAAGATAGAGCAGCGCGCTGAGATCTGTCATCTATTATCTACAAAGCAAGAGCAGCGCGCTGGTATCTCTCATCTATTATCTACAAAGCAAGAGCAGCGCGCTGAGTTTTGCCATCATCTACGAGGCGAGAGCAGCGAGCTGAGATCATGAGTTGGAGTTGAGTTCGCTTGGGGCAGAGAGCAAAAAAATTCTCTAAGTTGAAATCGGCAACGGGGTTGCATCAAGTTTTGGATTTTTTGCTATGGGTGAGTGACCGTTTTT
The DNA here is from genome assembly GCA_037178625.1 of Skeletonema tropicum. Lineage (NCBI taxonomy): Eukaryota > Bacillariophyta > Thalassiosirophyceae > Thalassiosirales > Thalassiosiraceae > Skeletonema > Skeletonema tropicum. Next base: position 3,104,579 of record CM074135.1, read on the forward strand.
TGTTTGGTTTCTCGAGAAGTTGGTTTTTGGACTCGTCGAATTGTCCGTTTATGTTTTTTGGTTCAGCGATTTTGTCCGTTTGTTTGGGGTGCAAGGTATCTTACTTTCTTGTAGATAAAATAAAAAGTAAGCGTTAGATCTGTACTAAATGTAATCTGTACAAAAAAAAGGCAGCCTTAGATGCTAGAAATACGACACAAAATGAATTTGCATCTGTGGGGAATGATTCTGCTAAGATGGAAATGGCCGTGATGTCATAATTGTTGTGTGGCGAAGCGCAGTAAACAATGTTGTTGTTTTGGACGGAAGTGATGAGTCATACTTGTCGTGCGGCGGTTCGCAGGAGATTCGGGCAGGTAAGTATGATCATGCCCGAAAGATTGCAACTACTATCAGATATTTAGAGCAATATATCGCAATTCAGTTGCATCAAACGCAAGCTCTTCACAATTGGCCAAAACTGACCGACATGTAGGTACTTTTCAGATATTCACACACTCTTCGTCAAATTCTTCCGGCATCGCATCCCATGCATATATGAAGAAGTCAAGTTCATCACAAAGGTGGGTATATGCTTCAACCCTCAGTGCACTATTCTAGTCGGCGAGCTGGAACGCAGAAAAGCAAAGTATTGTAGTCCATGCCGATGTGTAACTTATTGCTCTCCTTTGGCACGCATGGCACAAGGCTAATTGTGACGGACACTCTGCAATAAAGGCCAAGTTTGAAGTCAATCAGCAGAATATGTTTGAATCGGGTCGAGATCGAGATTGAGAATAGTCTCCCATCATAGAATACTCTCCTCTTGCCAGGCCTCTTTTGTTACAGCGGGTAAGTTCATACTTACTCAGTACCTTGTACTTACAACATATGATGTAGGAATAGCTCTTTTTTTGGACCTTTCCTTCGGAAAGTCGGCGTAGCGCCTTGATCCTCCGGAATGGTCTGTCACGCTAAGAAAGAGGCACTAGAGATGAGATAGCAGACTACGTCAGTTTGGTATGCAAAAGAATCTCTAGTAATCAGGTACAAACTACACTGCTGTTTGTACCCAGCCTCAAGAACCGAAGCTACTTCGGTAAAGTCAGCCGGGTGGGTGGGATGGCAAAAAACAAGAGAGGATTGCTCAGAGCTCCGATGATCAATGGGTGCTCTGTCAGCCTCTTCGTCTTCCGTCCAACGTCTGATCCTAACTACGAGAGCGATGCGCGGGAGCCGAGGGGAAGGAAAGACGGGAAAAACCTGCTCGTGCGGGTCAAGTCTCCCGATGAAAGTCGAGTACCGAGTGACAGGCAATGTTGAAGTTGAGGTTGAATTTCGAAATTCATCACATTTTCGAGGATAAATAAGTAAGTACTTACATAACTCTTCCTTCATACGCCTTGCCGTCCGTACGCAGAGAACAACTAAACGTGTCATATCGCTTGCTTTAGACTACCGCGGCATCTGCCAACAACAAATTAGCGGCAGCGGCTAAAATGCGCTCACAGGTAGGCAAGAGGCAAGAGAGGCGGAAGATAAGATGATGCCGCCAACAAAGAGGGAAAAAGTCAATACTGTGATAAGCGAATGACTACATTAATTGGTTAAGAAAGGATCAGGTTGTAGGAGATTAAGTTTTATTCTATAGAAGTCATAAGTACAGTTGTTGTTGTTTTGTTCAATACTATACATTAGTTTCCCAATTTTTGCTGACACCCATTTCTTCAACATAAAGTTGATTACCGACCCAGATTTCATCCAACAGATTTAGATTCGGTTCAAATTCTCCTCCTTCATCATACCCCGTTTTAATCAACTTCCACATGGCGTGAGAATTGTTAAACAACTCTAACATTCCATACCCATACTGTGACTGATCCCTCACTGCCACCCATTCTTCTGCAGTATTGTTATAGTATGGCTCACAAACTGCTTTACCTCCATTACCCTGAATGATGTGGATAGGTCCACGAGGGTTACGTTTCGAGTATGCCATCGGACAAGTACGCATGTAGGCGTGGATATGCCCAGCAATCACAAAATTGACAGTATACTTGACAAACAACGGCTCAAGAGTAGCTTGTGCTTCTGTGACGAAGATTTCATGACGATGAGTTTTGAAGGTTGTGTAGAGCGGACAGTGAAGTGTAACAATCAGCCAGGGAGTGATGGATCGATCGACTGATTTCAATTCAGAGAGGAGCCATTCATATTGAAGAGATCCTTCACGAAAGGAAGAGAAGGAACTCAAAACGATATGTTTCGAAGGTCCAAAAGTGAAAGAATAGTATGCATTGCCATATTCATATGGGATGAAGTCTCTCGGCTGGCCATCTTTTGTAAATCCCTTCAAGCTTGCAAGTTCTCTAATGGGTGGACGGATTCGAGGCATCTGAAATCGATGCTCATACGCTAGAGCAATCTCTACTGATTCATTTATGTCATAAACCCAACCACTTTTGTACGTGTCTAAATCATGATTCCCGAGTGCTATCTGTATAGGAATGGAACTGAAGAAGTCACGTCTGCTCATCATATCCATCCTAGAAATGCCATGGCATTGTGGATTACGAAATAGGGTTAGCATAGGCGTAAGCGTAGAGCTATTCCTTCAATAACGAGATGATACAAACTCACCATTTGTCCCAATTTTCGTGATCTTTACTCGGATAGGCAAGATCTCCAGCAAAAAGGATCGCATCGACGCTCTCACTATGACGATCAAGATGACGTATTGTCTTTTTTGAATGCTCCTTCGCCGCCAAGTCACCTAGTACTGCAAATGTAACTGCACGTCCACTAGAATGCCAATTTCCCGGAGCAGGTGGCGTGTTGAATGATGAGATGTCACTGCGAGCAATAACACTTTCATCAATATCTATCTCGAGTGTTGTTCTCTCTTCACGAAGATATTTCTGAGAAGTCTGAGAAGACAGGTCGTCCTTCTTGAGTAGTAAACATTCGTAGCTGTATTCCTGATCAGGCCGTAAGTCGTTGATTTCAATGTGATAATACAGATCTGAGTAGTAACGTTTGATACCTCTTCTTGGGGACATTGCATCGTAGCTCTTCGTACTGTTACCATTGCCGATGACCAGCAAATCATCATCTTCTCCTTCTCCGATGAGGCTGAGGCGGACTGCTCCGATAGACTTCTTTCCGGGCCCCTTTTTGCTGACACAATCAGATGAAATCGAGAAGGATACAGTCATGGAGGAGTGGGTTGAGTTCTGAAGGCGGCCAACGCTCAAGTGGATGTGGTGCGGCTGACATACTGCTTGAGAGTCGGCGGTGCGGACATGAGAGTGGCCAGAGGCAGATTGCTGCTTTGATGACTCCGCCGTTATACCAGTGTCACGAAGAAGAAGGAGGAGAAGAGCGGCCGATCGACGAGCATTCATTGCGTGCGTGTTTGGAGTTGGCTGCTGTGTGCCATGGAAGTATTGTATGATGTTATCACTACAAACATTTTTATCGTTTATCAACTGTAGATTCAGAAGGAGATTCAGGAACTTTATAAGGTGAGACAGTGGAAAGAACGATAGGAATCAGGGGATAGTTTTCAAACAGTAGGTACACGAGGGTTTAGTATGACCTATTTTATGAGAAAACATGATTTTTTGGCACGAGAAACCTCACTTTTGTACGAGAAGGACGTAGGAATTCAAAGTCTACGAGATTTCTTATTTTACAGAAAATGTAAAAACTGTGCCAGAAACAAGACCACAAAAAACGCCCGATGAACCATCACTGAGCTCATAAAAAGTTGAGGAGCATCCCGTGAAAGTGATTTTCATATCCTACTGTTGATATCGATCCATCGTTATCATCATCGGTGAGTTTTTTGCATTCTTGTTCGATATGGTGTCTCTGGCTGCCGTTAATTAAAAACTAATCGCTTCTATCCTTCTTCTTGGCGTAGGAATGTTGTAGGTTGTAGCTGCTGCCGTCGATTTCTGGCGATGGAAAACAGCTCCACCGACCAGAGCTTAATTTTCATACATTCTACTGTTGATATCGATCCATCATCTTCATCGGTGAGTGTGGCTGCAATTGTGCTTGTTCGATATTGCTGTCTCCGGCTGCCGTTCATTGAAAACTAATCGCTTTTATCCTTTTTATTGGCGTAGGAATGTTGTTGCTGCTGCAGTCGATTTCTGGCGATGGGTAACAGCTCCACCGACCAGAGCTTGATTTTCATACATTCTACTGTTGATATGGATCCATCATCTTCATTGGTGAGTTTGGCTGCATTTGTGGTTATTATTAGTGCCTTTGACAGCCTATTCCTGACTAATTCGTGACCTTTTTCTGTTTATGTGTAGTTGAGATATCTGGCGATGAAAATAGGACCCCAACAACGGAGCTGAAAGAATTGGAACAGAGATGCCCATGAAATGCGATTTTCAAACATATCTAATCTCGGTCAGTTCGTGTTCCAGTGAGTTGTCTGTGATTTTCCCCCTGCTTCTTCTTTTGCACATCAAACTAACTTCTATTATTGTTGCCGCCGCCATTATTGTTTATTATCATCTATTTTAGAGGATCGTTGAGATCTGCCATCGATGAAGCAAGCGCTGCAACCTGAGATCTGCCATCTACGAATCAAGAGCAGCGCGCTGAGATCTGTCATCTATTATCTACGAAGTGTCTACGAAGCAAGCACTGCGCGCTAAGATCTGTCATCTATTATCTTCGACGCAAGCACTGCAAGCTGAGATCTGCCATCTGTTATCTACGAAGCAAGCACTGCGCGCTGAGATCTGTCGTCTATTAACTACAAAGCAAGAGCAGCGCGCTGAGATCTGTCATCTATTATCTACGAAGCAAGCACTGCGCGCTGAGATCTGTCATCTATTATCTACGAAACAAGAGCAGCGCGCTGAGATCTGTCACTGTCATCTATTATCTACGAAGTATCGACGAAGCAAGAGCAGCGTGCTGAGATCTGTCATCTATTATCTACGAAGTATCAACGAAGCAAGATAGAGCAGCGCGCTGAGATCTGTCATCTATTATCTACGAAGCAAGAGCAGCGCGCTGGTATCTCTCATCTATTATCTACAAAGCAAGAGCAGCGCGCTGAGTTTTGCCATCATCTACGAGGCGAGAGCAGCGAGCTGAGATCATGAGTTGGAGTTGAGTTCGCTTGGGGCAGAGAGCAAAAAAATTCTCTAAGTTGAAATCGGCAACGGGGTTGCATCAAGTTTTGGATTTTTTGCTATGGGTGAGTGACCGTTTTTTGTTTGGTTTCTCGAGAAGTTGGTTTTTGGACTCGTCGAATTGTCCGTTTATGTTTTTTGGTTCAGCGATTTTGTCCGTTTGTTTGGGGTGCAAGGTATCTTACTTTCGTGTAGATAAAATAAAAAGCAAGCGTTAGATCTGTACTAAATGTAATCTGTACTAAAAAAAAGGCAGCCTTAGATGCTAGAAATACGACACTAAATGAATTCGCATCTGTGGGGAATGATTCTGCTAAGATGGAAATGGCCGTGATGTCATAATTGTTGTGTGGCGGAGCGCAGTAAACAATGTTGTTGTTTTGGACGGAAGTGATGAGTCATGCTTGTCGTGCGGCGGTTCGCAGGAGATTCGGGCAGGTAAGTATGATCATGCCCGAAAGATTGCAACTACTATCAGATATTTAGAGCAATATATCGCAATTCAGTTGCATCAAACGCAAGCTCTTCACAATTGGCCAAAACTGACCGACATGTAGGTACTTTTCAGATGTTCACACACTCTTCGTCAAATTCTTCCTGCATCGCATCCCATGCATATATGAAGAAGTCAAGTTCATCACAAAGGTGGGTATATGCTTCAACCCTCAGTGCACTATTCTAGTCGGCGAGCTGGAACGCAGAAAAGCAAAGTATTGTAGTCCATGCCGATGTGTAACTTATTGCTCTCCTTTGGCACGCATGGCACAAGGCTAATTGTGACGGACACTCTGCAATAAAGGCCAAGTTTGAAGTCAATCAGCAGAATATGTTTGAATCGGGTCGAGATCGAGATTGAGAATAGTCTCCCATCATAGAATACTCTCCTCTCGCCAGGCCTCTTTGTTACAGCGTTTAAGTTCATACTTACTCAGTACCTTGTACTTACAACATATGATGTAGGAATAGCTCTTTTTTTGGACCTTTCCTTCGGAAAATCGGCGTAGCGCCTTGATCCTCCGGAATGGTCTGTCACGCTAAGAAAGAGGCACTAGAGATGAGATAGCAGACTACGTCAGTTTGGTATGCAAAAGAATCTCTAGTAATCAGGTACAAACTACACTGCTGTTTGTACCCAGCCTCAAGAACCGAAGCTACTTCGGTAATGTCAGCCGGGTGGGTGGGATGGCAAAAAACAAGAGAGGATTGCTCAGAGCTCCGATGAACAATGGGTGCTCTGTCAGCCTCTTCGGCTTCCGTCCAACGTCTGATCCTAACTACGAGAGCGATGCGCGGGAGCCGAGGGGAAGGAAAGACGGGAAAGACCTGCTGGTGCGGGTCAAGTCTCCCGATGAAAGTCGAGTACCGAGTGACAGGCAATGTTGAAGTTGAGGTTGAATTTCGAAATTCATCACATTCTCGAGGATAAATAAGTAAGTAAGTACTTACATACCTCTTCCTTCATACGCCTTGCCGTCCGTACGCAGAGAACAACTAAACGTGTCATGTCGCCGTTTGCTTTAGACTACCGCGGCATCTGCCAACAACAAATTAGCGGCAGCGGCTAAAATGCGCTCACAGGTAGGCAAGAGGCAAGAGAGGCGGAAGATAAGATGATGCCGCCAACAAAGAGGGAAAAAGTCAATACTGTGATAAGCGAATGACTACATTAATTGGTTAAGAAAGGATCAGGTTGTAGGAGATTAAGTTTTATTCTATAGAAGTCATAAGTACAGTTGTTGTTGTTTTGTTCAATACTATACATTAGTTTCCCAATCTCTACTGACACCCATTTCTTCAACATAAAGTTGATTACTGACCCAGATTTCATCGAGCAGATTTAGATTCGGTTCAAATTCTCCTCCTTCATCATACCCCGTTTTAATCAACTTCCACATGGCATGAGAATTGTTAAACAACTCTAACGTTCCATACCCATACTGTGACTGATCCCTCACTGCCACCCATTCTTCTGCAGTATCGTTATAGTATGGCTCACAAACTGCTTTACCTCCATTACCCTGAATGATGTGGATAGGTCCACGAGGATTACGTTTCGAGTATGCCATCGGACAAGTACGCATGTAGGCGTGGATATGCCCAGCAATCACAAAATTGACAGTATACTTGACAAACAACGGCTCAAGAGTAGCTTGTGCTTCTGTGACGAAGATTTCATGACGATGAGTTTTGAAGGTTGTGTAGAGCGGACAGTGAAGTGTAACAATCAGCCAGGGAGTGATAGATCGATCGACTGATTTCAATTCAGAGAGGAGCCATTCATATTGAAAAGATCCTTCACGAAAGGAAGAGAAGGAACTCAAAACGATATGTTTCGAAGGTCCAAAAGTGAAAGAATAGTATGCATTGCCATATTCATATGGGATGAAGTCTCTCGGCTGGCCATCTTTTGTAAATCCCTTCAAGCTTGCAAGTTCTCTAATGGGTGGACGGATTCGAGGCATCTGAAATCGATGTTCATACGCTAGAGCAATCTCTACTGATTCATTTATGTCATAAACCCAACCACTTTTGTACGTGTCTAAATCATGATTCCCGAGTGCTATCTGTATAGGAATGGAACTGAAGAAGTCACGTCTGCTCATCATATCCATCCTAGAAATGCCATGGCATTGTGGATTACGAAATAGGGTTAGCATAGGCGTAAGCGTAGAGCTATTCCTTCAATAACGAGATGATACAAACTCACCATTTGTCCCAATTTTCGTGATCTTTACTCGGATAGGCAAGATCTCCAGCAAAAAGGATCGCATCGACGCTCTCACTATGACGATCAAGATGACGTATTGTCTTTTTTGAATGCTCCTTCGCCGCCAAGTCACCTAGTACTGCAAATGTAACTGCACGTCCACTAGAATGCCAATTTCCCGGAGCAGGTGGCGTGTTGAATGATGAGATGTCACTGCGAGCAATAACACTTTCATCAATATCTATCTCGAGTGTTGTTCTCTCTTCACGAAGATATTTCTGAGAAGTCTGAGAAGACAGGTCGTCCTTCTTGAGTAGTAAACATTCGTAGCTGTATTCCTGATCAGGCCGTAAGTCGTTGATTTCAATGTGATAATACAGATCTGAGTAGTAACGTTTGATACCTCTTCTTGGGGACATTGCATCGTAGCTCTTCGTACTGTTACCATTGCCGATGACCAGCAAATCATCATCTTCTCCTTCTCCGATGAGGCTGAGGCGGACTGCTCCGATAGACTTCTTTCCGGGCCCCTTTTTGCTGACACAATCAGATGAAATCGAGAAGGATACAGTCATGGAGGAGTGGGTTGAGTTCTGAAGGCGGCCAACGCTCAAGTGGATGTGGTGCGGCTGACATACTGCTTGAGAGTCGGCGGTGCGGACATGAGAGTGGCCAGAGGCAGATTGCTGCTTTGATGACTCCGCCGTTATACCAGTGTCACGAAGAAGAAGGAGGAGAAGAGCGGCCGATCGACGAGCATTCATTGCGTGCGTGTTTGGAGTTGGCTGCTGTGTGCCATGGAAGTATTGTATGATGTTATCACTACAAACATTTTTATCGTTTATCAACTGTAGATTCAGAAGGAGATTCAGGAACTTTATAAGGTGAGACAGTGGAAAGAACGATAGGAATCAGGGGATAGTTTTCAAACAGTAGGTACACAGAGGGTTTAGTATGACCTATTTTATGAGAAAACATGATTTTTTGGCACGAGAAACCTCACTTTTGTACGAGAAGGACGTAGGAATTCAAAGTCTACGAGATTTCTTATTTTACAGAAAATGTAAAAACTGTGCCAGAAACAAGACCACAAAAAACGCCCGATGAACCATCACTGAGCTCATAAAAAGTTGAGGAGCATCCCGTGAAAGTGATTTTCATATCCTACTGTTGATATCGATCCATCGTTATCATCATCGGTGAGTTTTTTGCATTCTTGTTCGATATGGTGTCTCTGGCTGCCGTTAATTAAAAACTAATCGCTTCTATCCTTCTTCTTGGCGTAGGAATGTTGTAGGTTGTAGCTGCTGCCGTCGATTTCTGGCGATGGAAAACAGCTCCACCGACCAGAGCTTAATTTTCATACATTCTACTGTTGATATCGATCCATCATCTTCATCGGTGAGTGTGGCTGCAATTGTGCTTGTTCGATATTGCTGTCTCCGGCTGCCGTTCATTGAAAACTAATCGCTTTTATCCTTTTTATTGGCGTAGGAATGTTGTTGTTGCTGCAGTCGATTTCTGGCGATGGGTAACAGCTCCACCGACCAGAGCTTGATTTTCATACATTCTACTGTTGATATGGATCCATCATCTTCATTGGTGAGTTTGGCTGCATTTGTGGTTATTATTAGTGCCTTTGACAGCCTATTCCTGACTAATTCGTGACCTTTTTCTGTTTATGTGTAGTTGAGATATCTGGCGATGAAAATAGGACCCCAACAACGGAGCTGAAAGAATTGGAACAGAGATGCCCATGAAATGCGATTTTCAAACATATCTAATCTCGGTCAGTTCGTGTTCCAGTGAGTTGTCTGTGATTTTCCCCCTGCTTCTTCTTTTGCACATCAAACTAACTTCTATTATTGTTGCCGCCGCCATTATTGTTTATTATCATCTATTTTAGAGGATCGTTGAGATCTGCCATCGATGAAGCAAGCGCTGCAACCTGAGATCTGCCATCTACGAATCAAGAGCAGCGCGCTGAGATCTGTCATCTATTATCTACGAAGTGTCTACGAAGCAAGCACTGCGCGCTAAGATCTGTCATCTATTATCTTCGACGCAAGCACTGCAAGCTGAGATCTGCCATCTGTTATCTACGAAGCAAGCACTGCGCGCTGAGATCTGTCGTCTATTAACTACAAAGCAAGAGCAGCGCGCTGAGATCTGTCATCTATTATCTACGAAGCAAGCACTGCGCGCTGAGATCTGTCATCTATTATCTACGAAACAAGAGCAGCGCGCTGAGATCTGTCACTGTCATCTACTATCTACGAAGTATCGACGAAGCAAGAGCAGCGTGCTGAGATCTGTCATCTATTATCTACGAAGTATCAACGAAGCAAGATAGAGCAGCGCGCTGAGATCTGTCATCTATTATCTACGAAGCAAGAGCAGCGCGCTGGTATCTCTCATCTATTATCTACAAAGCAAGAGCAGCGCGCTGAGTTTTGCCATCATCTACGAGGCGAGAGCAGCGAGCTGAGATCATGAGTTGGAGTTGAGTTCGCTTGGGGCAGAGAGCAAAAAAATTCTCTAAGTTGAAATCGGCAACGGGGTTGCATCAAGTTTTGGATTTTTTGCTATGGGTGAGTGACCGTTTTTTGTTTGGTTTCTCGAGAAGTTGGTTTTTGGACTCGTCGAATTGTCCGTTTATGTTTTTTGGTTCAGCGATTTTGTCCGTTTGTTTGGGGTGCAAGGTATCTTACTTTCGTGTAGATAAAATAAAAAGCAAGCGTTAGATCTGTACTAAATGTAATCTGTACTAAAAAAAAGGCAGCCTTAGATGCTAGAAATACGACACTAAATGAATTCGCATCTGTGTGGAATGATTCTGCTAAGATGGAAATGGCCGTGATGTCATAATTGTTGTGTGGCGGAGCGCAGTAAACAATGTTGTTGTTTTGGACGGAAGTGATGAGTCATGCTTGTCGTGCGGCGGTTCGCAGGAGATTCGGGCAGGTAAGTATGATCATGCCCGAAAGATTGCAACTACTATCAGATATTTAGAGCAATATATTGCAATTCAGTTGCATCAAACGCAAGCTCTTCACAATTGGCCAAAACTGACCGACATGTAGGTACTTTTCAGATGTTCACACACTCTTCGTCAAATTCTTCCGGCATCGCATCCCATGCATATATGAAGAAGTCAAGTTCATCACAAAGGTGGGTATATGCTTCAACCCTCAGTGCACTATTCTAGTCGGCGAGCTGGAACGCAGAAAAGCAAAGTATTGTAGTCCATGCCGATGTGTAACTTATTGCTCTCCTTTGGCACGCATGGCACAAGGCTAATTGTGACGGACACTCTGCAATAAAGGCCAAGTTTGAAGTCAATCAGCAGAATATGTTTGAATCGGGTCGAGATCGAGATTGAGAATAGTCTCCCATCATAGAATACTCTCCTCTTGCCAGGCCTCTTTGTTACAGCGGGTAAGTTCATACTTACATCAGTACCTTGTACTTACAACATATGATGTAGGAATAGCTCTTTTTTTGGACCTTTCCTTCGGAAAATCGGCGTAGCGCCTTGATCCTCCGGAATGGTCTGTCACGCTAAGAAAGAGGCACTAGAGATGAGATAGCAGACTACGTCAGTTTGGTATGCAAAAGAATCTCTAGTAATCAGGTACAAACTACACTGCTGTTTGTACCCAGCCTCAAGAACCGAAGCTACTTCGGTAATGTCAGCCGGGTGGGTGGGATGGCAAAAAACAAGAGAGGATTGCTCAGAGCTCCGATGAACAATGGGTGCTCTGTCAGCCTCTTCGGCTTCCGTCCAACGTCTGATCCTAACTACGAGAGCGATGCGCGGGAGCCGAGGGGAAGGAAAGACGGGAAAGACCTGCTGGTGCGGGTCAAGTCTCCCGATGAAAGTCGAGTACCGAGTGACAGGCAATGTTGAAGTTGAGGTTGAATTTCGAAATTCATCACATTCTCGAGGATAAATAAGTAAGTAAGTACTTATGTACATACCTCTTCCTTCATACGCCTTGCCGTCCGTACGCAGAGAACAACTAAACGTGTCATGTCGCCGTTTGCTTTAGACTACCGCGGCATCTGCCAACAACAAATTAGCGGCAGCGGCTAAAATGCGCTCACAGGTAGGCAAGAGGCAAGAGAGGCGGAAGATAAGATGATGCCGCCAACAAAGAGGGAAAAAGTCAATACTGTGATAAGCGAATGACTACATTAATTGGTTAAGAAAGGATCAGGTTGTAGGAGATTAAGTTTTATTCTATAGAAGTCATAAGTACAGTTGTTGTTGTTTTGTTCAATACTATACATTAGTTTCCCAATCTCTACTGACACCCATTTCTTCAACATAAAGTTGATTACTGACCCAGATTTCATCGAGCAGATTTAGATTCGGTTCAAATTCTCCTCCTTCATCATACCCCGTTTTAATCAACTTCCACATGGCATGAGAATTGTTAAACAACTCTAACGTTCCATACCCATACTGTGACTGATCCCTCACTGCCACCCATTCTTCTGCAGTATCGTTATAGTATGGCTCACAAACTGCTTTACCTCCATTACCCTGAATGATGTGGATAGGTCCACGAGGATTACGTTTCGAGTATGCCATCGGACAAGTACGCATGTAGGCGTGGATATGCCCAGCAATCACAAAATTGACAGTATACTTGACAAACAACGGCTCAAGAGTAGCTTGTGCTTCTGTGACGAAGATTTCATGACGATGAGTTTTGAAGGTTGTGTAGAGCGGACAGTGAAGTGTAACAATCAGCCAGGGAGTGATAGATCGATCGACTGATTTCAATTCAGAGAGGAGCCATTCATATTGAAAAGATCCTTCACGAAAGGAAGAGAAGGAACTCAAAACGATATGTTTCGAAGGTCCAAAAGTGAAAGAATAGTATGCATTGCCATATTCATATGGGATGAAGTCTCTCGGCTGGCCATCTTTTGTAAATCCCTTCAAGCTTGCAAGTTCTCTAATGGGTGGACGGATTCGAGGCATCTGAAATCGATGTTCATACGCTAGAGCAATCTCTACTGATACATTTATGTCATAAACCCAACCACTTTTGTACGTGTCTAAATCATGATTCCCGAGTGCTATCTGTATAGGAATGGAACTGAAGAAGTCACGTCTGCTCATCATATCCATCCTAGAAATGCCATGGCATTGTGGATTACGAAATAGGGTTAGCATAGGCGTAAGCGTAGAGCTATTCCTTCAATAACGAGATGATACAAACTCACCATTTGTCCCAATTTTCGTGATCTTTACTCGGATAGGCAAGATCTCCAGCAAAAAGGATCGCATCGACGCTCTCACTATGACGATCAAGATGACGTATTGTCTTTTTTGAATGCTCCTTCGCCGCCAAGTCACCTAGTACTGCAAATGTAACTGCACGTCCACTAGAATGCCAATTTCCCGGAGCAGGTGGCGTGTTGAATGATGAGATGTCACTGCGAGCAATAACACTTTCATCAATATCTATCTCGAGTGTTGTTCTCTCTTCACGAAGATATTTCTGAGAAGTCTGAGAAGACAGGTCGTCCTTCTTGAGTAGTAAACATTCGTAGCTGTATTCCTGATCAGGCCGTAAGTCGTTGATTTCAATGTGATAATACAGATCTGAGTAGTAACGTTTGATACCTCTTCTTGGGGACATTGCATCGTAGCTCTTCGTACTGTTACCATTGCCGATGACCAGCAAATCATCATCTTCTCCTTCTCCGATGAGGCTGAGGCGGACTGCTCCGATAGACTTCTTTCCGGGCCCCTTTTTGCTGACACAATCAGATGAAATCGAGAAGGATACAGTCATGGAGGAGTGGGTTGAGTTCTGAAGGCGGCCAACGCTCAAGTGGATGTGGTGCGGCTGACATACTGCTTGAGAGTCGGCGGTGCGGACATGAGAGTGGCCAGAGGCAGATTGCTGCTTTGATGACTCCGCCGTTATACCAGTGTCACGAAGAAGAAGGAGGAGAAGAGCGGCCGATCGACGAGCATTCATTGCGTGCGTGTTTGGAGTTGGCTGCTGTGTGCCATGGAAGTATTGTATGATGTTATCACTACAAACATTTTTATCGTTTATCAACTGTAGATTCAGAAGGAGATTCAGGAACTTTATAAGGTGAGACAGTGGAAAGAACGATAGGAATCAGGGGATAGTTTTCAAACAGTAGGTACACAGAGGGTTTAGTATGACCTATTTTATGAGAAAACATGATTTTTTGGCACGAGAAACCTCACTTTTGTACGAGAAGGACGTAGGAATTCAAAGTCTACGAGATTTCTTATTTTACAGAAAATGTAAAAACTGTGCCAGAAACAAGACCACAAAAAACGCCCGATGAACCATCACTGAGCTCATAAAAAGTTGAGGAGCATCCCGTGAAAGTGATTTTCATATCCTACTGTTGATATCGATCCATCGTTATCATCATCGGTGAGTTTTTTGCATTCTTGTTCGATATGGTGTCTCTGGCTGCCGTTAATTAAAAACTAATCGCTTCTATCCTTCTTCTTGGCGTAGGAATGTTGTAGGTTGTAGCTGCTGCCGTCGATTTCTGGCGATGGAAAACAGCTCCACCGACCAGAGCTTAATTTTCATACATTCTACTGTTGATATCGATCCATCATCTTCATCGGTGAGTGTGGCTGCAATTGTGCTTGTTCGATATTGCTGTCTCCGGCTGCCGTTCATTGAAAACTAATCGCTTTTATCCTTTTTATTGGCGTAGGAATGTTGTTGCTGCTGCAGTCGATTTCTGGCGATGGGTAACAGCTCCACCGAGCAGAGCTTGATTTTCATACATTCTACTGTTGATATGGATCCATCATCTTCATTGGTGAGTTTGGCTGCATTTGTGGTTATTATTAGTGCCTTTGACAGCCTATTCCTGACTAATTCGTGACCTTTTTCTGTTTATGTGTAGTTGAGATATCTGGCGATGAAAATAGGACCCCAACAACGGAGCTGAAAGAATTGGAACAGAGATGCCCATGAAATGCGATTTTCAAACATATCTAATCTCGGTCAGTTCGTGTTCCAGTGAGTTGTCTGTGATTTTCCCCCTGCTTCTTCTTTTGCACATCAAACTAACTTCTATTATTGTTGCCGCCGCCATTATTGTTTATTATCATCTATTTTAGAGGATCGTTGAGATCTGCCATCGATGAAGCAAGCGCTGCAACCTGAGATCTGCCATCTACGAATCAAGAGCAGCGCGCTGAGATCTGTCATCTATTATCTACGAAGTGTCTACGAAGCAAGCACTGCGCGCTAAGATCTGTCATCTATTATCTTCGACGCAAGCACTGCAAGCTGAGATCTGCCATCTGTTATCTACGAAGCAAGCACTGCGCGCTGAGATCTGTCGTCTATTAACTACAAAGCAAGAGCAGCGCGCTGAGATCTGTCATCTATTATCTACGAAGCAAGCACTGCGCGCTGAGATCTGTCATCTATTATCTACGAAACAAGAGCAGCGCGCTGAGATCTGTCACTGTCATCTATTATCTACGAAGTATCGACGAAGCAAGAGCAGCGTGCTGAGATCTGTCATCTATTATCTACGAAGTATCAACGAAGCAAGATAGAGCAGCGCGCTGAGATCTGTCATCTATTATCTACGAAGCAAGAGCAGCGCGCTGGTATCTCTCATCTATTATCTACAAAGCAAGAGCAGCGCGCTGAGTTTTGCCATCATCTACGAGGCGAGAGCAGCGAGCTGAGATCATGAGTTGGAGTTGAGTTCGCTTGGGGCAGAGAGCAAAAAAATTCTCTAAGTTGAAATCGGCAACGGGGTTGCATCAAGTTTTGGATTTTTTGCTATGGGTGAGTGACCGTTTTTTGTTTGGTTTCTCGAGAAGTTGGTTTTTGGACTCGTCGAATTGTCCGTTTATGTTTTTTGGTTCAGCGATTTTGTCCGTTTGTTTGGGGTGCAAGGTATCTTACTTTCGTGTAGATAAAATAAAAAGCAAGCGTTAGATCTGTACTAAATGTAATCTGTACTAAAAAAAAGGCAGCCTTAGATGCTAGAAATACGACACTAAATGAATTCGCATCTGTGTGGAATGATTCTGCTAAGATGGAAATGGCCGTGATGTCATAATTGTTGTGTGGCGGAGCGCAGTAAACAATGTTGTTGTTTTGGACGGAAGTGATGAGTCATGCTTGTCGTGCGGCGGTTCGCAGGAGATTCGGGCAGGTAAGTATGATCATGCCCGAAAGATTGCAACTACTATCAGATATTTAGAGCAATATATCGCAATTCAGTTGCATCAAACGCAAGCTCTTCACAATTGGCCAAAACTGACCGACATGTAGGTACTTTTCAGATGTTCACACACTCTTCGTCAAATTCTTCCGGCATCGCATCCCATGCATATATGAAGAAGTCAAGTTCATCACAAAGGTGGGTATATGCTTCAACCCTCAGTGCACTATTCTAGTCGGCGAGCTGGAACGCAGAAAAGCAAAGTATTGTAGTCCATGCCGATGTGTAACTTATTGCTCTCCTTTGGCACGCATGGCACAAGGCTAATTGTGACGGACACTCTGCAATAAAGGCCAAGTTTGAAGTCAATCAGCAGAATATGTTTGAATCGGGTCGAGATCGAGATTGAGAATAGTCTCCCATCATAGAATACTCTCCTCTTGCCAGGCCTCTTTGTTACAGCGGGTAAGTTCATACTTACATCAGTACCTTGTACTTACAACATATGATGTAGGAATAGCTCTTTTTTTGGACCTTTCCTTCGGAAAATCGGCGTAGCGCCTTGATCCTCCGGAATGGTCTGTCACGCTAAGAAAGAGGCACTAGAGATGAGATAGCAGACTACGTCAGTTTGGTATGCAAAAGAATCTCTAGTAATCAGGTACAAACTACACTGCTGTTTGTACCCAGCCTCAAGAACCGAAGCTACTTCGGTAATGTCAGCCGGGTGGGTGGGATGGCAAAAAACAAGAGAGGATTGCTCAGAGCTCCGATGAACAATGGGTGCTCTGTCAGCCTCTTCGGCTTCCGTCCAACGTCTGATCCTAACTACGAGAACGATGCGCGGGAGCCGAGGGGAAGGAAAGACGGGAAAGACCTGCTGGTGCGGGTCAAGTCTCCCGATGAAAGTCGAGTACCGAGTGACAGGCAATGTTGAAGTTGAGGTTGAATTTCGAAATTCATCACATTCTCGAGGATAAATAAGTAAGTAAGTACTTACATACCTCTTCCTTCATACGCCTTGCCGTCCGTACGCAGAGAACAACTAAACGTGTCATGTCGCCGTTTGCTTTAGACTACCGCGGCATCTGCCAACAACAAATTAGCGGCAGCGGCTAAAATGCGCTCACAGGTAGGCAAGAGGCAAGAGAGGCGGAAGATAAGATGATGCCGCCAACAAAGAGGGAAAAAGTCAATACTGTGATAAGCGAATGACTACATTAATTGGTTAAGAAAGGATCAGGTTGTAGGAGATTAAGTTTTATTCTATAGAAGTCATAAGTACAGTTGTTGTTGTTTTGTTCAATACTATACATTAGTTTCCCAATCTCTACTGACACCCATTTCTTCAACATAAAGTTGATTACTGACCCAGATTTCATCGAGCAGATTTAGATTCGGTTCAAATTCTCCTCCTTCATCATACCCCGTTTTAATCAACTTCCACATGGCATGAGAATTGTTAAACAACTCTAACGTTCCATACCCATACTGTGACTGATCCCTCACTGCCACCCATTCTTCTGCAGTATCGTTATAGTATGGCTCACAAACTGCTTTACCTCCATTACCCTGAATGATGTGGATAGGTCCACGAGGATTACGTTTCGAGTATGCCATCGGACAAGTACGCATGTAGGCGTGGATATGCCCAGCAATCACAAAATTGACAGTATACTTGACAAACAACGGCTCAAGAGTAGCTTGTGCTTCTGTGACGAAGATTTCATGACGATGAGTTTTGAAGGTTGTGTAGAGCGGACAGTGAAGTGTAACAATCAGCCAGGGAGTGATAGATCGATCGACTGATTTCAATTCAGAGAGGAGCCATTCATATTGAAAAGATCCTTCACGAAAGGAAGAGAAGGAACTCAAAACGATATGTTTCGAAGGTCCAAAAGTGAAAGAATAGTATGCATTGCCATATTCATATGGGATGAAGTCTCTCGGCTGGCCATCTTTTGTAAATCCCTTCAAGCTTGCAAGTTCTCTAATGGGTGGACGGATTCGAGGCATCTGAAATCGATGTTCATACGCTAGAGCAATCTCTACTGATTCATTTATGTCATAAACCCAACCACTTTTGTACGTGTCTAAATCATGATTCCCGAGTGCTATCTGTATAGGAATGGAACTGAAGAAGTCACGTCTGCTCATCATATCCATCCTAGAAATGCCATGGCATTGTGGATTACGAAATAGGGTTAGCATAGGCGTAAGCGTAGAGCTATTCCTTCAATAACGAGATGATACAAACTCACCATTTGTCCCAATTTTCGTGATCTTTACTCGGATAGGCAAGATCTCCAGCAAAAAGGATCGCATCGACGCTCTCACTATGACGATCAAGATGACGTATTGTCTTTTTTGAATGCTCCTTCGCCGCCAAGTCACCTAGTACTGCAAATGTAACTGCACGTCCACTAGAATGCCAATTTCCCGGAGCAGGTGGCGTGTTGAATGATGAGATGTCACTGCGAGCAATAACACTTTCATCAATATCTATCTCGAGTGTTGTTCTCTCTTCACGAAGATATTTCTGAGAAGTCTGAGAAGACAGGTCGTCCTTCTTGAGTAGTAAACATTCGTAGCTGTATTCCTGATCAGGCCGTAAGTCGTTGATTTCAATGTGATAATACAGATCTGAGTAGTAACGTTTGATACCTCTTCTTGGGGACATTGCATCGTAGCTCTTCGTACTGTTACCATTGCCGATGACCAGCAAATCATCATCTTCTCCTTCTCCGATGAGGCTGAGGCGGACTGCTCCGATAGACTTCTTTCCGGGCCCCTTTTTGCTGACACAATCAGATGAAATCGAGAAGGATACAGTCATGGAGGAGTGGGTTGAGTTCTGAAGGCGGCCAACGCTCAAGTGGATGTGGTGCGGCTGACATACTGCTTGAGAGTCGGCGGTGCGGACATGAGAGTGGCCAGAGGCAGATTGCTGCTTTGATGACTCCGCCGTTATACCAGTGTCACGAAGAAGAAGGAGGAGAAGAGCGGCCGATCGACGAGCATTCATTGCGTGCGTGTTTGGAGTTGGCTGCTGTGTGCCATGGAAGTATTGTATGATGTTATCACTACAAACATTTTTATCGTTTATCAACTGTAGATTCAGAAGGAGATTCAGGAACTTTATAAGGTGAGACAGTGGAAAGAACGATAGGAATCAGGGGATAGTTTTCAAACAGTAGGTACACAGAGGGTTTAGTATGACCTATTTTATGAGAAAACATGATTTTTTGGCACGAGAAACCTCACTTTTGTACGAGAAGGACGTAGGAATTCAAAGTCTACGAGATTTCTTATTTTACAGAAAATGTAAAAACTGTGCCAGAAACAAGACCACAAAAAACGCCCGATGAACCATCACTGAGCTCATAAAAAGTTGAGGAGCATCCCGTGAAAGTGATTTTCATATCCTACTGTTGATATCGATCCATCGTTATCATCATCGGTGAGTTTTTTGCATTCTTGTTCGATATGGTGTCTCTGGCTGCCGTTAATTAAAAACTAATCGCTTCTATCCTTCTTCTTGGCGTAGGAATGTTGTAGGTTGTAGCTGCTGCCGTCGATTTCTGGCGATGGAAAACAGCTCCACCGACCAGAGCTTAATTTTCATACATTCTACTGTTGATATCGATCCATCATCTTCATCGGTGAGTGTGGCTGCAATTGTGCTTGTTCGATATTGCTGTCTCCGGCTGCCGTTCATTGAAAACTAATCGCTTTTATCCTTTTTATTGGCGTAGGAATGTTGTTGCTGCTGCAGTCGATTTCTGGCGATGGGTAACAGCTCCACCGACCAGAGCTTGATTTTCATACATTCTACTGTTGATATGGATCCATCATCTTCATTGGTGAGTTTGGCTGCATTTGTGGTTATTATTAGTGCCTTTGACAGCCTATTCCTGACTAATTCGTGACCTTTTTCTGTTTATGTGTAGTTGAGATATCTGGCGATGAAAATAGGACCCCAACAACGGAGCTGAAAGAATTGGAACAGAGATGCCCATGAAATGCGATTTTCAAACATATCTAATCTCGGTCAGTTCGTGTTCCAGTGAGTTGTCTGTGATTTTCCCCCTGCTTCTTCTTTTGCACATCAAACTAACTTCTATTATTGTTGCCGCCGCCATTATTGTTTATTATCATCTATTTTAGAGGATCGTTGAGATCTGCCATCGATGAAGCAAGCGCTGCAACCTGAGATCTGCCATCTACGAATCAAGAGCAGCGCGCTGAGATCTGTCATCTATTATCTACGAAGTGTCTACGAAGCAAGCACTGCGCGCTAAGATCTGTCATCTATTATCTTCGACGCAAGCACTGCAAGCTGAGATCTGCCATCTGTTATCTACGAAGCAAGCACTGCGCGCTGAGATCTGTCGTCTATTAACTACAAAGCAAGAGCAGCGCGCTGAGATCTGTCATCTATTATCTACGAAGCAAGCACTGCGCGCTGAGATCTGTCATCTATTATCTACGAAACAAGAGCAGCGCGCTGAGATCTGTCACTGTCATCTATTATCTACGAAGTATCGACGAAGCAAGAGCAGCGTGCTGAGATCTGTCATCTATTATCTACGAAGTATCAACGAAGCAAGATAGAGCAGCGCGCTGAGATCTGTCATCTATTATCTACGAAGCAAGAGCAGCGCGCTGGTATCTCTCATCTATTATCTACAAAGCAAGAGCAGCGCGCTGAGTTTTGCCATCATCTACGAGGCGAGAGCAGCGAGCTGAGATCATGAGTTGGAGTTGAGTTCGCTTGGGGCAGAGAGCAAAAAAATTCTCTAAGTTGAAATCGGCAACGGGGTTGCATCAAGTTTTGGATTTTTTGCTATGGGTGAGTGACCGTTTTTTGTTTGGTTTCTCGAGAAGTTGGTTTTTGGACTCGTCGAATTGTCCGTTTATGTTTTTTGGTTCAGCGATTTTGTCCGTTTGTTTGGGGTGCAAGGTATCTTACTTTCGTGTAGATAAAATAAAAAGCAAGCGTTAGATCTGTACTAAATGTAATCTGTACTAAAAAAAAGGCAGCCTTAGATGCTAGAAATACGACACTAAATGAATTCGCATCTGTGTGGAATGATTCTGCTAAGATGGAAATGGCCGTGATGTCATAATTGTTGTGTGGCGGAGCGCAGTAAACAATGTTGTTGTTTTGGACGGAAGTGATGAGTCATGCTTGTCGTGCGGCGGTTCGCAGGAGATTCGGGCAGGTAAGTATGATCATGCCCGAAAGATTGCAACTACTATCAGATATTTAGAGCAATATATCGCAATTCAGTTGCATCAAACGCAAGCTCTTCACAATTGGCCAAAACTGACCGACATGTAGGTACTTTTCAGATGTTCACACACTCTTCGTCAAATTCTTCCGGCATCGCATCCCATGCATATATGAAGAAGTCAAGTTCATCACAAAGGTGGGTATATGCTTCAACCCTCAGTGCACTATTCTAGTCGGCGAGCTGGAACGCAGAAAAGCAAAGTATTGTAGTCCATGCCGATGTGTAACTTATTGCTCTCCTTTGGCACGCATGGCACAAGGCTAATTGTGACGGACACTCTGCAATAAAGGCCAAGTTTGAAGTCAATCAGCAGAATATGTTTGAATCGGGTCGAGATCGAGATTGAGAATAGTCTCCCATCATAGAATACTCTCCTCTTGCCAGGCCTCTTTGTTACAGCGGGTAAGTTCATACTTACATCAGTACCTTGTACTTACAACATATGATGTAGGAATAGCTCTTTTTTTGGACCTTTCCTTCGGAAAATCGGCGTAGCGCCTTGATCCTCCGGAATGGTCTGTCACGCTAAGAAAGAGGCACTAGAGATGAGATAGCAGACTACGTCAGTTTGGTATGCAAAAGAATCTCTAGTAATCAGGTACAAACTACACTGCTGTTTGTACCCAGCCTCAAGAACCGAAGCTACTTCGGTAATGTCAGCCGGGTGGGTGGGATGGCAAAAAACAAGAGAGGATTGCTCAGAGCTCCGATGAACAATGGGTGCTCTGTCAGCCTCTTCGGCTTCCGTCCCACGTCTGATCCTAACTACATACGAGAGCGATGCGCGGGAGCCGAGGGGAAGGAAAGACGGGAAAGACCTGCTGGTGCGGGTCAAGTCTCCCGATGAAAGTCGAGTACCGAGTGACAGGCAATGTTGAAGTTGAGGTTGAATTTCGAAATTCATCACATTCTCGAGGATAAATAAGTAAGTAAGTACTTACATACCTCTTCCTTCATACGCCTTGCCGTCCGTACGCAGAGAACAACTAAACGTGTCATGTCGCCGTTTGCTTTAGACTACCGCGGCATCTGCCAACAACAAATTAGCGGCAGCGGCTAAAATGCGCTCACAGGTAGGCAAGAGGCAAGAGAGGCGGAAGATAAGATGATGCCGCCAACAAAGAGGGAAAAAGTCAATACTGTGATAAGCGAATGACTACATTAATTGGTTAAGAAAGGATCAGGTTGTAGGAGATTAAGTTTTATTCTATAGAAGTCATAAGTACAGTTGTTGTTGTTTTGTTCAATACTATACATTAGTTTCCCAATCTCTACTGACACCCATTTCTTCAACATAAAGTTGATTACTGACCCAGATTTCATCGAGCAGATTTAGATTCGGTTCAAATTCTCCTCCTTCATCATACCCCGTTTTAATCAACTTCCACATGGCATGAGAATTGTTAAACAACTCTAACGTTCCATACCCATACTGTGACTGATCCCTCACTGCCACCCATTCTTCTGCAGTATCGTTATAGTATGGCTCACAAACTGCTTTACCTCCATTACCCTGAATGATGTGGATAGGTCCACGAGGATTACGTTTCGAGTATGCCATCGGACAAGTACGCATGTAGGCGTGGATATGCCCAGCAATCACAAAATTGACAGTATACTTGACAAACAACGGCTCAAGAGTAGCTTGTGCTTCTGTGACGAAGATTTCATGACGATGAGTTTTGAAGGTTGTGTAGAGCGGACAGTGAAGTGTAACAATCAGCCAGGGAGTGATAGATCGATCGACTGATTTCAATTCAGAGAGGAGCCATTCATATTGAAAAGATCCTTCACGAAAGGAAGAGAAGGAACTCAAAACGATATGTTTCGAAGGTCCAAAAGTGAAAGAATAGTATGCATTGCCATATTCATATGGGATGAAGTCTCTCGGCTGGCCATCTTTTGTAAATCCCTTCAAGCTTGCAAGTTCTCTAATGGGTGGACGGATTCGAGGCATCTGAAATCGATGTTCATACGCTAGAGCAATCTCTACTGATTCATTTATGTCATAAACCCAACCACTTTTGTACGTGTCTAAATCATGATTCCCGAGTGCTATCTGTATAGGAATGGAACTGAAGAAGTCACGTCTGCTCATCATATCCATCCTAGAAATGCCATGGCATTGTGGATTACGAAATAGGGTTAGCATAGGCGTAAGCGTAGAGCTATTCCTTCAATAACGAGATGATACAAACTCACCATTTGTCCCAATTTTCGTGATCTTTACTCGGATAGGCAAGATCTCCAGCAAAAAGGATCGCATCGACGCTCTCACTATGACGATCAAGATGACGTATTGTCTTTTTTGAATGCTCCTTCGCCGCAAAGTCACCTAGTACTGCAAATGTAACTGCACGTCCACTAGAATGCCACTGAATGCTTTCGCTTTTACGAGATACGAGATTGATTTTAGCGACCACCGTTAGAGAAAGGGATTGCCGTAGAGTGCCGTGAAAACCGTGATGACCTGCATGGAACTCCTTGGAATTCCGTCGTCTGCACGGGAATAGAGTACCCGCTGGGTGGTGCTCGCCTTATGTCCGACCGACGCACGACCGCCACGCCACCTTCGCGGCTTCTTCTGTCTTTTGTCTTTCTTGTGTCGTTTGTCTTTCTTTTATGTTGGCCGTTTGCGTTTGAGTGGAGGGAGAGAAAGGCAGACGGGTGCATCCGTGATGGACGGAGCAAGACGGGCGGCTTTTTGTGCGAGAAAGTACCGATTCTTTTAGCCTCTTTTTTAGGGCCTTTTAGAGCGGCGTAGAAGCACCCAAGAAACCTGGCGTATTTGTGAATGTGTGCGAGTGAGATCATTGAGGTTGGATTGGATTGGAGTTGAGTTTTGGGGCAAAGAGCAAAAAATTCTCTAAGTTGGAAAAATTCTCTAAGTTGAAATTGCGGCAACGGAGATCAAGGATGGCATCAAGTTTTGGATTTTTTTGGTATCGGCGAGTGACCGTTTTTTGATTGGTTTTGCGTGAAGTTGATTTTTGGATTCGGCGAATTGTCCGTTTGTGAAGGATTTTGTTTTTTGGTTCAGCGATTTTGACCGTTTGTTTAGACTTCAAGGTAATGTGCTTTCTTGTAAATAAACTAAAAAGTAAGCTTTAGATCGTACTAAATGTATTCTGTACTAAAAAAAAAGGCAGCCAGGAATCAGTACGTAGAATTAGATGTCCGTTATATCTTTTCTAAAAGTAACCTGAGGAGTTTCATAGGGAGCCAAGATCCGCACTTGCTGCGGCCTTTCACCTATCCATTTTCCTCGATTCAGCGGAGCGTATCGCTCTAGTAGTTAGGCACTTTCTTGTTCACTTCCCATCTGGAGGGAGGAACTTGGTGAAGATCGAAGCTCGTCATCTTCCATCTATCTGCCGACGACATCATCCTCACCAAGTTCACATCCGAGATGTTGCAGAGCATTGCTCTCATTGCTTCATGATTTCATCATTAGACGACATCAAACAACCTTCGAGCAATTACTCTTCATCATCCTCTCATCGTCGCATCCACGAGAAAACATCCGACTACAGAGAGAGTTCGTTAGGGTCGTAGCCGGTTCAGTTTTATTTTTGGATGCGGCATCTTTTTTCATCCCACAATCAACTCACAAATCGGCAACCCATCACGACCATCTGTTGGCAGTTGGCAGTTGGGCCGCCAAGCTCTACACTCTACACAAAACGATACAAAAGTACCGTTATCGAAAAATGGTTGGGATATCTAAGGCATCGATTTTTGGTCTATTTTGGTGGAGGTGGCAAATATCGTCAACGACGAAACAAAAATATTCGATTCACAAGCCTCCCACGGCACTGCCTGCTTTATATTAATATATTAATACTGGTGACCGATATGGGTGGTCATACCTCCATGGTATCTGCCTCGGCATTGCTAATAGGCCATGTCTTGTGGGTGTAATATTTTCATCTTTTGTGAACAGATTCATGTGTGGATATGAAACCTTAATTGGTGACATTAACCTATGCAACTACGCATTATATTGCATTCTCCTGCCCAAGCAATCAATTTGGTCCAGTGTCATTGTGATAACGCAAGATCGAAGCCACCGTGCTCTTTATTATCCGCTCAGCCTGTAATCTCTAGAAGACAAGATATGTGCGTAGTGTTTGTGTAAAGGTTGCGACTATTATAATATTGTTATCATCAAAAGGATTATGAAATATAAGCAATGGTTTTTATTTCTAATCATTATGTAGATGTAGATTGTTGCATAAGTCAGCAGGAAGACACATCTTGCACTCCAGCTGTGTCAAATAGACTATCTTTTCTTCTACTTTGCTGACAAACCTCCACAGATAATATTGTTGCGACACCCTCAGTGCAGTACTTCCCTTTTCTCATTCGAACACCAAACTTCCATATTGATGTCTTTACCGGCATTTGATGTTGTTTGTTTGTCTGTGACCGTATAGTATCTCGTATTACGTCAGATTGGTTCCAGGTTGATGCTTTATCTAATGCAGAATGCCGCCTATTTGCCTCGATAGTAACAATGCAATTACCGACCAATTTCGAAGAGAAGACACAGTAATCAGTTATCAACACTCACGTTGCCGCTGCTATTGAAGCTGAGCAGTAGTCACCCGCTATCTCAGATTGATTGTAAGATTTTGTGTCCACTGAAGCCGAAGTATCGCGAGAGAGGATGAAAGGAGTACCAGCAAAAGACATCATTAATGATAGTGCATCGACAGCAGAATTCCCCTCGAGAGTACACCATATTGGCGTAGTCCTGATCATTATCCCTCACTCAACGTGCTGTATGTAATAATTACTGACAAAAGCTACCACAACATGGCCAGATTGTCACCTGAACCGCACCACACGGAGACGAGAAGCGACTCTATCCATCGAAATCACGATATTGTCGTGTTATGACCATAGTCTCACTCTATTTGTTGGTGTATCCCCGCACCTCTCCTCTTGTACGTTGTGCCGTAATTGTGCGATAACATACACGCTGCGCCGTTGGACAATCAAGGGGTCTCGTATCGGCGGTTTCTGACGGATTGCAACGGAGCCGGCTTGTCTACTATTGTTTCATCATTACCACTATCGAATCGGCTAGTAATGGAAGGGTGTTCAGGGTCCAAAGGTCCTTTATTCAAAGGGGGCGGTGTTGTTGTCGTATCTGCATCTGCATCAAAATAACGGTCACTTCGTGTAGGCGACACCCAAAATAAAGGCTACGAGTGCTATCACCGTGATTCCTTCACATCATGAGGTCATATCGGTCCACTGAGGTCGTCGCCGCCGGGTGTTGGTTATGCCGACCCCCGTTCCGCTCCATACCATAGCTAGCCGCTGCCGTCGCCATGGTTCTGGTGTGCAATGAAAATCTTCTGTTGACATTTGAAAATTTTTTGGAATTCGCGCGTCCAGCGCGAATTCGCGAATCCTTTCGCAAACGAAGTGAGCCATCTCCCCTCATTCGAAAAGAGAAGGAAATGCAAAAGATCATGACGCTTCCATTCCCCCCATCAATCTATCAACATTTTATCATCACGCCTGACACTTTAGATCGCCTGCCACTATTTTTCTTGTCATCATAATCAATTATTAATAATTATATCGTCGGCCGCTGAAGGGGAACAAGCAAAGAACTCCTACTTGCGTCAGGTCTCCAAAACTCCAACACCGTTGCAGTGGACGATGCTGCCTCTAGACTATGGGGCATCTATCGCAGCGACAAGGCCCTACCAAAAACACCTGCGAAGGAAGAAATAGAAGGATTTCTTTTCCAAATCCAAGTAGATTCAGCACATTACTTACAAGCATACACGAAGCTGCATTTGTCTGCTGGATCAAGATGCAATTCGTTGAGGAAGTGGCCCGGCGTCCACTTTGACAAGATCGGGGTGCATGCGAGTGTGTGTCAGTTCAAAACTCGCGTGAGAAAGTCAATGCCATACGACACAACAAGTGGTACCTAGCGAGAAGAGACTTTCTACAGCGGCTTGAGCTTGATGGCGATGTGGTAACACTGGCATCATGGCATCATGGTCACGTGACGCAATTATTGTGATTGTGCTTTGTTTGAGAAGTGCCGCCAAATTTATTGAACGGCGTTGGCGCAGCTCATCGGTGTCATGTGTGAACAATCGACTCTGAAACTCTACATACAACTAAAGTAGGTCGGATAGTGATGTGATAAGAAGTATGGTCTCTAAACAGTGTGATGTAAGTAGGTGGTTGATTATTTGTAGCGGAGTCGTGATTTTATGATGCCGGCAGGAATCGAGAATCGAGGCAGGGGTTCTTGTTCCGCTTACAAAGAAAAGTACCTGTATCTACTGTGAAGATGATGGGGTGACGTCATCGCATCATCCCCATTTGTACTTGTTCGGCTGAACAAATATTATATGATACGCTTGATTAGATTCGTTGATTGCCACAAAATAAAGCAAAAATACGAGTCTACCACTGCACCAACTGCTTAGAAGAGAGAAAGATCCCGCACAATATTTATCTTACTGTGCTATTTGATAATATAAGTCTTGAAGCCTCAAGTAATGTTTATGAATAAAAGTTTCCCGGTCTAATTGTATTGGCAACAGGATCGGTGATGATATTCTTGGCAGCAATCAAATAGCTGCAACGCGACTCATCTTTGAAGTCTCATCTTGTTCATCGTTAGCAAACTCCGAGAGAAAGAGGATGGAAGCGGAAGCGGCCCCTCAAGACCTCAAGATTCCCCCATACCCATACCCATACCCATACCCATATCATACGTTGCTCCGCACAGTGCCGGAAGGAAGGCATCTGATCCAGCCATGTAAAGACCTGGAATGAAAGTTCGAGGATTTATGGTCTACATATCATTGAGTTGACGAAGATGTTGGAATCGCTGGTGCCGTATGGGGTGGTGTGGTAGCTTGGCCTACTTCAGAAAGCGAAGAGGGGTACCTCTCTGGTCCTTAGTAAGTGTATTCATAAACTTACAGTTTTCGCCAACAATCGCCAATCCGCTATGATGTAGGTGGTTATCATACTTGCCTTTCACGCAGGATACCTGGGTTCGAGTCCCAGTAGCGGAATAGACTTTTTTACTCAAGATGACATCACCGTACCTGGAGCGAGGATCACCGTCTACAGGGAAGTGCCGCGAACTAACCCCCTGGTCAGCTTACTTCCGCGAACTCTACCCCCCGGGGGATAAAAATTTTGGCTAGCCTGCTCAAGGGGGGTATTACTTGAGTTTTCATCCAAGAGACCCCGCCGCCATGATGTGGGGTTTTGTGTTTATGCAGTGCTGGATCTTGTTTACAATCGCGAAAGCATCCGTTGAATCGTCCGCCGTCCTCCAATGCGTTTTGACTGTGACGGGTTGTTATTAAGTAAAAAATAGCACTCGATACCATAGCATCACAAGATAGAACAAGTCATGCTGCGTAATTGGTTGAAAACGGGGGAACGACAGCAAACACCGCCGGAAGCTACCTCGCGGCGTCTGATGCGAGCAGGCTGGGAGTGTTTTGATCATTTTTCTCCGCAAGGTTTAACGGTTCATGCCAAATTAAGGCATGCCAATGAAACGGCACCGAAGAACCTTATACTAAGTTTTACCTACTACTCCTATCTTGCTGAAACCGGAGGAGGGGGGTATAAATATTTTGGCTAGGCTGTGATTTGTAGGGGGAGTATAAGCCGAGTAGGGGGATAGTTCGCGGAGCTTCCCTGTATGCAGAGATGATGAGTCAGGGTGTTAAGTAGTTGTTCTGATTGAGTTTTTTACCAAGTTCAAGTACTTCATTAAGGGCCAAGGGTCTTGCTTTTACGATCTAACACGTATTATATACGTTTCTGCTCTTCGCGGTCATCCTCTCTATCTGTGTCCGCCTATGCGAACCCCAATCTTATGTAATCTACATGTCCGTAAGTAGGAAGTTGTGAGAGACAGGTTCTCCTAGATGGCTAGAGGGTTCTAGAGAGAGTGTTAGGTTTCTTGCGTGATGCAGTTGTTGTGTGATTAGTTTACTTGTTCATTGCTCATTGAACGCAAGTCAACGTGGCAAAGCGACGATGACGCACGTGATGTGTTCATTCTGCGTCGTCATTGAATGCACTGTCGAGAGGATTCCACAAATGTCGAGACGTGACTTTTGAGTCCCGTCTAAGATCATAGTCATAGGTAGAGAGCTGGAGATACCAAAATGTTCAGGCAGCTTCCACAGCTACTTCCACCTTCCACCTAACCAAAAGGAAGTTGCAACATCAATTCAACCAAGCCGCGGCTACAATGTAAACGTTTTGGCAACAGAAGTACGAAAACCAACAACAGAAACAATGAGATCAGGATCAATATCACCCTCCACGTCCATCCGCTCTTCCCGCTTGTCACACCTACGTAGTGTCGGACATCAATCAAATTCATATTTATGTTATCTGGTTTCTCGTTTCTCAATATGTTTCGTAATCCTCCATCGCCAATGAAAGCAACCGAATCCAAAAACGTTGATCGTTTCCTTTATATTTTAAGTCATAATAATTCTATTCGTTACATCTATTGATCAATAATAAGCTCAATTGTTAGCTAGATTGGACACAGTATTAATACTCCCATATAAACCAACCAAGAAGAAAAACTACGTACAAAATGAATACCTACAAATCAAAGAACGCATGGTTGTTTCACACCAGGTACGCTCGGAACGAACTCACCTCCAAAAGTGCAGCAGCGCTCAGGGAGATGCCTCGTTTCGGAAGTAAAAGGATCTATGGACTTCGCCCAGATGGAAGCAAGATTGAGGAAGACTTCATTGTGTTCAGGGATAACGCACCTAGTACGGAACTTGAACATTACTTGGGCCAAGCCGAATCCTACGTCAACATGGCGGATGAATGTCAATGGGCCCCAGCCACTCGCTTCGCCAACTACGGGAAGCTTCTCGATGGACCTGCAAAGAACACGTGGAGGAAGCTGATGGATGAGGGACATGACTACTGGGATAACAATAATCAAGCGACCGATCAGGACTTCGTGGATGCTCTTGGTGCCTATTTCATCATGTGGACAAAACATCCTAACCCCGGTGATGCCTTCGATCAGCACATCCTTCGCATCCAGTACAAACACCAGAAGGAATTCAACCTACCAGTCAAACCAAGCAACTTCGTGGATCGAATGTCAGAACTTTGGAGATACAGTGAGATGATGCCTCGTATAGGAGCGCAATGTTCCGATATGCAAAAGACTACTGCTCTGATGCTTGGTCTCCCCGAGGAGGCCAAAGATTTCCTCCAAGATGAGAAGGACGTTGATGTTTATGACCTCCAAGGTAATGGTAACAACGCCCTTGTATGGACCGACGTAATGGAGTATCTAGAGGCCTGGTGGTCTCGAGATTACGGCAAGGAAGTCCGAAAGAAGTATCAACAGCAAGAAGAGAAGAAGAGGAAGAGGAAGGATGACGACGATGACGATGAAGCCGATGGAGATGGAGGCCAAGATCGACGTCAACGGAAGAAGAAGAAGAATAACCGCAATAAGAGCGGTCGCAATGGCAATGGGAACAACAGTAACAACACCAACAACGGCAAGGAGTTCCACTCCAAGCAATGTTCAATTCATCCTGATCACAACCATAAGTGGAAAGACTGTATCTATTGTTTCAACGGGTCTAATTTCAAGAAGGAGCTTGCTGAGAAGTTCTATCAAGGCAAAACCAGGACGTCTGCCCCATATTGGTGGAAGAAAGGTTATGAGCGTCGTTTCAAGAGCAACGAGCAAGAACCCCCGCAACAGCAACATGGATCTTACCTCGTAGCTCCTCAACAACCTGCTCAACTACCTCCAGCTCCAGTTCCCCAAGCACCTCCGCAACCAGCTCCAATGTTTGCTACGTCTGCAGCAACAGCTCCGTCAGCACCTGTTCAACAGCAACTTTATTCCATCCAAGTTAATGCCCAAGGTCAACGAGTCTTCGTCCCTCATCAGGCCTGAAACGCCGACCCTGTTGGGAATTGCACTACTTTCATCGATATCTATTCTACGAGCCTTGAAGAAGTAACAGGGTATGCTAATGCCCCAGCTGCTCTTGAGTATCATGTCAACAATGTGACCTCAGAGCCTCCGAGCGCGATTGATGTTCAACTTCCATGTTGCATCCGCGGGAACAATAATACAGTTCCTGCCGCTCTGCAAGCACAGCCCAGCTTGAATAGTGGAGTCCCGATATGTAAGGATCCAAGAGCGCAGCCAGCTTCTAGCCCTGCACCAATGCTCGACCGCATCGCATCAGACGCTCAACTTCATGATGATGAGTTCTTGAACGAATTGTTCAATAGTCACTTTGCGGAGGATGCACTAGCTGCAACCATCAACAACATTCCTTTCACTAATGAAGTAGTCGCTATCGAAGCGCAGAGAGTGGATTGTCCTGAATATCACGTGCTCGATCCAATCCCAGGCCAATCTAATGCGGAAGCTTGGGATTTCAACATTTTTCCAGATACAGTCGTTGAATCTTACGGCAATGAACTAGTCGATTTGGGAGCAGCATTGCAGCTACCAACCATTTGTGACAAACGAGTCAAGCAATTTGGGGCGATCCTCGAGTCATTTCAGTTCAGTGACCCTCAGATCACCTTCCAAGTAGATTCAAAAGGCAGAACAGTCCCTATGGCAACTGCATACGCTATGGTCAAGTCAGTCAATGGAGTCGAATCCAATCGCTTCCTCAAGTGCCTTTTTGACACCGGTGGCAGCGTATCGATGGCTCACCGGAGTGTTTTACCCCCCGGAGCAGCCCTTCTTCAACCATCAAAAACAACAATATGTAATACCATTGCAGGCAACTATGCACCAGTTGGATCCCTCCTCGGTGAAGGAATCAAGTTCCCTGAATTCGATGCCAACCTCACCGTTGACAGTCAAGAGTTCCTCGTCTTTGACGCCAAGTGTTCGTTTGATTTGATACTTGGTAATGATTTCCTGCGGAAGATAGGTCTAATAGTTGATTACGAAAGACTCGAGCTCGGGTGGCAGGGCAAGCGCATTCCAATGAACTCCAACTTTACAAAGGAGCGACTAAGTGCAGCAATCGATGGATGCATCATTGAAGATGAAGATGACGATCTGAACTACCTCGACTCTTTCGCTACGTCAATTGCTGATTCAACCTATGACGAGATAAATGTGGATGAGGTCATCAAAGAGAATTGTCAGCATCTGTCTCCGACTCAGCGCCAGGACCTCAGCGAGATGTTACGCAAGCATTACAAGCTCTTCGACGGCAAGCTTCATGTCTACAAAGGAGCCAAGATGGATATTGAATTACAACCAGGAGCACAACCAGTTTTTCGGCGGCCTTACCCTACTCCTCGAGTCCATATGGAAACATTCAAGAAGGAGTTGCTGCGTCTCATCGACATAGGTGTTCTTGAAAGAGTCTCTGGCCCGTCTGCATGGGGACTGCCTTCGTTTATTGTTCCCAAGAAAGATGGCAAAGTTCGTTTCATAGCAGATCTACGTGAGCTCAATAAGGTCATCAAACCCAAGGATTATACTCTCCCTATCATCCAGGACCTGATCCGAAAGCGTTCGGGATTCCAGTACATGACGAAACTTGATTTGAGCATGATGTTCTATTCGTTTGAATTGACGGACAAAGCTAAGGACCTCACCACTATATCAACACCGTTCGGTCTCTTTCGTTGGACGAGAGCTCCTATGGGTCTCCGCAACTCTCCGGCATTTGCGCAGTCAGTTATTGAGGAAGTTCTTCGAGATTTAGATGACGTTGAAGTTTACATTGATGACATCGCCATATGGTCAGATACTTGGGAAGACCATACACGCACCCTCAACGAAGTGTTCAGGCGCCTTGAAGAGGCAGGGTTTAGTGTTAACCCTTTGAAGTGCGAATTCGGTATTGCAGAAGGGGACTTCCTTGGTCATTGGGTCTCCAAGGATGGCATTCAACCTTGGCAGAAGAAAGTTCAAGCGGTTCTTGATTTGAAACGGCCTACCAACGCTAGCGAAGTGCGAACGCTTGTGGGCCTCATCAACTGGTATCGTGACTTCTGGCCTCGACGAAGCCATCTCCTCTCTCCGTTCACTCAACTTATCCGCGGTATTCAGAAGAAGAAAGCACCGATCGTTTGGACTCCAGAATTAGAGAAAGTTTTTCAGGAAGTGAAGCAAGTTATTGCAAGTGATGCTTTGTGTGCCTACCCCAACCACAATGAGCCTTTTGAAGTCTACACGGACAGTTCTGATTATCAACTGGGAGCAACCATACTTCAAGGCGGGCGCCCTGTTGCGTATTACTCCAAAAGACTCTCGGCGGCACAGTCTCGATACACAACGATGGAGAAGGAGCTCCTGGCAATCGTCAGCACTCTCACGGAATATCGTACCATGCTATTTGGAGCAAAGATCAAAATCTTCACTGACCATCGCAACCTTACATTCTCTAACTTGAACAGTCAGAGAGTCCTTCGTTGGAGATGTTTCCTCGAATCTTTTCATGCCGAATGGTTCTATCATCCAGGCAAGCTTAATGTGCTAGCGGACGCGTACAGTCGACTCCCCAAGTTTGATTTCTCAGGAGCCGAGAAGAGGCAGGATGAACTATCCCCTACTCCAGTTCAATTCAATCCAGTTCCCCAAGATGTCAATCAAGATGAAGAACCCAGCATCTTTGAAGAACAACTAGCAGAGTTGGCCAGTGATGACGAGTTCCCGCTACATCAATTGCAACAGTTCATGAATCTTCCTTCTACCGTCCAGAACCCTTTGCGCTATCAATGGCTTGCGGAAGAGCAGAGCCGCTGTCCTACCCTTCAGCAGAAGCTCACTACTTCCCCAACGTTCTACCATCGTCGAACGTTTGGTCGCCATGATACGTCGCTGATTTGCTATAGCCCTACTCCTCAAGATGAATCGACCTTGAAGATAGTCCTCACAGACAATGCCGTGGATGCCGCGATTGAATACTTCCACCTCCTGTTGAATCATCCAGGAGCAAAGGCAGTTACTTATGCACTTTCCAAGTTCTATCATCCCCAATTAGCAGCCCGAATAGCAGCCTTTTCGTGCGATGTTTGTCAGCGCACAAAGATTGGCCAACGCGGCTATGGCCATTTCCCTCCACGTCAAGTACAAGATCTCAATCCATGGAAGCAATGTGACGTAGACCTTGTGGGCCCGTGGTATGTCAAAACATCAGGACGACACGGTAAAGCCTATGAGTTCTATGCCCTGACGGCAATCGATCGTGCCACTGGTTACCCAGATGCCATCATGATCAAGCGCAAGACTAGCGAAAACGTAGCTCGCAAGTTCAATGAATTATGGCTCTCAAGATATCCAAGACCCGAAGTTTGCGCTCATGATCAAGGTGGTGAATTTATTGGACCTCAGTTCCAGCGGTTGTTGCACGATGCTGGTATTGCATCAGCCCCATCGACAGCTCGTAACCCCCAAAGCAATGCGATCATCGAACGCCTGCATCTTACTATGGGAAACTCCATTCGAGCTCAACTTTCCAATCACAACCCTCGCACCTTGACTGAAGCCGAAGACTTGATGGGAACAATCTTATCTGATACTCTCAGTTCTATCCGTGCAACCCCGTCGCAATCTACTGGGTATGCCCCAGCAGCACTGGCCTTTGGACGCGATATGATCTTCAACCTTCCAGTTCAATATGATATGAACGAGATCAACCTTCGCCGCCAACGCCGTGTCGACAAGGATGCCAAACGACTCAACGCCAAGCGGTACAGCTACGATTATCGCGTTGGAGAACAAGTCATGAAGAAGATCTTCGATCCTGCCAAACTCGATGATCGTTGGAAGGGCCCCTTCACTATCACAAGAATCCATGTCAATGGTAACATCACTATTCAACTCACCCAACATCTACAAGAGCGTCTCAACATCCGACGCGTCAAGCCCTACAGGCAACCTACACCTCAAGTCTTACAACAAATCGTTGCGCCCTCTTAGGAGGGGTAGAATGTCACACCTACGTAGTGTCGGACATCAATCAAATTCATATTTATGTTATCTGGTTTCTCGTTTCTCAATATGTTTCGTAATCCTCCATCGCCAATGAAAGCAACCGAATCCAAAAACGTTGATCGTTTCCTTTATATTTTAAGTCATAATAATTCTATTCGTTACATCTATTGATCAATAATAAGCTCAATTGTTAGCTAGATTGGACACCGCTCTTCTGACAGCGAGGACTCTGACGACACAAGTCGATATGCCGGCATGAGCGCAGAAGAATTGTATTCAATTTGGGAGCGAAGGAATTTAGCCTACTTTTATCGCCGTCAACGTAAATTGGCGGAAGCGCGACAACAGCAGCAGCAGCAGCAGCAACAGGATTTGAGTAGAGGTGATGACAACTCTGTGTGTAGCTGCAGTTCCAATTCAAGTGGCTCTGCTGACGATCACGAGCAGCTGGGTGAGGGGGTCGCATCCTCATCGCCGTCACCTTCACCACAGCCGCAGAGGCAGAGAGGTCAGCAGCTTACTCGTCCAGCTCCAGCAGGCTTTGTCTGTGCAGCCGATGATCCCAAGTGGCAAGCTTTTACATCCCGTAATATCATGGGTGACTACGACTCAGAAAGAGCTAGTAGAGAACCCGCCTATCATGATGCATGGGTATCTTGTGAGCGTCTCGTCAATATGTGTAGATCATGTGCCAGTGCTGCTGGAAATTTCATTCCAACCAATCCAAGACTTGCTGCCTTATTGGAACACAGAAGACTTGAGGTAGCACGTGAGAGCTATGAAGAGGCTGAGCAACAGGTTTCTCAGGTGGGGGCGCCACAACAAGACAGCAACAACAACATGATTCTAGATGATACTGCTTCTCAAGAACCCTCCCCTGTCGAATCATTCTTGACACTACAAGCAGCCGGACAGGCAGCTGAATGCGAACGCTTGAGCTTGAATCAAGCACACAGGTTACAACAACAAGGCTTTGCTGCGCATGCGCAAGGGAACAGCAGTAACCTGAGCGTCCAAATGCCTGTCAAAAATAATGATTACTACATGGCACTACCCTTCCCAACGCCGCGACTTCCCAAGTCTGTGGATTGTGAAAAATGCAACTGTGAATTGTTTACATCTCCTCTTGCCAACCGTTTCTTTTGTCAAATGTGTGGATGTGTTGGTCATGTCCCCGTTTCGCTGAATGATGTTGATGCACACTTTGATGAAAAGATGCAAGATGCTGAGGATCAAGATTATCAGAATATGTGTTATCATTAAAGGGATCAACCATTGTACAGATAGATAAGATAGATGGGTGGATGGAGTTGGGCTTACGATGAGAGAAATAGAAGTTAGAACTGAACAAAGAAAACAAAATTACTTAATGATTATTATAGGGGAAGCTTATGTTTTTCTCGTACTTTATACTCATCTAATTACTTTACCACTTTAACCTAGTATCTCATTGATTGCTCAGAGTGCTTGGCACTGTTGTCACTCTTCATTGCTCAAATCAGTGAACTTAACAGCTTTCCGGGTAAGTCGTTTTTTGCGCCAACAATCTTCCTAGCCCCTTTTACCGTCGTACGTAGTATTATCTAGCAAAAAAAACACCTTCTCCTTACGAAACATGGTGGACGATCTGCTTCCTACCATGCTCTCCTGTTGACAGCAATGGCCTATATCAATGAATCCAACGCCACGGATCAATAGTAATGGTAGTTGTTAGTCGATTGGTGCCGCTGGGTTCATGAATTCAGTGTTTATACCATGCTCTTATCTACTACACACTTGGGCGATATTTTTCGTCGCCCGACGCACCCGCCTCACTTCCTACAGCCACTTCTATGCAAATAAAACGCTATTACGAACCGATCGGACTACACATATCTCTTCTGATAATATACGCGCGAGGTATGGTGCCTTGGTTCGGTCGGATATTCGGTTTAATCGTCCCATATCTATCTTATGTGTAGGGCCGACGATGCGGTGATGGGGAAAAATACCGCCTACATATAGGGTGTGTTCCGACGGTGATATTGTCCATTTCATGCAACGCTACACACAACATTCGTTTTGGTATGTCATGAGCTTTCGTTGGATATGCGGTATGCTGCATGTAATGGGTTGTAAGCGACATAGTAACACCAGAACTGCCATGGTCGGCGGCCGGCGGCTATTTTTTTGATGATTTTTGACACACAAAAATGTTGACCCACTGCCTTTCCTGCATTGTAACCGCCGAAATAGTCGAGCTTCGTTATTGGTGGACTACACCGATGGAAAGAGCTGCTTCTCGGCTTTTCATAACTGCACTGAACGTCTTCTAAAAGTGATTTTTTGCTATTTTATTAACTACGTAGGAAGCTAGGTGGCAAAAATGGTCGCGCATGCGCGACCATACCCGGAAAGCTGTTAACAATAACAACATCTTTCTCTTAATGAGCCGGGTAGTGATTTGACATTCTGTTTCAAAGTTTCTTCAAGAACATCCTCTTGGCACCTCTCTTCGTAAGAACTCCATGTTCTGCAGCTAAATCCTGCAATTCTTCCAACGCTTCCTTGGTAATAAGTGGGACATGGCGGCAAGTAACTATGTGAGACGTCAAGCTATTGAAGAAAGCAGAGTCATTAACATTAAGCGACTCCAAATCAAGTGGGAAGAACAGCCCACTATGCTCTTCCCCAGGATGAGCCTTGGCGCAGTGTTTGCAGCAGAGACCTGAAAGAGTGTGCAAGTTATCAGGCTTAATCTTACGTCGTCTCAGTGCTGTGGTAGATGGTCTACATGGAGCAAACTGATGGTATAGGACGAAGCGGAAGTCGCTCATAGTGGGAAAATCGGATGGATAGACAAAGGCTGCCTTTTCCTGTCGACAATTGTTGATCACCTGACGGGTCTTTGCCGAGGCAAGATGAGAAAACTTTGAATTCTCTACTCGTTCATCCAACTTTGGTAACAAGAGGTCCTGTAGTTGTAGATCTTTGAGTGCTTATGGATTTTCTGCGAGGCTCATGATTGCTCGAAGTTTCTCTGAGGGCTTTCCACTTGTATTGGGACGTGCACCGAAGAAGAGACCATTGGGTGTCTCTACCATGCCAATCTCACAAGCTGCTTCGGCAAAGTAGGCCTTGATGTACTTCAATTGGACCTTCCTGGCAGATTTGTTCGACACCAACTCCCTATGCATCATTTTGAGCTCCGTGGGAATGTATTCACAAGCCTCGAAGTGAATTCGTTGATAATTCCTCACAGACTCGAAGATATGTAACGTCTTCGAAGGGTACGATACAGCCTGATTGGCTCTTTTCCCTTTCGGAATGTGCTTACAATAAGCACATCTTAAGCCAATCTGACCCTCTTTATGATGCTTGGTTCCATGTCCACGCCCTTCAGAACCCGAAGCGTTGTGCTCCATTCTGCAAACAAACACTTCCAAACACGAAGATCGAAGGAAGTTATGCACAGGGTCCAAAAACTGTTGATCAGAGGATATTGAAAGCCCCGTAGGATGATGATCTTGATCTTGCAGTAAGTCTTGACCTATATTGCTTTCGGCATCACTGGTAATGGCATTAAGGTTGAAGTCTAGCACATCTTCTTTCAACAGAGAACCAGATTCAACACTTCGCACCTCCTCCTGATCAGGCTGCTCATCGTAGAAGAACTTCAACTCAGGAGAGTCCCACGCAATATTACTCCTCGGAGGAGCAGGCGAAGCCACATCGACAGTACAGGTCTACTGCTTCAGCATCTGGTGCGCACGCTGAAGCTGAAAGTTGTTGCTGCTTGAAGACGCGATCCGCTGCGGCCTGAAGCATTTTTGAATAGTATTCGGCGGACTCGTTGTCAGGGGTGTTCAGAGTTGGATCATTGACAGTACCATTGCATGGGAGATGAACGATATCATTGCTCGTTGGTGTGCTGTATGTGGATCGTTGTACAGCAGAAAGAAACTCATGAGGAGCCTTGGATGCAATAGGCGTAGGCGGAGGCGGAGGCTGTGGCTGTGCCGAGTACGAAGGATAAGTTCGCTGCATCGTGAACGGATGCTGTATCTCCCAATGACATGAAGAAGATGCTACAGGAGAGCCTGCGTCATAGGAAGGGAGGAGAGGTTGAGTATCCGTTGAGCGGTTTGCTGATGCTGACTGTTGCAGTGAGAAATGAGCTACTGTGGGTTGGGCTTCTTCTTCAGCTACAGCTACACCTACACCCCAATCAAAAGACACAGAGGAGAAGCACATCCCATCCACTGGGATTTCATGATCGTCATACTTCGCATGCGTCGACTGGTTTCGTTTGGGTGGTGTAAGAGGTGAAAGACTCGGAGGAAACCCATAATTGATGAAGAGACTTTCATCAATCTCTTCATCAGAAGTAAAGGAGACATGCTGCTCCGTCATCTTCTACTTCTAGTTTAAAGAGAGAGTAATGTTGTTGTGACTCCAGTGGAGAGAGTTCTTTTGTGTTTCTGTTCTTGTTGGCAGCCTGGCACCGTGGCTGGGGATAGGTTACTAGTTAGCACTTTTTAATCTAGAATTTTTTATTCCGGCAACTTTTATTACTATCCCAGCAAGTAATATATTTAAAGAATCATCTCTTTCTGACAGCTTTTGGAGACACTAGTAATTTATGTACCCGGACAACTTTTATTACCCGGTCTTACCAGCACTTTTTATTTTTGTTGGCGTTTCGTGGGCGTGGGCCAGCGTACAAGGCATATCTTTTCCATCGGGAGGATCCAAAGTAGCTCGGTAGCGTCCATATGCTATCTATCTTTGTTCGTCGAAGACATCGGTTCCAATCCGAACGAAACTGCAGAATTGATGAAATCAGCCGACATGATTGCTACAACTTCTTTGGTCTTTATCCCAATGATCAGTTCATGCAACTTTTCCGTCATTGTCGTATACCAGATCGAACCCAATCCTCTACTAAATACACTGCACCACCAACAAGTCCATGACAAGTAAGTCCATGACCATGACAATTAAGTTTATAATGACAAGTGTACGACAATTCTGACATGCACGACAATGGAGCTTCTAGTAAGTAATAGAGTATGATATTAAGAGAAAGAGAGTAGAAAAGCCTGCAGGTATGATACACCCTAGATCTCTTAGTTTAGCAACGGAGATGAGAGAGAGAGAAGATGAAAAGCCGCTAGTGTGGCAAGAGAGGGCATTGAGCCAGAGAATGAAGCGGTCATCAAAGAGTCTTACTTTGTCGTATGCTTGTCAGAAAATTTCTTAATGACTCTCGTCCAGTCATTGTCCAGTAGAGCTTTCCGCTCGCTGTAATAGTCAAGTAGCATACTACCTTTAGGTACGTATGTATCTGTGACCATACGGATACGTGCTCGCTAAGCTATCGCTTATCGGGATCTCCATGCCTGACGCATGCCGCTCTGGATTCTGACTACGTGGAAGCAGTCAGCCTCGTGAATTGCTACTAAGGTTCTACGTCTTGGAATTAGTACGATTCTGTCCTGTAGCTCTGAGTCACTCATCTTCCATGAGCAAGCTCAACCGCTAGCAGCAGCTCCCTCCTTCGAAGAGCTCACAACTACTCCAAATACGTAAATTAATACTGTATTCATCGTTGTTGTCATTACACATCTATTAGCCTGTGTCATTATTTTAAAATAACAAGTGCTCTCGTCGACAAGCACCGCAGAAAGCTACCAGATACCTCGAAACGAGAAGAATTTTCCATCCTGGTGAAATATCAGACGGACTGATCATTATCATGTCGCAAAATGAATTAGCATCGATTTACTTGGCCTACAACACTCTCACCGAGGACAAACGGCCAAAAGAATCTCAGGTAACTCGTGGATACATCGAGGATAAAGACAAAGTCGTCTTTCCCATCTTTCCAGTTGCCAAGATTGCCAATGGTCGGAAATGGACTATCGATGGCGGATCAACTAATCATGCCAAAACTACGGTAACGTACTATTCCCTTCCACACAATGTTGGACAACACACCTACATGGTACTCAAACTCATCGAATATGAAAGTCTAATCTTCGAGCTTGGTTGGGACGATCACGAGAAGAAGCTCATGACTCAACTCATCTCCAATCAACAAAAAGCGTCCGAGCTAGAAGCCGACATCGCAAACAAATTCAACGGTATCACCGGTGATCCTCTCGCTAAGAAGGACATCGACGAATTGTCTTGGATATTCTCAAGTGCGCTAATTTATTGTTAGTCGAGCAACATGGTTACGGCCTCGCGGAAGCAACCAGAAGCTACTTGGAATCCAACATTAAATTCCATCGTGCATTCACATGCAAGGAGTGGGTAGGGATGATCACAGCAATCAATCAATATCTACGTCTCCTTACCACCTACAAAGATGATGAACAGTACGCGGACAACGATAGTATTCCACGTGCCAACGTTCCCTACAACGAAGTGGAGCTGTGCAAGATTGTCTTGGCCAGCATGCCCAGAGAGGTTAGGGATTCTCTTCGAGTGACGTCTCCAAATCGTCCACTTGAAACAGAGCTGGAGCCTTTGGTCGCTCGCATTGACGCCATCTTGGCTCAGCAGAAGACCCAACGCGCTTCAAATGAAAAGGATAAGTCTACCAAGAACGGAGCTTCCAACCCCAACCCTAGAAACCAGAAGAAGAATGGTGGAGGTGGCGGTGGAGGTGGTGGTGGTGGCAATCCAAGTACTAAACCTACGCCTGAAAATCCCAAAGAAGGTGGATGTGGCAACTGTCAGAAGAATGGAGTCAACGCTTGGTTTACCCATCCTACGATTAAATGCCGCAACTACGAAGTCAATGGTCAAAAGAAGAGGCGTGATGGTGAAAACCGTCAACTACGCGATCACGAAAAAGAAGAAGGATCTGTGAAGGACCTCATCAAAAGCGAAATTGCAGCCGCACTCAGAGACATGCGTTCTGGTGGTGGTGGTCGTGATCATTACAGGCATGACCGACGTGAGCGCTCTCGTTCTCGCTCTAGGTCTCGCTCTCGTAGTCCTGAATACCATCGACGCAGCCGTAGCTATCGCCGTCGAGATGACTATTGAATCATTGGGTCCGACACTCGAATGGAAAATAGAAACTTAAAAGTAAATAATGAATCGGATTCTTATGAACGTTCAGTTAAACGAAGGAAACCTAATACTATCGATTTCGATTTGTATAACCTTGACCATTCGCCGATTAAAGGTGTCATACCCGATTGGAGCGGTGTAAAAGACATGCACGCATCGCTTCGTCAAAAAGTAATCAGGGGAAATGGACTTAAGACTGTTGTTGTCGCAGCGTCCCTGACCAAGAAGGGAAACCGTAACTCACGCCCCTTGGTTTTATTACTTGACTCCGGTGCAGATGATGACATCATCTTTCTGCCCGATGAAGAAGTAAAGGCTTTTGACCCTATACCTCTAGCTAAGTTAGTACACTTCGTCCGTGGTGCTGAAAGTTGCAACAAGTCCTGGTACAAAACCTACGTACAGCCTATATATGAATTCCAACGTAGGCCTACGTAGGAATTAAAACCCTAACCCTAACTTGAGCATTGAAATTGGTTTTTGTCAGTCCAACAAGGGGTTGGCAGTCGGTGGTTTTGTGCATGGACTGAAAATGTTTGGTGGTTGTTTTGGTGAAGGCCATTGTTGATGTGGTGGTACGAGGGATCCCAGATGGGTTCGAGGCTACTGCTAGCTAAATTGCACAGTCTTGGCCCTTTTTCCAAACATCCACTCTCATCTCCCAAAATCACAGATCACGCTATCTCACAACATTCGCAACTCCACCATGGCATGAGCCGCTTCTCCCCTACGTAACACACAATGCTCTCCTAGCACACACAATAAAGCAAATAAACAAACAAACATTCAGAGACATAAGCGCAACTAACTACCATCCACATAGCATGTCTACTAAATATTATCTACATAATCATTGTATGCATACATTTTTGGGGTGGATTGTTTCTGGGGTGCTGCAGAGCAAA
Source organism: Skeletonema tropicum (assembly GCA_037178625.1). Taxonomy (NCBI): domain Eukaryota; phylum Bacillariophyta; class Thalassiosirophyceae; order Thalassiosirales; family Thalassiosiraceae; genus Skeletonema; species Skeletonema tropicum. The sequence goes on from CM074135.1 coordinate 3,147,901, forward strand.
AAGAGCTACGACAAACTAAATACCAGCACCAAGCCTGCCGGGGTACATGTGCATTAACAATTTTTGTTTGCGCCAGTCTAGATAGAATCTTTTCCAGCAGCATTGCTCTTCCTCAATTTCTTCACATTGCGACTATTCCCCCCCTTCTTCACTTCACATTTATTATTTTCTGATGCTATTTCAAGATTCAGCTCATCCAACTCCTGTTGGACATTGCTCATGTGCTCCCAATATTTTTTGTTACTACCTATATAGAGAAGAAAGGAGGGCGGTATACACATGTCAGCAAGGAACTGCAGATCTTTGTAAAAGGAAAATCAAATCTAACTCACTAGCTACTGCCTCCATTGCCATGAACCCATACATGCGTCTGTTTGCCTCAGCTGCTTCCTTCTGTTTTTTTCTAATGCGGCAAGTCGCTCCTCAAGACGTTGCTTCTTTTCTAAAAGCAGCCTTTGATGTTGCATAATGATGCTGATGATGATAGAGGAAAGAGCATATGCAGCTTCACACTTTGGAATTATGAGAACTAAAAGAAGAGTAGACTGTGATGCAATCTGTCACCTATTCAAGATTTGGAGTTGTGAGAGCTCCAAAATAACATGGCATTTGACTCATAACATGTGACTCCTTCAACCTTAGCTTCAACTGGAGGGAAACTGTCCATGAGAGATGAGAGATGATGTCAGACCATGTGGTACTCAATGCTCAGGAAGTCCAATCCAAAATACTTCCTCTGCATTCAGTACCGCATCACCACATTGACAGAGAAGCTGTCCATGAGAGATGATGTCAGACAATGTGGTACTCAATGCTCAGGAAGTCCAATCCAAAATACTTCCTCTGCATTCAGTACCGCATCACCCCTAACCCTAACCCTAACCCTTGCTATTACATCTCCAATAATCCATCGCGTTCCCTTTCCAAGATAGATCGCCTTGTAATCATATGGATAAAATTCCCTCCTAATGAATGTCACTCTCATACATTAGGGTTATTATGTTACTATCCCTAAACAAAGTGATAATTTTTTCATATAACCGTCAGAAAATGTGGCTTATGTGAAACACGACCACGGCTATTTGAACCGTGACTGTAGTTTATTTGAAAGTGCTACTGCCAGCTTGATTGCACAGTATGAGCACCTCTACCAAAGAATCACCCTCAGATCATTCATCTCCTCCTCAACTCGAACTATCGACATGGCCGACGCTTCCACTAGAGAGACACAAGATGCCATAACAAACAAACCCGTCCGTACGGTAGCATAAATTTATAAATGACATAAGCGCTATGTCATGGCGCAGCTATCCGTCAAGTTTCATCACTGCAGCTATTGTATTAATTTCCATAATATCAATAGAGCAGCGACTGCTCACACATCAAATCTCTCGCTCCGTCGCTCACTCCCATACCACCTCTTCTATTACCCCCCATGTTTAATAACACCCATATTGGCAGTAACCACGCCTTCCTAATAATAATTAACGCCCCCCTATTTATTATTATCCTCATAACTACGCTACACACTCGGATATTTAAAGCCACACAAGGCAATAATATTTACATGTCCAACAATAAATACATATTAATTCACTTGAATTAATCCTTTAAATTAGCATTATTATTTATCATAGTTGCTTATTATTTAGTCGATACTATCGGCAATGCGATTCTGTCATTATTCCTCTGCATCTTCTTTTGAAGGGTAATAATACTACATTACATCAATGCATCCCCATCTGTGCGCAATTATTTCATCATGTTGATGTCGGCTACGGATGCTTCTCAGGCGATGGCGGCGGATCAATAAAACCTTCACTGATCGATTGCGCTATGTATGACGTTGAAAATATGCCGCCATACGTCTTATTGCTCCAAGTATTGGCCGAGAACGAGCCGGTGCCGCCGGGCAAGTTATTGTGATGACTTCGCTCCATTTTCTCTCTGCAGAATATTATTAGATATCATGCTACACACAATATTATTATTCAGTTCCTTCGCCCCTCATGTCGGCTATGATGATGCGGCCATGTTGGTGCTATTTTTATGTGCAGGATTTTTGTGTGCTGTCGTCTACATAGTAGTAAGACATCATCTCCCCATGGTGATGGTCTTCGGGTTCGGATCGGGTGGTGGGAGGTGGTGATGTTTCCATGGGTGAAATCTCAAAAGTGGGAAAAGCCCATGTACACATCCATCGGTTGTGGTGTTCCATGGGTGAAATCTCAAAAGTGGGAAGAAGCCCATGTACATATCCATCCGCGATCACTACTACAGCCCTAAACAAATTGCTTTTTTTTGGCATTTTGAGCTACAAATGACTCATCTTGCCAACGGGACTACTCATATTGCCAATCGTGACTACTCATAATTCCAAAGGCTACTACTAGCTTTATTCCACTGTATTAGCTCTTTTACCAAATTTGACCAATCTGGTTCTCCTACCTCAGACCACACCAACCTACATCCTTCTCTCGACACAACTCACCATGGCGCCGCTCAAATACCATTCGACACAACTTGCCATAGCACATCAAATTAATGATATCGTTGTATAAAATTCAGGTGGTATCTGCGCCACATCATCGCGCTAATATCCGCCAAATATCGTTCCTGTAACTACAATATTATTTTCCATATTATTTAAGGAGCCTCGCTCGCTCATACATGTTGTTGCTTGCAATCCCCTTGCCCAAACCATGCTCGCAATCCCCCTAAACAAAGTGATAATTTTTTCATATAACCGTCAGAAAATGTGGCTTATGTGAAACACGACCACGGCTATTTGAACCGTGACTGTAGTTTATTTGAAAGTGCTACTGCCAGCTTGATTGCACAGTATGAGCACCTCTACCAAAGAATCACCCTCAGATCATTCATCTCCTCCTCAACTCGAACTTAGTACACTTCGTCCGTGGTGCTGAAAGTTGCAACAAGTCCTGGTACAAAACCTACGTACAGCCTATATATGAATTCCAACGTAGGCCTACGTAGGAATTAAAACCCTAACCCTAACTTGAGCATTGAAATTGGTTTTTGTCAGTCCAACAAGGGGTTGGCAGTCGGTGGTTTTGTACATGGACTGAAAATGTTTGGTGGTTGTTTTGGTGAAGGCCATTGTTGATGTGGTGGTACGAGGGATCCCAGATGGGTTTGAGGCTACTGCTAGCTAAATTGCACAGTCTTGGCCCTTTTTCCAAACATCCACTCTCATCTCCCAAAATCACAGATCACGCTATCTCACAACATTCGCAACTCCACCATGGCATGAGCCGCTTCTCCCCTACGTAACACACAATGCTCTCCTAGCACACACAATAAAGCAAATAAACAAACAAACATTCAGAGACATAAGCGCAACTAACTACCATCCACATAGCATGTCTACTAAATATTATCTACATAATCATTGTATGCATACATTTTTGGGGTGGATTGTTTCTGGGGTGCTGCAGAGCAAAAAGAGCTACGACAAACTAAATACCAGCACCAAGCCTGCCGGGGTACATGTGCATTAACAATTTTTGTTTGCGCCAGTCTAGATAGAATCTTTTCCAGCAGCATTGCTCTTCCTCAATTTCTTCACATTGCGACTATTCCCCCCCTTCTTCACTTCACATTTATTATTTTCTGATGCTATTTCAAGATTCAGCTCATCCAACTCCTGTTGGACATTGCTCATGTGCTCCCAATATTTTTTGTTACTACCTATATAGAGTAAGAAAGGAGGGCGGTATACACATGTCAGCAAGGAACTGCAGATCTTTGTAAAAGGAAAATCAAATCTAACTCACTAGCTACTGCCTCCATTGCCATGAACCCATACATGCGTCTGTTTGCCTCAGCTGCTTCCTTCTGGTTTTTTTCTAATGCGGCAAGTCGCTCCTCAAGACGTTGCTTCTTTTCTAAAAGCAGCCTTAGATGTTGCATAATGATGCTGATGATGATAGAGGAAAGAGCATATGCAGCTTCACACTTTGGAATTATGAGAACTAAAAGAAGAGTAGACTGTGATGCAATCTGTCACCTATTCAAGATTTGGAGTTGTGAGAGCTCCAAAATAACATGGCATTTGACTCATAACATGTGACTCCTTCAACCTTAGCTTCAACTGGAGGGAAACTGTCCATGAGAGATGAGAGATGATGTCAGACCATGTGGTACTCAATGCTCAGGAAGTCCAATCCAAAATACTTCCTCTGCATTCAGTACCGCATCACCACATTGACAGAGAAGCTGTCCATGAGAGATGAGAGATGATGTCAGACAATGTGGTACTCAATGCTCAGGAAGTCCAATCCAAAATACTTCCTCTGCATTCAGTACCGCATCACCACATTGACAGAGAAGCTGTCCATGAGAGATGAGAGATGATGTCAGACAATGTGGTACTCAATGCTCAGGAAGTCCAATCCAAAATACTTCCTCTGCATTCAGTACCGCATCACCACATTGACAGAGAAGCTGTCCATGAGAGATGAGAGATGATGTCAGACCATGTGGTACTCAATGCTCAGGAAGTCCAATCCAAAATACTTCCTCTGCATTCAGTACCGCATCACCACATTGCCAGAGAAGCTGTCCATGAGAGATGAGAGATGATGTCAGACCATGTGGTACTCAATGCTCAGGAAGTCCAATCCAAAATACTTCCTCTGCATTCAGTACCGCATCACCACATTGACAGATGAAATACTCTGACTAAGTATCTACCTATGAAGGAGGAAGAGGAGGAGGAGATGGTGATGGAAGAGCTCATGAACTGTAGCTACTGCTTCCAGTCATATCACAGAACAAAAGAAATAATGGAGCATCAAAAGAACTTACCACTCACATACCACACTATGCCTATGTGTTGTTGTGGCCTACCTCTCATCCATTCTGATGCTGATGGAAAATTGTGTGCCAGCTGGAGAAGAACTACCTCTCTAGAGAGGAGCAGAACTAGAATGCAGGCAATTGACAGAGAAGCTGTCCATGAGAGATGAGAGATGATGTCAGACCATGTGGTACTCAATGCTCAGGAAGTCCAATCCAAAATACTTCCTCTGCATTCAGTACCGCATCACCACATTGACAGAAAAGCTGTCCATGAGAGATGAGAGATGATGTCAGACCATGTGGTACTCAATGCTCAGGAAGTCCAATCCAAAATACTTCCTCTGCATTCAGTACCGCATCACCACATTGACAGAAAAGCTGTCCATGAGAGATGAGAGATGATGTCAGACCATGTGGTACTCAATGCTCAGGAAGTCCAATCCAAAATACTTCCTCTGCATTCAGTACCGCATCACCACATTGACAGATGAAATACTCTGACTAAGTATCTACCTATGAAGGAGGAAGAGGAGGAGGAGATGGTGATGGAAGAGCTCATAAACTGTAGCTACTGCTTCCAGTCATATCACAGAACAAAAGAAATAATGGAGGAGCATCAAAAGAACTTACCACTCACATACCACACTATGCCTGTGTGTTGTTGTGGCCTACCTCTCATCCATTCTGATGCTGATGAAAAATTTTGCGCCAGCTGGAGAAGAACTACCTCTAGAGAGGAGCAGAACTAGAATGCAGGCAATTGACAGAGAAGCTGTCCATGAGAGATGAGAGATGATGTCAGACCATGTGGTACTCAATGCTCAGGAAGTCCAATCCAAAATACTTCCTCTGCATTCAGTACCGCATCACCACATTGACAGAAAAGCTGTCCATGAGAGATGAGAGATGATGTCAGACCATGTGGTACTCAATGCTCAGGAAGTCCAATCCAAAATACTTCCTCTGCATTCAGTACCGCATCACCACATTGACAGAAAAGCTGTCCATGAGAGATGAGAGATGATGTCAGACCATGTGGTACTCAATGCTCAGGAAGTCCAATCCAAAATACTTCCTCTGCATTCAGTACCGCATCACCACATTGACAGATGAAATACTCTGACTAAGTATCTACCTATGAAGGAGGAAGAGGAGGAGGAGATGGTGATGGAAGAGCTCATAAACTGTAGCTACTGCTTCCAGTCATATCACAGAACAAAAGAAATAATGGAGGAGCATCAAAAGAACTTACCACTCACATACCACACTATGCCTATGTGTTGTTGTGGCCTTCGCCGCCTCCCGCCACGAAGTGGCGAATTTATGACGGATGTTTGGTGGGGCTGTTCTCCCCATTATTTTGTCAAAATAACCACGAATAACCATCAACTTTTTCGAGAGGACCAACAAGATGGCCGAAAAGAATCACCAGTATAGTTCTGTCATCCATAGGAAAAAGACACTACCATGAGATTGAGATTTCGAAACAATACCCTCCGCTTTATCATCCGCTACAGCGGTGTATTATTAGGATGCCGCGCCATAGGCGGCGACGGCGGCTCAGCCCCCCGAGGCCAACGCAACCTCGGCGAAGCAATTGGTACCCTTCGAAACGACCAGTGTGCATTCAGACTGTGGGTTGCATATCGAAAATCTCGTGATCGCCCTGCAGAAATAAGCCCGGAAGAGCTTCTCGATGCAGAAGATATTGTTACTGATCTTTGCAGGTTTACAGCGTCACGCGTTATCCCCCTCAACTTTGATGAAAATCTGGAACGTCCGCAGAACAGCGACAGTAATCGCCTAGTGACTGCAGCATCTCTCGAGAAGTACATTGGGAAGATAATTAAATACTTCAGAGGAGTCTATCCTGATCATCCTGAATGGAAGGATCTCGATCTGAACGACCAAAAGGCCATGCCGGAGTTTTGGACGAATTTAAAACCTGGTTTCAAAAAAAGAGATCCAATTATTTCATCTCATGTACCGTGGCGATGGCATCATTGGGCTGGAGGAAATCCGGCCATTGTATAATTGGCTTGGGTTGGATGACGAGGAAGGCAAATATCCGCATCGCCTATGTGATCTGAAGCACATATTTATTCACCTAATCAAAAAGGCCGACGATGGGGAGAACAAAAATAATTGTCAGTTTGTAGCCATTATTCACTCTATCGCCGAGGCAATTGGAAGGGGAGGGGAGGCAAAATTCCAAACGTTCAGAGACTGGTACTTCGATTATTTGTGGAATGTGACGAACACTCCATGGAAGGAGAAGAAAACGTTATTTCAAGTGATCAGCGACCAACCTGTGAAATGCTGGCATCAATGGCGGAGAGTATCAAAAGTCTAACAGAGAATGTGGCGGTCTTGAACGAGAAGTTTGGTGTAGTGGTAAGGAAGAATGTTGAGCAGGAAGCCACCATTAGCTTATTGCATGAGAAGAACTTATCTCTATGTCAGCAAGTGGATGAACTCTCCATGATTGTTGCGCGTCGTTCTCAGCAGCTGGCAACTACTCCCGAAGGTGGAATGACCAACGCAAACAAACGTCAACGCATTAGTACTGATGTTTCATCATTTAATTTGGTACTTCTGAAACATCTCACAGCAGAAGTACTGCCCCACCGCCCGCAACACTTCCCAATTCTGCAGCAGCACCGATGACAAATACGACGGCGCCTACCACAACTGCGCCTACTAATACTGTGGCAGCCCCGGCTCCAGCTCCGTCTTCTACTGTCACTACCGCAGCTGCACCGCCAGCTGGACCACCAATACCTATACGTCACGGCCATCGCGCTGAGCAAGCATCCAAGGGGAAGAAGTCAAAGTCAATGAAGGACAATGACTTCTGCCACCATCTTGTTGAGTTGGCGCAGAAAGGTTGTTTTAGGCAACACTCCAAGCTCGCAAAGGGGGCCATCCCCCATGGTTATAGTGAGAGGAGTTTTGTGTTTTTTTGCTTGGAACTTGTGGACTATGTTGCTGAGCGCGACGCAGATGTGCAGGCTAATGTTGACATCGTTCGAAGTGCAAGAACTGTTGGTGTCACAAGCAACGATGTGATATGACTACGGCAATCAAGACGATAATTGCAATAGCTCTTATTATAGTTATGATTGGTGTCGATAGCGACCGTGATGGGCGCGATCGTCTGTGCATCTAATGTGAGTGGACGACGACGTGTGCGTCATGCGTGCGAACTAAGAACTTGTGACGTGGAATGACCACAATGACCATGACTGTCGTAACGACTGTCATACCGGTATTGATATAGGCATTCCCTGTGACAGTTGGGATGAGTGTAGATGAAACGCTTGCACTTAGCGATGCAGCAGACGAAATAGTTAGTGAGTGCCATAGTCAGTTGAATGAATTTGTACCTAGTAGTAGGAGCAGTGGAACTACTTGGTGACTACAAGAGTAGGATCAAGAAAGCAAAGGACTTACCAGCGGCTTTCAGAAAGGGTGATGTGCAATTGATATCATTGGCTGAATTGGAACAATTGGAGATGGCATATACTCAGAGGTACATGGGGACATAGTTTTGTACTTATTTAGAGTAAATCATAGCAGATTTTGTTTCTTATTTTTCACACATCGTAAAATTCGTACTACTCTCCGACTTAGAGATTACAGAGAATGAACAACTTCTTTTACCTTGGGGGCTCACGAATTTTAGCCTCCCCCTCACGAACTCTTCTCGAATTCGGACAAATCTCCCTAAAAAATTGTGCGCCAGCTGGAGAAGAACTACCTCTCTCTCTCTCTCTCTCTCTCTCTCTCTCTCTCTCTCTCGAGAGAGAGAGAGAGAGAGAGAGAGAGAGAGAGGAGCAGAAATAGAATGCAGGCAATTGACAAAGAAGCTGTCCATGAGAGATGAGAGATGAGAGATGATGTCAGACCATGTGGTACTCAATGCTCAGGAAGTCCAATCCAAAATACTTCCTCTGCATTCAGTACCGCATCACCACATTGACAGAGAAGCTGTCCATGAGAGATGATGTCAGACCATGTGGTACTCAATGCTCAGGAAGTCCAATCCAAAATACTTCCTCTGCATTCAGTACCGCATCACCACATTGACAGATGAAATACTCTGACTAAGTATCTACCTATGAAGGAGGAAGAGGAGGAGGAGATGGTGATGGAAGAGCTCATGAACTTCTCATCCATAGCCGAATACAACAATTATTCTGCTCATAAAATTGATAAACGAATAAATTAGTCTTCGTCTGTACAACTGTTGATGGCTCACCGACACCGACACCGATACCCACACTCGGTTGCTATGATGAAGCGACTTGGTTGTGGGTACGTCCAAGCTCAGGAAGATTTACAACGGTTTGGAGATCGAGTCACTGACCATAGAACTGGTGAAGTGATTCAAATAAAGCAGGAAAATGGCATCAGTTTATTTGACTTCACACCCCCAAGATCTCTGTATTGGGATGAGATTGTTGAGCTCTTCAAAAGCAACATAACCGGCCTCACGGAAGATGGTGCAAACTTGATTCAACAATTTGCTCGGAATGGGAATCTGTTTGTTGTTCGGTCAAACTTGTTTAGTTTGTTGAATGATCTATATCAATGTAAAAGGATGACACACCCGATCGCTCAACGCTATATTACAGACTTATTCAAAAGCAGTGGATGGGAGGCTGTGGTGGCTTTCAACGGTGAATTAAGTTGCGATGGTAATGTCTTCTTTATTAAAGATTTGTCTTCGGATTCAGCGACGAGATTCGTTGAGATGATGATGTGTCGAGATGAGACCATTGGCATTATCCCCCTCTCTGGCATAAAAATTTTTGAAATCATGAATGGTCACAAGCCAGATATTGTTGAATCCGTTTATTCTGGGGTGAAGACGGAATGAGGCGCCGGCATACTGTGCTGTTGGATCGCTCCTCGCACCATCATATGGTAGGATAATTTAGGAGCGCCTATTTTGAGCGTTTCAGATGGTCAAGCACCGCCAGTAGCATCGGCAACAGCATAATAATAAAATATTAGAGCAGCCAAGTAGTATTATTTGATAATATTATTATTGTTTCGTCTATTAACGTAGGGGGTGTAGGTGTGGAGGTATCTCGTCGTAGTGATGGTAGTCTCAGAGACGAGTAGAGGTGGTGACGACGCTATTGTAGCTGCGCGGAGAGCGGAGAGCGGAGAGAGAGAGAGAGCGTCTTCTGTTTTTGTCAAGCTAGTCGGCGCGCCATTCGTCCAACGGCGCCATCAATTTGCGACACAAAAAAGAGCCGCACCATGACGGCCTCCCGTCCCACTACCCTAAACAAATTGCTTTTTTTTTGGCATTTTGAGCTACAAATTACTCATCTTGCCAACGGGACTACTCATATTGCCAACGTGACTACTCATAATTCCAAAGGCTACTACTAGCTTTATTCCACTGTATTAGCTCTTTTACCAAATTTGACCAATCTGGTTCTCCTACCTCAGACCACACCTGCTCAACTCGAACTATCGACATGGCCGACGCTTCCACTAGAGAGACACAAGATGCCATAACAAACAAACCCGTCCATACGGTAGCATAAATTTATAAATGACATAAGCGCTATGTCATGGCGCAGCTATCCGTCAAGTTTCATCACTGCAGCTATTGTATTAATTTCCATAATATCAATAGAGCAGCGACTGCTCACACATCAAATCATTCGCTCCGTCGCTTACTCCCATACCACCTCTTTTATTACCCCCCATGTTTAATAACACCCATATTGGCAGTAACCGCGCCTTCCTAATAATAATTAACGCCCCCCTATTTATTATTATTCTCATAACTACGCTATACACTCGGATATTTAAAGCCACACAAGGCAATAATATTTACATGTCCAACAATAAATACATATTAATTCACTTGAATTAATCCTTTAAATTAGCATTATTATTTATCATAGTTGCTTATTATTTAGTCGATACTATCGGCAATGCGATTCTGTCATTATTCCTCTGCATCTTCTTTTGAAGGGTAATAATACTACATTACATCAATGCATCCCCATCTGTGCGCAATTATTTCGTCATGTTGATGTCGGCTACCGATGCTTCTCAGACGATGGCGGCGGATCAATAAAACCTTCACTGATCGATTGCGCTATGTATGACGTTGAAAATATGCCGCCATACGTCTTATTGCTCCAAGTATTGGCCGAGAACGAGCCGGTGCCGCCGGGCAAGTTATTGTGATGACTTCGCTCCATTTTCTCTCTGCAGAATATTATTAGATATCATGCTACACACAATATTATTATTCAGTTCCTTCGCCCCTCATGTCGGCTATGATGATGCGCCCGGGAGCGAGCGAAGCGAGCGACCTTACTTCTCTCTATAATCAATATATGAACCAATATCAGATAAAGTGGTATTACTATATTACCGAAGCGTGGATGACTACGCTTTCGAATTAACTTCTTCAGCGGATAGCAATAGTAATAGTGAGGATAGGCGGCTTTGTCGATGCAAAGTTGCGAGTCATTTAGCTCTCCCTCGTTGACACGAGTTTTCTCCTTAAATGGATACGTGTCTCTGTGGGGTCATTCCTCGTTATCTAAAATAGGTAAGTTTGTACAATTGCTTTCCCTCAGCAAGTGTAGCTGCCGGGTAGGCAGCGGAACAAGCTGAGGGAAAGGAAGGGGAGGACTACGATTCTGTTGTCCTCCCCAGGTAGGTACTTACCTCCTCACCTCTGTTTTGAAAGAGGGAGGTTTGAGAGACAATATCTCCAATGTTTTTTGCTCTCTTATAGCATACTACCATCTTTTCGATTCCGATTGTGTCGCGTAGGGTGGTAGAAAGCTCCTCCTCATATATCTGTTGACAGGTTCGACTAGGGATGTAATGAGGGTGGAATCGACCGAGTTTCAAATAGATGTTTTTGTCATTATCTGAGGTGGTAGATTCTGAGATGGCTTGGGGCAGTGGAGGTGGGTTGCAGACTTTGTAGTTTGCATTTACGAACATTCGTTTCAGTTGGTCGAAGTCCCATCCTCTGTCGAGCAAGCGTTGGAAGAATAGTCTTGCTACCTCGACATAGTCTTTTTTATCGGTGCACTGCCAATAGTATCTCTTGAGTTCGCCAAATATTACCCCTTTCATCGTGTTCCTCTGATGAGCAGAAGATGGCAGTAGGTAGAGGTAGAGGTTCATTGGCTTTTGGTATGTCTTAGTTGAGACAATACCTTCTGGCGAAATGGAAATGATTAAGTCTAAGAAGATTCCTTTGTCGGCAGGTTCTTCAACCTTCCAACGGAGGATTCCAAAGTCGTTGATGTCTTGCTTGAGGTCGTGAAAGCGCCTAAGGCTTCCAAGCCATAGGACAGATAGGTCATCGACGAAACGTGCAAGGTCTTGGATTTCTTCCGAATAGCCAGGGAGGAGTCTAATTTTCTCATGCCAGCCATAGTAAAGGCCAGCGTACATGACTGCGACTGATGTACCCATCGCAGTGCCACATAGTTGTTTGAAAAAGCAGTCTCCAAATTGGGTAATGTTGTTCTTCATAATAAAGCTCAGAGCTTCCAGAATAAGTTTGATGTCCGGGAAGTCGTCTGGAAGTTGGTTGTTTTCTTTCAGATGGTTGAGCCATACTCCGATGATTTCGATGCCATGATTGATAGTGATATTGTCGTACATGGCGGTAGCATCAGCAGTAATAATCTTCGTCCCTGCTGGCCATTGTTTGTTAGTCAGTCGGGCGTGATATTCTTTGCTGTCTTTGATGGTCGACGGAATAAATTGAACAAGTTTTTGCAACTCGTAGTCTAGCCACTTGCTCCTAACCCTAACCCTAACCCTAACCCTAACCCTAACCCTAACTTCGCTCCATTTTCTCTCTGCAGAATATTATTAGATATCATGCTACACACAATATTATTATTCAGTTCCTTCGCCCCTCATGTCGGCTATGATGATGCGCCCTAAACAAATTGCTTTTTTTTGGCATTTTGAGCTACAAATGACTCATCTTGCCAACGGGACTACTCATATTGCCAATCGTGACTACTCATAATTCCAAAGGCTACTACTAGCTTTATTCCACTGTATTAGCTCTTTTACCAAATTTGACCAATCTGGTTCTCCTACCTCAGACCACACCAACCTACATCCTTCTCTCGACACAACTCACCATGGCGCCGCTCAAATACCATTCGACACAACTTGCCATAGCACATCAAATTAATGATATCGTTGTATAAAATTCAGGTGGTATCTGCGCCACATCATCGCGCTAATATCCGCCAAATATCGTTCCTGTAACTACAATATTATTTTCCATATTATATAAGGAGCCTCGCTCGCTCATACATGTTGTTGCTTGCAATCCCCTTGCCCAAACCATGCTCGCAATCCCCCTCCCCCATCAAATCCGAACAAAAGCGGCACCATCCCTGTAATCCTCATGATAATAAATACCACCCCGCCCAATATAATCTTTGCTACTAATAATATACATAGATATCCCCCCCACAACATAACATGTAATTAAATCATGACATATCTGGTACATTTATTATTTATTGAGTTACTCCATAGAATTATTATTATTACTAAATTCCTTTGATTATTATTCAGTTACCGTTATTGCTAATATATTAGTGCCGCCATTATGAACTTCTACTCCCTTGGAGTGTTACTATTTACTATCACACAAATCGCTGCGCTCCAGATGTATTATTTCCATACACATGATTCGACGCTCCGCCACTCCATAGACGACGCCGCTAGCCCAGTAATTCCTCTACAAATCGCTTGCGCTATTTATTAGCTTCAATATAAGCCACCAACTGTTAAAATACTCCGGCTACTCGCCGAGGACGACCCATGACATTGGTGGATAAAGAAGCATTTGATTCGCACAAAATAACTCTACAGAATATTACTGCAGAAGTCAATCCATGCAATATTATTATTCAAATCCTTCGAGAATCACGTCGGAAATGGTGCTGCTGTTATATTGGTGCTGTTTTTCTGCGCTTTAATTGTTCATGTAGTGTGCAGAAGCAGTAGTGGGGGGGGGGGAGTGGAGCGGCTGCCATTGTCTTCGGTGATTTTTTTGGGTGCGACGAGGGATGATGAGAACCAAAAAAAAGAGGGGCCCTATGTGCTTTCTCACAAAAAGAAAGTGTAATGCAAACCACCACCACTGCCAGCAACTTACCACCATCCAATCCAAGCGGCATGTGCTCAACATGGGGAAGACCTGCGTCATAGCCAACTAGAGTACTAGCAACATCAACACAATAATTTATTAATACCTCCCCCCCCCCCCTGCGCCTCCCCCGCCTCCCCAATCAAATAATTAATTAATAACTTGTGGAACACTTCTCCCACCAGTAAATCAGTATCCCCCCTAATAATAATTCTCCACGGAACACTTTGCTCGCGTCGGTATCAATTACGACAGCAGCCATGAGTAATAGTGAGCAGCCGCCGCCGCCGCCGCCGCCGCCACCACCACCACCACCTCCTCCGCCGCAGCAGCCGCCGCCGCCACTACCACCGCTACATCAACCGTTGGACGACGATTTAATTGCATCGCCGTCAAAGAGGCAGCGAGTTGATGATTCTGCCGTAGCGAATAATAATAATAATATTAGTGGTGACGACAAAAATAGCAATCAGGGAGGTGGCAATGATAGTACTGCAGCAGCCATGAATAATAATCAGCCGCCACCGCCACAACCACAACCACAACAAAATCAACCGGTACATGACAATTCAAGTGTGCAGCGAGTCGATTCGCAGCGAGTCGATTTTCAGCGAGCAGCAGCAAGTAATATTAGTAATAGTGGTGACAATGAAAATAACAACCAAGGGGATGACAACATTGACTACAACTTTGATGAAGGCGATGATAGCGAAATGTTAGCTCTCAGTGATCAAAGGAGACAGCACAATTTGGAAACAACTTTATTTGGGGTGTATTGTACGGCAGAACAATGTGCACACAACCGTCTTCTTCAAACAAAGGGGAGCAATCTTTGGATTCCATCACGACGACAAATTCGACAACATTGGAAGGAGAATGGATGTGGTGGCGACACAGCAAAACCCAATGCACTAGGAGCTGAAAAATCTCTGAGAGCGAAACAAATTGAACTCCACAACCAACTTATGCGAAGCACACCACAGCAAGTAAATTCATTGATAGCAGCCGAATTCCCACAAAATTGCACAATATTGGGTGGGACCTTTCATTACTGTCTCAATTGTGGAATCTTTGGTAACAGAAAATTCAATGTTGAGAGGCACTTTAACAACAAATCAGCCAACTCAATGAAATGCAACGCTTCACAACATCTAAAAGCCGGTGGTCGAATCTTGGAGGGAATCCATGGCATAAAGTGCCCCCAAGCTGTGGTGGAGCTGGTCCGAAACAAACAATTTGAATTGCCATATCCTAATGCTGCTGTAAATCAACTTACTCCTACTCGTACTACTCGCACTACTACTGCTGCAAGAACTTCTGCAGCGCGAAGACACTACAGTGAGTTCACACAATTTTGACTTCTCTTGGAAATGTTTTTATTACCATCTCACACAATTCTGTCCATATCATATTTCAGATTCACCTAGTAGTTCCTTGCTGTTGGTGTCAGACCTGGATAGAGGCATTGTTACTGCTACCCCTGAAGAGATGAGGGAAGCAAAAGCTTTGGGTCCACCCCGCATCGACATTGAAAGTAGTCTCCGTAGCATTGCTGAAGCATGCTTTACGGACCATTCCATGGACTCTGCTGCAAAGAGCGAAGCACTCTCCAAGGTAGATCAACACAAGCTACTGCTACTTCCCCTCATCGAGTCAAATCCAGATAGATGTGTCAATCAACTCAAGCCACTTGCCACAATGGCCTCGAAGAAATTTGATCCCCAAACCGATCCTTTTAGTTCCATCATCAAGGTCATTCTGCATGCAGGGAAGACTTATCTATCAGATGGACACGCAGAGAATGATGTTCTGTTGGTTAGTCCTTTTTTCAGAGGCATGTTGTATCAAGTGGGAAGTGCAGAGGCACCGAACGAAGAGATGCTATTGCAAGGGTCCACCTTTGTTCCAACAAAGACTATGCCCAAAATTATTGAGGAGTTCGAGCACTTGATTCTCTTTGTACTTCGTACCAAGCCTGGCCTATTACAAGAGCAACTTAGCCAAGCTGAGGAGATTCAGGAATTTGTCATTGACAATTTCTCTGACGGGCGGACTGATGATGAGCTGTTGAATGAGACCGCAAAGCGCATCAATGGGACCAACATCCTATTCGGCATGATGATCAGCGTTCTCACAGAGAATCCTATTGGACTGAAACCCAATGTACTGCACCAATATCTTATTGGGAGAGGGCTCAAATCAGTGTCATCACGATCCTACCTGGTTTTTCATGCCGCAAATGAAATCAGCAAGAACTCCAACAACCTCCTCCGCCTAATGAGGCATATGGTTTGTGGTCACATTTGCAGAACTGCACGAAGAGATGACAACCTCTGAAACTGGAATATTGTGTTTTTGCAATTTAATTTTGTTGTATCAGAATATATTCTGATTTGACAGAATCTTTTCTGATTTGTCAGAATTTTATTCTGACAAATCAGAAAAGATTCTGATATAGTGCATTCATCAGAATTGAGATGCTGTCACATCAGATTTTTTTGTTCTCATCGGCCAATCGCTGTTGGAATAGGTTCTGGGCTCATTTTTTAAGTGCCCTTTATCAAACACTCCCATTACTATTTGGGATGTTTTTGTCATGTGTGTAGCAAATGCGTCTATGACCGAAGAAAGAAGGACAGAAATCCAAATTTGACCCTTTCCCTGCTTCTCCTGATAGATGTGCAACGTCGTTTATGAATACAGCATGTTCAAAAATAAATAACGACCATGGCGTCCACAACTCCACCCTTGCTACCTTCGCCGCCGATTGGTGCATCACCCCAAAGCGCCGCCAACATCCACATAGAGTCGTTATCTACCGATGATGCTCAAGGAATAAACCGCCTCCTGCATTCATCTTTGTTTTGGGCCCTTCGACATATTATCTTGTGTCCGTTGATGAAAATAAAATAACGATCTTCTTCACATGCACGATAACATCTTCATGGACCGTGCTCGCCTACAGTGTTACACACCAATAATATCGGCGATTCAACAATATTATGAGCGCTTGCGGCGTGATTATCGGCTGGGGTCACTGATAATGCTTATCTATCATTTTCAAATGACATGCGTGATTATTTATTTTGATCGGCATAGTCCACGTACATATTGCCAGAAGTGGCAGTAACAGCAACGGGGGGATTGATGCTCTCTGTTTGGAGGTACGTGTGCTCTTTCATATTTTTATTTAATTTGATCACAAATACAACGCCATTGTCCTCGCCACTAAAATTAATCATTTTGTTGTCTCCCCCCTCCCCAACTTTGTTATTTAACAGACGACATCATTTATTAATTCGACAGATCCACTCCCCCTCCGCCTCCACTGTTATCCAATCAGACGGAATCACTCGGCTACTTTGTTTTGATCATCTACACCACAGAGTTTTACTCAGATATTATACAACTGAAGCATCAAATCAACCGAAGTTTGTGTTTGGGGGGGATTCTTTTATATATAGCAACTCGTCAAGATTGTCTGCCACAGCGACGTAGGTGTGCCCGACGAAAGGTGGAAGCTTCGTGCGAGAAACTAATCCCGGGAGTTATAAGACGGACTGCACTGGACTTGAAGCTATCTAAAGATCCCCTCTGTTCTAAGAAGTGATTAACTTTGCAAGTTGGAGTCCTTTCAGCCGTCATACTGAAACCTCTTTCTTTCACCGCACTTTTGGGACGCACAGCTGAACGTTGGGACGGTGACTCCTTATTGTGCCATCTGAGATATTGATCATTATGAGCGTTGCACGAACGAACCGTTGGAGGACGAAACCTCTTGGCAGATTTGGTAATAATATTATTGCAGCAATGGGTCCCTTCTTGGAACGATTAACTTTGAGGTACGTGCTATTCAATATTTCTTATTTAATTTGATCACAAATGCTATGCCATTGTCTAACATGGGTGATTTTGTTGCTCTCTATTATGATATACCTCCCAAATTGGAAGTGGAATGCTCTTCGTGGATATAATTGTTGCCTGCATGGCTCCATTGGAGTCTCTAGAGATGTTCCACACATCATCCTCATTGGCTGAGATGGAATTCAATTGGAGGAGGAAGCATCTATTTCTGTTCTACTGTGGAAGCCGATTGTTCATCGCAGATGTCATTACTTGTCTACTTGACTGGAGTCTCTTCGGTTGTGCTTTACGAAGTCTCTTCCTCAGATGTGCGTTGGTGTGAGCAGCAGCACTCCTTCCCTTGCAATACCTCAATTGCAGATGTCATTACTCGTCTATTGTATTTCGCTGTTGTCGTCAGAGTCTCTTCAGATGTGCATTGGCGGAGTGAAGCAGCAGCACTGCCGTTGCAATACCTCAAGTCTCATGCCTTGGCCAGTGGATGTCACTACTTGCCCTCTAAATGAGGAACTCTTGCCATCGGAGTCTCTTCGGTTGTTCATTATGGAGTCTCTTCAGTTCTGCAGTGGTTGGAGCAGCGGTACTCTCCCTTAATACCTCAAGTCTCATGCCTTGGCCGGTGGATGTCACTACTTGCCCTCTGCACGAGGAACTCTTGCCATCGGAGTCTCTTCGGTTGTTCATTACGGAGTCTCTTCAGTTCTGCAGTGGTCAGTGCAGTGGCACTCTCCTTCATAAACACCTCAAGTCTCATGCCTTGGCCAGTGGATGTCACTACTTGCCCTCTACATGAGGAACTCTTGCCATCGGAGTCTCTTCGGTTGTTCATTACGGAGTCTCTTCAGTTCGGCAGTGGTCGGAGCAGTGGCACTCTCCTTCAATACCTCAAGTCTCATGCCTTGGCCGGTGGATGTCACTACTTGCCCTCTGCACGAGGTACTCTTGCCATCGGAGTCTCTTCGGTTGTTCATTATGGAGTCTCTTCAGTTCTGCAGTGGTCAGTGCAGTGGCACTCTCCTTCAACAACACCTCAAGTCTCATGCCTTGGCCGGTGGATGTCACTACTTGCCCTCTGCACGAGGAACTCTTGCCATCGGAGTCTCTTCGGTTGTTCATTACGGAGTCTCTTCAGTTCGGCAGTGGTCGGAGCAGCGGTACCCTCCTTCAATACCTCAAGTCTCATGCCTTGGCCAGTGGATGTCACTACTTGCCCTCTACATGAGGAACTCTTGACATCGGAGTCTCTTCGGTTGTTCATTATGGAGTCTCTTCAGTTCGGCAGTGGTCAGTGCAGTGGCACTCTCCTTCAATACCTCAAGTCTCATGCCTTGGCCAGTGGATGTCACTACTTGCCTTCTAAACTCTTGCTGTTGGAGTCTCTTTAGTTGTTCATTACGGAGTTTCTTTAGTTGTAGGTTATAAAGAGGTGAGTATTGGCTGCATGTATTAGGTCTTCTTACAACAATGTTATCCTCAAACTAATCTGTGCATTTCCTATTGAACTCTCCTTCAACAACACCTCAAGTCTCATGCCTTCGCCGGTGCTAGTACATCAACCGCTGCGCCGATCGCCCCATTGCAAAGGTGATAATTATTGTGTGCTGCTATATTTTATTTTTATTATCGCTCCACTAACAATTCCCCTTTTCCCCCATTCATACACACACTGCCACCCGCCTCCGCCGTTATCGCATCAGACGGATTCACTCTGCTGCACCTGCATCCTCAGCGACAGCAATCAATTTTACTCAGATATTATACAACTGAAGCATCAAATCAACCGAAGTTTGTGTTTGGGGGGGATTCTTTTATATATAGCAACTCGTCAAGATTGTCTGCCACATCGACATAGGTGTGCCCGACGAAAGGTGGAAGCTACGTGCGAGAAACTAATCCCGGGAGTTATAAGACGGACTGCACTGGACTTGAAGCTATCTAAAGATCCCCTCTGTTCTAAGAAGTGATTAACTTTGCAAGTTGGAGTCCTTTCAGCCGTCATACTGAAACCTCTTTCTTTCACCGCACTTTTGGGACGCACAGCTGAACGTTGGGACGGTGACTCCTTATTGTGCCATCTGAGATATTGCTGCTGTTCATTATGAGCGCTGCAGGTACGAAACAAACGGAGCAACTACGCAAAGTGTTCAAACCACTTACAGCTCCACTTACTGAAGTGGAGAAGTCTCTTGTGGAAGAATACAAACCAGACAAGTTCAAATTGTCATATCCATTCGAATCAATACGAAAAGGCGGGGAGGTAGCAGGTGCTTACAGCGTCGCTGACTTTGCATGTCCTTCGAAAAGAATCCGCCTGTTCCGAGTCTGCCACCTATGGAGACCGTGGCATCGAGTGAAGCGGTGCAGTCGGTAAGTCCACCTACTGAACGTACTGAACACAACTCATGGGCTGGGTATGGCATTGATAACCGTTACCATGGTTATAGTGAGACGGACATGGAGAGGGCTAACCACATCTCGTCTCGCGGCACGGCCGAAGAATCAGCTGAGCACTGGAAGGAGCAATGTAAGTATTGGAAGGGAGTGGCGGAGAGGAACCAGCTTAAGGCGGCGGGTTCTCGGGCGTCGAAGAAAGGCGGCAAAGGGAAAAACAAGCAGACCATTTGGCTGACGGATCCTGCCAATATTAGTAATAAGAAATCTCTGCATCGTTGCACGAAAGACACAATTTGGTCGCATAATAAGTTTTTGCACTTCAGAGGGCAATGGACAGTGTATAACCCAACCGCCCCACACCCCTTCGCATCTCATCTCATGAAGCAAATTCAAGTGCCTCCAGCATTGCGAGGGTTTGAACGTGACTACTACAGTGACTTTGTCCTTCCAGTTGTGTCGGCTAAGCTTAGTAGCTTACGTGGTAACTTCGTCAAGGCTTGCGGCAAGGCATTCAAAGGTACGTGCGACTACATGGTTGGTTGAAGAATGATGTTTATGTATATACTTTCTTGACATGGCATGTCCTAACGTTGAACTACATTTTGGTGGTTGTGGGTTGGTTGCAACCGCAAAAGCTCTTCATTCCACTTGCAGTGACTTCAGCATTATCGAGCGAGCTTTCGAAACTCTGTTGGCGTATGACGGCAGTTGGAGTGACCTCGTTCTTGACGATTCTGCGTTGTTCCAGCTTAACGAGTTCGTTTATTACTATGCAAGTGAAATCGATGGGCGCCTTTCCATCAAGGAATGGCTCAGGGCTAATCAAGACAAATCTATGTTGGAAAAGTTCACCGCAAGTGATCTTGCAATTACGATGCTGGTGTACGAGAACTATCATCCGAAATGGGTTCACGAGATTACTGCTGCAAGGGAAGGGGGTATGAATCAAGGCCTAGATGAAGAAGGAGCAGATACCGTGGTTACATCTCGAAGGCAAACGCAGCGGAAGGCGGGCCGGAAGCGTAAGAAGAAGACGAAGTACTCAGGGCCACCGTTGAAGTATACAACGACGAAACGCAAGAATGCCTATCTTGGCACTAGTTGGACGCCCGAAGCATTGCAGCGCCTCCAAAGTCTCCAGCACTTTTTCGATGGGCTCAAGGTACATGACGAGGTATGGACGACGTGCAAAGAGTCTTTTGATGCCTTTATTCAGAATGAAAAGGATATTGATGGGAATGACTGCTGGGTTCCTCTATTTGTTTGCCAAGATGAAGAGGATGATGAGGGAGAAACCGATGTTGAGAATGACAAAGGGTTGTTTGACTTCACATTGGGGGACAGTTCCTAATTGGACACTCAGCGGGGGGGGGGGGGGGCAGTTAGTAGCAGGGGGATTGGCTGGAAATAGTTAGTAGGGTAAATATGAAAATCTGAGTTATTTGTTCTCCTTCTCTGTTCTCCCTGTCAGCTGATGGAGTCACTAATTGTGTTACATTACATTAATTGACACATCATAGAATTACTTTGTAACGCAGAATAAGGATTCTGATAGCTTACACATTTTTATTCTGATCTACAGTCACTTTAATTCTGATGGATGACACATTTTATTCTGATTTACAGTTTT